>OZ025302.1:159717468-160317468 GCA_964019185.1 Maratus speculifer | reverse complement strand
ATGTTTTTCGAGATCTCCAGTGTCTGAAACGTGTAAATCTGTCTTTTTTTCGACTTTCAAAACGATTGCAAGATTACCCTATACTTCGTATGATGGGTAAGTAATAAAGAAAAAGAAAATCGCATTTTTGATTTGGCATTCTGTAGCAACAGCACCCTACGTAATGCAATCAACCATGGAAGTAAACCCCCCTTGTTCCTCCACCCTTTAGATATATATTGCCAACGGGTTGAGTTTTAATGGAAACATGGTTCTCGAAAATTCTAATACATTTTTTTTTTCTCTTTTGGCATGATCTAACTTATTACTTAGAACCAGTTTCACTAGCTGAAAATTCGTGGGGTTTTCCTTGGTGAATTAGTGTGTGAAACATTCTTCAGAATTGCGGTTAACGTCTTAAAATAGAGGTCACGTTTGACAGCTCACGTGTTTCATATTTGATGTATATAAGCATTTGTAGATTTCGATGTCGTAACGACTGTTTTCTCGCGTAATTCTGGTTGATCTTCCTTAAAACTTTTTTTTTTTTCAAGAAAATATATATTTATGCATTTTTCGTGATGAAAATATAATTATTGCATCTATAAAAGTTTTAAAACGAGCGATTATTAAACAAATTTAAACTCGAATTTTAGTTTGCGTGGCATGTACAATGTATACTGTAAAAAAAAAAAAAAAAAAAAAAAAAAAAAATCTTTCAAATTGACAGGAAAAAACTGTCTCCAGGTTTTAAACTGGTGCTAGTATAAAGCCGTTTCATTAACAAAAAATATCTGTAATTTTTCATTAAAACAATTATTTTCTGTTAAGAAAAAAAATTGCAAATTTTTGTCTATAAAAATTACGAAATTCAGTTTTTTTCTTTTTTTTTACAAAAAATAACTATTTTAATGAACATTTACAGATATTTTCTGTAAAATATGCAATTTTTTCTGTAAAAATTACAGACATTTTTACAATGTGGAAGATCTCAAATTGAATTGCAGACTTTCAACTCGATTCTGATTTTCAGTTCAATTTTGATTCTTAGTATTGGTCCTGGTGCACCCGATTTCTTAGAAAAAAGACCAGAAGGATTTTTCGGCTAAAAATAAATATTTTTGTAAGTTATTAATGAGAATATATATTCTATTTTATAAAGAAAAAAAAAACTCCTAAAATTTTTTTAGAATCATTGGATATCTGCTTTTCTTCCTCAATTTTAAAGGGTCGAGCAAAAATTTCATCTTTTAGGCCAAATTTTATACAGAAATTTTCAAGCAGTGTATTTGAAGTACTGATGATCAAAATAAAAGCTTGAAACCCATAAAAGTATTTTTCAAATTCATTGCCCAACAAAGAGTATTTCTTTGAATTTAGCATAGAATTTCACTGATTAGGGAGTAATAAAAAAAAAAAAAAAAAAAAAAAAAAAAAAGCAAGTACGATTGCAGATCGCACCGAGGGTTTCTTTTAATATTTCTTTCATAGCAATTTATCCTTTAATTAATAAATCCAAATTGTTAATTTTTAATTACTATTCTATTATCTATTACAATTATTTTTCTTACATAGATGATAGCACCAATCAATTTTATTTTAAAATAATTATAAAAGGAAGTTATTTAATCAAATTAAAAATGTTCAAACCAAAATATTTAAATAAAACCCAAAATTCAAAGTTTTTGAAAATCCGAAATTACAAATAAAAGCAAATAAGCGCGTTTTTCACGTGATTTATCTAATCCATTAATTTATGTTGCATATATAATCATTTTTATAAACTTGCATGCAACAATTAGAAGAAAAAACAAACCAAAACAAGTGGGTAAGTCTGATCGCAGATCGCACAGAGGGTTTCGTTTAATATCTCCTTCAAAACACTTTTTTATTAAATTAACAAGCGAAAAACAGTTTTTCTTCGCTATTTTTGGATTCCTTCGCCAATCGCGCCATCCAGAACAAAATATTGAATTCTTTCTCCTTGATCGCATAGATTTATTAATTTCTCTATCAGAATCTGCATTTTAGTGAAGCTACGCAAGTAAATAAAATTAGGAATAAAAGTAAAATATTGCAGTGCTTGGCATAAATTTAAGGGAGATAAAATTGGTCACCAGAGGCGACAAGTAATTTAAATGAATAAGAATTTAATCTATCTTCTATAATAATAAAGAGAGAAGGATGTTTGTCTGTGAGCGCTGTTCTGAAGAGACTGCTGCACGTAGAGTTACAAAATTTGGAGGGAAGGTACTTTTTTACATGTAGTTTTGCACCTCGAAGCCCGATTTTCGATTTTTTATTTAGATTTTTTAAAATAATTTTTTAGGCGATTTTTAGCGTTATTTTTGCGGTTTTATCCCATTAGTGAAAGGAATACGGTTTCATTCTTTTAACCCAAAATAGCAATTTTTTTTCTCTTTTCAACAAAGTTTATTCGGAATTTGTACAGCGATTTTTGAATTTTTAACGAATTTTTAATTTTTAGTGTTTTTTTTCATTTTGCGGCTATTTTTTGAAATTGATAAAAAGAAAATCGTTTTAAACTTTTAGCCTAATGCCCTAAATTTTGTGTTTGTTACGATTTTTAATGCGATTTTCAATGCGATTTTTAACGTTTTTTAAAGATTTTTGCGTTTAGCATCTATTTTTTTCATAGTTGTTCTATCAAAAACTTGAGCTGTTGAGAATGCAATAAATAGTATTTTTTTGTGAAATCTACCTAAAATGTCAAAAATTTAGGTACCACTATTTTCGAATAGCAATTTCATAAACTATCTTAAATTCTTGCTTAAGACCGCTACCCCCTCGAGTTATATATCACCTGATAGGTTATTTAACAGAGTATGGTTTTGGTAAAGTTTTTGAAGAATAGAGTGCTCTACCTGGTAGTGGAAAATGGAACTAATAGAACGCTATTTTTTTAAATTTATAATAATAAAGAGACAAGTTTGTGTGTGTGTCAGCGCTGTTCTGAAGAGTCTGCTGTACGTAGAGTTACAAAATGTGGAGGGAAGGTACTTTTATACATGTAGTTTTGCACCTCGAAGCCCGATTTTCAATTTTTTGATTAGATTTTTATTTATAAATTTTTATTTAGCGTTCTTTTTGCAGTTTTATCCCATTAGTGAAAGAAATACGGTTTCATTCTTTTAACCCAATATAGCAATTTTTTTTTCTTTTCAGCAAAGTTTATTCGGAAGTTGTACAGCGATTTTTGAATTTTCAACGCGATTTTTAGTGTTTTTTCTCATTTTGCGGTTTTTTTTTTTTTTTTTTTTTTTTTTTTTGAGATTGATAAAAAGAAAACTGTTTCAAACTTTTAGCCCTAAATTTTGTGTTTGTTACGAATTTTAGATTTTAACGATTTTTAATGTGATTTTCAATGTGATTTTTAACGCTTTTTCAAGATTTTTTGTGTTTAGCATCTATTTTTTTCATAGTTGTTCTATCAAAATCTTGAGCTGTTGAGAATGCAATAAGTAGTATTTTTTTTTTTTTTGCGAAATTTACCTATAATGTCAAAAATTTAGTTACCACTATTTTCGAATAGCAATTTCATAAAATATCTTAAATTCTTGCTTAAGACCGCTACCCCCCTCCAGTAATATATCACCTGATAGGTTGTTTAACAGAGTATCGTTTTGATAAAGTTTTTGAAGAATAGAGTCCGCTAGCTGGTGGTGAAAAATGGAACTAACAGAACGCGATTTTGTTAAAATTTGGAAATATAACAATGTGATTTATTTTAAATTTTAAAATGGTTTATATAACATGATAAAAAATGTAAACAAAGAATAGTGTGACACATTTCAGGGTGCGTGAAAGGAGGGGCGCGAACAAAATTAGGAAATGTAATAAGGAGATCTGTTTTACACTTTAAGGTAGTTTATAACGCATGTTAAAATTTTTAAAGTACTGGCGATGCTCAGGAGAGACCGCTGCACGAAGTTATGTACAAAATTTTACACCTTAAAGGCCAATTTTCAGTTTTTTAAATTTAATTCATATGCGAATTTTAGTGGGTTTCGAGGCGATTTTTCCACATTAGCGAAAAGGAAAGCGGTTTCATTCTTTTGACCTAAATTAGTGAATTTTGTTCTCTTTTCAATATAATTTATTTGGATTTCGTGCAACGATGTTTGGATTTTTAGTGAATTATTTAATGTAAATTTTGCCGCTATTATTCGACATTAGTAAAAGGAATTTTGCTTAAAACTTTCAGGCTGATGTATTAAATTTTAGCTGTTACGATTTATGAATTTCAGCTAATTTTAAATGCGATTTTTCGAGATTTTTTGCGTTTGATGTCGGATTTTTGTCATTCATGAGATATTTCCAATTACGACGATTTACCCTGTTAGAATAAATTTTGACCCCTGTGATTTTTTAATATTAGTGATTTTTAATGCACTTTTCAATGCAATTTTTCGAAATTTTTCGAGTTTTATGGTGATTTTTTGATATTCGGAAGTAAAAATTGATTTCAAACTTTTAATCTAATATAATTTTAGAGATTTTTAACGCGATTTTTCAAGAACTGTTCTGTTCCGTGTCGATTTTTTGTTATCTATAAAGGATTTCCTTTTACTACGTGATTATCCTGTCGACCAATTTCGCCAAATTATATCAATCGTGAAACAAGCCAAATTATGCAAATAGATGTAATTTTTATGTTAAATAATGAAAGAAGAGATAATTTAGAAAAACATTAATACAAATACATATAAAAATAGAAGTAAAAACCACTTGATGACGTAACAAACATGTGTAACATGTTTAATGTCAAGTGAATATGGAATTTACGATCCGCCATTATTGTAGTTTAATCTTATGGTTTGACCCAGATAGTTTCTCGGTCAACCGGATAATCAAATAGTTCAGATTTCCGATTAGAATATTTTATCCGTTTGATGAAATTCTGATTACTGCGATTTAAAAAATAACAAGCGATATTTAATGCATTTTTCAATGCGTTTTTAATGAACTTTTTAATGCGATTTAGTACTATTTTTTTCGATCCCCACCACAGTGGTGGTTTAACAATAAAAAAATTATTTTAGTTTCAAACTTTTAGCCAAATATAGTAAATTTCACCATTTACCTTTTTTTAATTTTGTCGATTTTCAATGTGATTTTTGATATACTTTGTGTTTTGCGTTATTTTTTTGTAATTCATGTAAAAAAAAATGGTTGCTACGTTTTACACGACTAGAAAATTTTTTTTATTCACGGTATGTATTTACATTTAGCGATTTTTATTGAATTTTTCAATGATTTTGTATTGGCTTTTTGAATCTCACGGCTATTTTTTGAAATTTCGAAAACGAAATTAATTTCAAATATTTACACTTGATTTACGAATTTTGAAATTTAGTGATTTTTTAATGCAATTTTTAGCAATGTTTTCATTATTTCTCACGCTTTGCGCCGATTTTTTTATTCATATTTAAGAAATAATTCAGATTACACTATTTTACTCTATTAATGTAAATGTTGTCCCCCACTATTTTTAAATTTGAAACGATTCATCAGTGATTCAGATTTTTTGTGTATTTTCATAAAATGTTTAACAAGTTTTGTGTCGATATTTTTTAACTAATGAAAGAGTTCAGATTTCAATGTTTTGTCCCATTATGGTAAATTATGTCCGCAAGAATTTAATATAAATGTTTATCTTACTATGGCAAATTTTGTCCAGATTTTTTAATTTTACTGATTTTTAATCTATTTTATAGTGATTTTTCAAGTTCTGCGACAGTTGTTGACATCGGTAAAAGAATTTCGGTTTCTAACTTTTAGCATAAATAGTACAATTTGTTCTCCACGCTTTTATGAATTTTGCCAATTTCTTGCGATATTCACTGTAATTTTTAGTTAGTTTGGGGGATTTTAGGTATTCCGTGTTGACTTTTCCTTATTCATGAACGATTTCCGATTACAATATTTTCGACTGAATATTAAATTTTTACAGCCATGACTTTTGAATATTCAGCGATTTTTAATATAGTTTTCAATACGATTTTTAGCCATTTTTTTAAGTTGCTTGGCGATTTTCTGCCATTCAGAAACCAATTTTGATATCAAACATTTTGTTTAATGTAGTTATGTTTCGAATGCAATGTTTTATCTCTTAATATGATTTTGACGTTCCATGCCTACATTTTGTAATTTATGAATGATTTCGATCATAACCCCCCGCCCTGCCTTAATATAATTTTTTTAAGCATTGACTTCCAAATAGCTATTTTTAATGCATTTTTCAATGTAATTTTTAGCCATTCTTCAAGTTCCGTGGCGATTTTTTTACATCCGGAAATCGATTTCGATTTCAAACTTTTTGGTTAATGTGGTTAATTTCTTGATTACAATATTTTTAAATTATAACAGTGAATTTTTACCCTAGGGATTTTTTACGACTTTCATTACAATTTTCAATGCAATTTTTGGGCTTTCTCAGTCTTTTTTTTTTTTTTTTTTTCTTTTAAACATTTTTTAAAGGAATTCGATTTTAAATTTCTAGACTAATAAGAGTTTGGTTTCAAACTTTTATCCTTTACGGTAATTGTTTTGCTCTCTTATTTTGATCTACAGCAATTTTTATGGTTTTTTTTTTTTTTTTCGAGTTCACGGTGATTTTTTTCAGATACGGAAAAGGAATTCGGTTTTTAATTTCTTCGCTAATATGATAAATTTTCTCCTGTGCGATTAAAGATTTTTATTGCGATTTTTTAGCAATTTTTTTCGTGTTTCAATGCTTTTTAAATTATCAAATTAATTAGATTCAAAACATTTATCCAAGTAGAGTAAATTTTGAGTTCCGTGATTTTTGAAAATTTTGCCATTTTTAAAGCGATGTTTACGTTTCTTCGCGACCCGCTTCGATTTTTTTAGCGGTTCAATTTTTGGCCTAATTTATTAAATTCTGATCTCCTCTCTTCAAAGTTTATTCGAATTTTGAAACACAATTTTTGAATTTTGTTTTATATTTTTGAGATTTTTAATGTTTTTTGCGATTTGTAAGATTTTTTTCACATTAGTAAAAATAATCCAACTTCAATTTTCTAGCCCATCTCTTTTCAACGAAGTTTAGACGAAATTCGTGCAGCATTTTTTAAATTTTTCGAGGTTTTTATTATGATTTTTAAAGTTTTTTCGCAATTCTTGCTATTTTTTGATGAACCCGGGCAGAACAGCTAGTAAATAAATAAAATATTTCACTTCGCGTGTCAAAATAGATGAAAAATAGGATGTAGTAGGATGAAATAAAAACAAATAAGCATGTTTTTCACGTGATTTATTTAATCCATTAATTTGTGTTACATACATAATAATTTTATTTAAGCTTGCGTACAATAATTAGAAGAAATGAAATTTCAATTTTGACATTTACGCTACTGCAAATTTTTAAACTTTTAAATATTGCACATTTTTAATTTTTACACCATCGTGTAGGGGAAAAAATATACTTTTAAATGCAGTTTGTTTAAAAGCTGTATCTCAATTTATTTTGAGATATTAATTTTTTTTTCTAGTTTTTAATAACAATTTTGTAATTGTGGCAATAGAAGTACTTCTTTTTCTTTTAAAAGAAAAAGAAATGGAGTAATTAGAAGAAAAATTCAACAACAAAAAAAAAAAAAAAAATAAAATAAAATAAAATAAAATAAAATAAATAAATAAACTGATGATATTAAAAATAATATTTTAATTAAAATAATAGTCTTTTTCAAAATTTTATGTTTTTTTTTCTGTGACAAGAGGTATTCAGCTGTAAGTACACAAAATTTGAACTCTCTGACTTATATAGTTTTTGTGTACGATCTCTCTGACAGACAGACAGAGGACAGAGACAAATAGGGTTTTGTCAGATGAACGAAACCTTTAAAAATGAACTGATGATATTACGAAAAATATATATACAGTCGGCTCTCGTTAATTCGAACTCATTGGGACCACAAGAAATGTTCGAATTATCCGAAGTTCGAATTATGGAAAATATGAAATGAAAACATGCTTAATGGTACTATTACAAAGGAATTAATTTTATAGTGTTTTTTTTATTATTTATTTCGACTGTTATCATTAGAATATGACTTAATATTAAATTAGAAGGGTTAAATAGATAAACTAATTAAAAGATTAGAAACAAGCACAATGGAAGAAAAAATTTAAAGCGTCACTGATGGACAGACGGGGCACTAAGAAAGTAGATATCAATTGCATTACATTATATGTATACTCGTTCGAAACAATTTTCACAAAAATCAAAGAAACAAAGTTATTCAAATAATCGGAAATCCGTCAGAAAGAAAAATGAAAAATCGGAATTCCCGTTAGTTCGAATTAAACGAAGTCAAGAGAAAATGAGTTCGAATTAATGAAAATTTTTAACGTTATTTTGCCATTGAAAATTTCGGGATTCCATGGTTAGTTCGAATTAAGCGAAGATTCGAATTATCTGATTTTGAATTAACGAGAGTCGACTGTATATATATATTTTAATTAAATTTTATGATTTGTTCTCTGACAAGAGGTATTCAGCTGTAACTACACATAATTTGAACTCTCTGACTTACATAGTTTTTGTGTACGGACTTTATGACAGAGGACAGAGACGAATAGGGTTTCGCCAGATGAACGAAACGCTAAAAATCGCTTTGCTAAATTGTATGAATTGATAACAGACAATTTTTTAAATATTTCGCAAGCACAGGATAAAAAGGATCTCCTGTTGATCGATCAAAGTCAACGTTTGAATCGCATCTATTTCTGTTAAGTTCTAACAGAATATGAAGTTCGATGAAACTCTGTTTACTAGTTTTCGTCATATAGTCATATCAGAAATTGTGAAAAACACAGCATAGCAGCTCCAACTGTTGAATAATAGGCACCCAGATCTTAATAGCATCAAAACAGCTGGCGACATAATATGTCTAGCATATGTCATGACTAACATAATATGTACAAAACATGACTAACATAATATGAAGTTTGTTGAAATTTCGTTCACTTGTTCTTAAGACATATAGCTATTTCGGAAATCGAAAAAAGTGCGTTATAATTATTACACTATGTCTTTTGTGATAAATTGAAAACTTATCAGCATTTAATTATCTAAAGGCTTAATGTAGTATGAACTTTGATTAAATTCGTGCACCTGATTTTTGCAACAGCTATTTTGAAAATCATAAAAAATGCAACTTAGCAACGCCACCTGTTAAAAGATATACGCTAAAACCTAATCAGAACACATTTAGACCAAATTGTAAATGAATATGGAGTTTTATTAAATTCCGTGTTGTAATTCGTGAATGAAAGCGCCCACGAAGTTTGCATCACATGCAGACGAGCTGACAGATAGAAATATGTAGACACACACACTGACTCACGTATAAGCATTTTCTAAAAACAATCAGATCGAGTTCAAGACCTTCTAAAATCGGTAAATCTGCCAAAAATTGGAAATCTAAAATTTTCCTAGATCCAATATGTTTACTCCTTGGACATGCAGAAGAATATAAAAACGTTATCTGGTTTTCCAATCTATCAGGTAATACACAGAAATTGAATAACAATCTGTTTGTGAAATCAGTTGTCTGCAATAATTATAACAACTCACCTGATAAGGAAGCTGTATTGACAGCAGAGTGCAATCTGTCTTTCCCAAGACAAGATGATTAGCTAATAATGCTATTATGCCCACCTTGTCCATTTAGTATAATTGCTCTTAAAGGCGCTTGTTTTTAACCTATAAAGCAACAGAACTCAAAGAAATTAAATAAAATATAAAATAGTGTTTTTGGTACAGTTTTGATTTTTTCAGAGATGTTACCTTCCTTGATAATGACTTATAACTGACCTTGATAACTGATATGACTTGGCCATAATTACCTACATGATGCTGTATTGAATAATTTGATAGCTGCTAGCTACCAATATGTTAATGAGTATGCGTGTTTTTATTAAGTTATCCATAACGCATGGGTTTCCCACTTATGCCTATTTACATTAGGGTTTTCTCATTCTCAATATTTATAAGTGACATTTTTTTTATCATTAAAAGTAAATGCTTTTAGCCCATAATGTCAGTGCAGTAAAATTAAAATTTTGCTTTATTATTTAAGCTTCGTGACATTGATTTTGTATTATTAACTTGTTAATGCTCATTTGTCCTTCTTTCTGGGCAGATGTAAAACTAATCAGATATCGCAATCCCAAAACTTTCTTCTATCTGATGCATGTTAATATTTCCTAAAAATATAGCATAGCAGCGCCACTAATTATATAATCAAACAAAAATCTAGTCAGCAACCACTTATGTCAATTTATAACTGAACCTGAAGTTTGACGAAAACCCGTGCATTGTTTTTGAGATAGAGCTTTGCAAAAACTTAACAAAAATCTGCATAATAGCGCCACAAATTGGGTGATGTACACCAAAAAATAATCTGGATCAACTTTTTATCAGGTACTATCTGAATTTGATGTTTGATGAAAATCCATGCATTAGTTCTTGAGGCACGATTATTGCGAAATCGTGAAAAATGCAGCATAGCAGCGTCATCTGTCGGGGATTTACACCAAAAACTAAACAACAATAATCTATATCAGGAACTAACTGAATCTGAAGTTTTAGAAAATTTCGTACATTAGTTTTTTAGATAGAGCTATTGCGATAATTACGAATAATGCACCATTGCAGCGCCACTTGTTGAGCAATTTGCACTGAAATGTAATCAGCACCATGTTGTATCAAGTAGTAACTGAATGTAAAATTTTATGAAAATCCATGCGTAGTTCTTGAGATATGACTATTGTGGAAATTGTGAATAATGCAGGATAGCAACGCCACCTGTTGAACGATATACACCAAAAGCTAATCAAATCTAGTTTATATCAAGGTCTAACAGAATCTATAGTTGTGTGAAATTCCGTGCATTAGTTCTTGAGATAGAGCGCCCACAAAATTTATGTCATACAGACAGACAAAGTCACGGACTCACTGATAAGGCGTTTCCCTGATTAGTTTTTGGAGTTCATTCGATATGTATAAGAGGGGGAACGGGGGGCTCATGCCCCTCCCCTTAATTGATATGAATGGGTTTTTCATGCAAAAATATTAGTTTTTGTTCAAAATTTACACATAGGATCATTCTGATGAAGCGCTTCCGTGATTGGTATTAGGTGTTCATTGGATAAATATAAACAGGGGAAATGGGGGTTCTAATGCCCCTCCCCTTAATTTATATAAATGGTTTTTTCACGCAGAATTGTCAGATTTCGTTCAAATCTCTGAATAGTTTTGGAAGTTTAATGGTTAAGAATATAAAAGAGAAGGATAACTCTTCTTAAATTATATAAATGGGTTTTTATTAAGAATTTTCCGATTTGCTCTAAATTTTGGATATGGATTTTTTATATGATAAAGCATGTACCTGATCAGTTTAGAGGGTTCAATGATTAAGTATAAAAAGGGGAAAGGGGGGAGCTGATCCCCCTCCTTAATATTTTTTTTCGAACGGAATTAACCCTCGAAAATATAAGGCTGTAATGTACAATTAGTATGCGTAGCCTGTGAGCTCAATGCCATCAGTTTAACTGGGTAATATTCTTTTTATTTTTCATTTTATGATGATTTTGCAAAGTGTTTTAATTTATTTAAAGTTATTATATCCAAGCTGTATAAGATTGAGTTCATAGCCTGAAACATGATTTCCATTATGTCATTGGAGAGATCTGAAGTGGAATTTACTGCGCGTATAGTTGGGAAGTTAAAGATTTTATTGTACACAAATTGTATCGGTCTTGTGTCAGAGAGGGGTCTATTAAGGTATAACATCTGCCCCTATTGACTATGTGCTAATGATTAAACTCAGAACATTAGAGTACCATCATTAGATAAAGAATAAAGGATTGTTGATTAAGAATAGTAGAAATAGTGTTAAAGATAATTTTATGAAAACGGGTACATGTGAGGGCAAAGTTTTCTGTGTACATTGAACATATAAATAAAGACTAGTTTAATATTTATAATAATCAGCCATTTATTGAACATAATTCGGTACAAAACATATAAAGAACATACATATAACGAGATCTCGTGTGTGTGCGATCCAGAAACTTCAGCAGGTGCAGTTTTTATTCTTCTGATGATATTTAATGAAATTTACTGGCAGACAGTCTCTACTTTTGTAGCAAGTTTATTCCTAGTGTAATATAATTAAAGCCAAGTCTACTATGCCATGATAAAATGATAGCGTATTGTAACAATGAAACATTACAGATGAAGTCACTACTGCAAAATTGTAATACACATTTTAAAAAGTCATGCGTTTCTGTTTAGCTGTGAATATTTGGGGAATTCTACAAAAAGTGGCCGATTTTATGTGACAATCTTTACAAAGGTAAATAAATATGACGATTTAAAGACACTATTGACTCCAGACCACAATACTATTTTATTCATTTAAGTAAAAAATTAGCATAATTTGAACAGATTAATATGAATTATGTATCGTAAAGTATCGTAAAGATGTACCGGTTTGGACAAAAAGTACCAAAATATTTATGACTTACTTCAGGGAAAAGCCAATCTAAGCCGTCTTTTTTAAAACATAAACAGGGAGCATCCACGTTATTTACGACAAAAATGTGTAAAGAAAGAGTGTGAAGTTGAAGATTACCATCTTGAAATATTTGCACAATATGTGCAACGGTCGTTAAATTTTCATACTGTTTTAGTAAATTTTCATCAATAACTGTGAAGGAAATCTAAATATATTTAATGAGTACCAAAACAGCCGCGATATAGATTATTTTAGAGAGAAAAAAAAAAAGCTTTTAAGTTCCTTTATTTGCAACGTATGAAGAAGCCAGTACGTGAAATCAATCACTTTTTGTAAAATTACCCAAATTAAAACACATTGTGAACATCTTCAACATTGGACGGATGAATTGTATCACAGTTAGTAAATGCCCTCCCTGGTTTTATGATAGAATACACAATGCAAAAATTTATAACGACTTCCATACATTTTATAGCCGTTAAGAAGGCATAAAGGACTTTTGAAATGATTAAAAAGCATAAACAATGTATATTCTACAAAACTGCGACTTTACAATAATGTTGAAGGTTCGGTCTTGACCTAGATCCTAGCCGAAGTGCAAATTCAGGAAATGAACAATACATTTGCTGAATGAAAATATGAGAGATTCGTAGGCATTCAGAAAAGTTCCACTAATTATAAAGAAAATAAGTTATTGATTGCAAATAAGTTCTTATAGGTAGAAGAAAAATCACAAATAATCTTATTATTTTAGGAAACAATTGTTTTATAACCTCCTAATCAAACAGGGCTTTGAAATGATTAGATTCTAAAAAGATTAGAAAACATAAACGATGAATGTCCTATATGAAACTGCGACTTTACTTAGTAATAAAGTTGAAAGACCGATCTTGACCTAGATCCTAGCCGAAATGGAAACTCAGGAAGTAAGCAATATCTTTGCTTATTAATGGAAATATGATAAACTCGTAGGCAATCAGAAAAGCTCCAGCAATTATCAAGAAAAATGTTATTGGTTATAAAAAAGCTCTTACAGGTTAAATAAAAAAATAAATAAAAAAGAACATAAATAATGTGATTAATTTAGAAAACAATTATTTTATAACCTATTCATCAAATAGGGCAAAACGTGAACTGAACTTTAAAGTAAAAACTTGTTTGAAATATATGTTCTCTTAAAATGTGTTGGCGGCAGAAGCAGTGTAAGTAATTAAACAGTTCTGCAAAGCTATGTTTAAACTGATTTTTATTGGGTCTTAAAATTTTGAATTTATAAATAAGAAATCAAAACGTAACTCCCAACAACGAAATCATCGATTAGATATTTGTATAGAGTTAAATTGAGAGTGTGTTGAAAGTGTTAAGATTGTTTTTTAAAAACAATTAAATACATATTTTTATATAGGAATTTCGGCTATTATTGGGTCTCTTCTCGTATTTTACATACAAAAATGAAGTGATTGCAATATATCTATTTCTAAATAAATCAACCTAAAACTTTTAACATTTAAATACTTCCTAACAATTATTTCACGAAAAATATTAATATTTAAGATAAAAATTAAGTAATGAATTTGAAACTTCTCTTTAAATTTATTTTGGAAATAAGTGGGGAGATGTATAAATTCATGCTTCCCTGGGGAGAAAAAAAATCACAGTTTCGACTTTACTTCTAATCCGGAATATTGACGTCTCAGAAAAGTGACAGACAGACATTTGTGCGTACTTACAAAACTAAATTTAAAATAAAAAATATAATTAAAGCTGAGAATGCTTTTTTGGCTGTACTGCAAGAAATAGGAATTTCAGTAGTTACATCAAGTAGTTCATCTCTTCTGCATCTAACTTGAAACGGATCGTATGAATATCCTCTACTACACTCATACAACTTGTCAGGTTTCCTCTGAATCCACCGGCTGCTGGTGAATACCTCCTCCACCATTTCTCGAAAATCAATTTCTTCAACAACGTCTTCAGGGCTGGTCATTCCAGGGCATTCGAGTTCCGTGACTTCGGCCCCATTACAAATGGCGCAGTGGATGTTTTTGTAAACAACATTAGAACTTTTGTGTTTTCGTTCTCCGTGATACTGTGAACATTTCATGACTATGTCCCCATTTTTGTAGTCAGAAGGACAGCTCGATATTATGTTTGATGTGCAAGGCTTGGCCTGAAATATAAAATATTTTTTAGTTACATTCTGATAATCATAGTAAATTTTGTGTCATGAAAGTGCCATATACCGCGTGTCCTAAAATGGACTGACAATTTTTAATATTCAACAACTTGCATATGGTATCAGCTATTAAAAAAAAAAAAAAAAACTTTGCAGAAGATTTATGTAAGGTGTTAAGACCTTTTTTTTTTTACTCTAATTCCCAGTTTTAATTTCAAATAACAGCGATAGATGACGCTGCAATCAATAAGTGTTTGCTCGAGGACCAACACCGAAATAACTCAACATTGATACAGAAGAAGCAGGTTAAAAGTATGGAGTGGGTCTCATTCATCTGTACAATCTTGTTCTTAAGGCCCAATTCTGATCTCAGTCAGAATTAGAGCCATTCCGTATGTTTAACCTACTTTGTTCGTATCAATACTGAATGATTTTGAATTTGATCCTACATTGTTTGCAGTGCTATCTACTGCTGTTGCTGCTATTTGGATCTAAAACTAGGAATCTCGGTAACATACAACTTACATAGATCTGCCGCAACAATTTTTTTAATAGCTGTTACCATTTGCAAGTCTTTGAATTTAAAAAACAGTCAGCCCATTTTAAGAGATACGGTATATTTAAACATAGTTTTACTTTAATAAATAAGCACATAGATAATATAAATTTGTTCCAGTTAACAAGAACAATAAAAGCACTTGAAAACTTTATTATAGCACAATAGACATCCGATTTTTTAAGTCTTTAAAATTAAAGTCAATCTGTTCAAACGCAACAGTTAATTTTAAAGACAGACAAGTTAGTAAATTAACATTTCATTGTTAACCAAACTAATAAATAATAATTTGTAAAAAATGTTTCAAATAAGCTAATGTCCAATTACGGAAAGAAAAGTTGATTCTATGTCACCTAGTTCTTTTCTGATTTTTGCTAATTCTGTTTGACCACAAATGAAATTTTTGAAACCTTCTTTTGGCATTTGAATGTATTTTGCGTTCATATTATATGTAATATCATACAATATTTTGCTTCAAGATAATTTGTTATTAAAAAAAAAAAAAATTGGAGAGGTGATGGGTAATATATACTCAGGATCTACGCCTAGTAGGAGCTAGGAAATTAAAATACCTTTTTTCCTAGTCTTTAAACAAGTTAAGGTCTTAAAATATTTCACAATTGACTTGTCTTTACTTCTCACGATTATGAAATTCCTCAACGAGATTAATAAATACTCGTTTTATCCTGGAGAAAATACAACGCCAGTCTTAGTAAATCGGGTGGCAGCGTCACATGTTTGCAACAAATTTCAGCAGTGTTGATTTTAGTATATATTATACATTAGTTGGTACAAATAACAAAACTGCCAGTTACCTAACTCACCAGTGTGAGTGAGTTTGTTATAGCAGCATCACACGGCTCGCTGCTAAGTTAAATGAATAGAATAAGGATATTAAATGTCGCTCTGATCATTAGTAATTGGGATTCAGTTTATTTCGCTTTGCAGCGAGAAATGTCATGTTTCTATGGCAATTACCTCCTATTGGTATGACAATTGACACTGATATATATATATATATATATATATATATATATATATATATATATATATATATATATATATATATATATATATATAATACCATTAAAAGTAGACAAGATTCACCAATGGATTTTATCAATAAAAGAATTAAATTGAATTATAGTAAACAATATTAACCATTTGAAATTAACCATTGAATTTAATAACTTATAGTACATTGAACATGGAAGGAAAAAAGAATAATATGAATACAAATGAAATTTGTAGAACCAAAGCAGAATCTTCAGGTCCCAAATACTTTGGAACTACAAATGGAGTGTGTGGTTTCATCTTCGTATTTGCCATGAAAAAGCAAAACAATACGAATTTGGGACTACCATCACACAAAAACCAAATTATTAAACAAGGAACAAAGATATTTTACAAAAAGGAGTTGAAAGTAAGTAAAAATAATGGTTATCCATAACAAACAAAAAGATAAAGCAGAATGGAAATATAATTGAACCGGAAAAATAATTATTAATCGATATTAACATAAAATTAAATTAATAAAATGATTAAAATTAGAATTAAGAGATAACATTCATATTAACATATAACTTAAAATACATTATTGTTACTTTAATCAGTCACATTTATTGTGACTTTACATGGTAAAAACTCATTATCTTAATATAGGATAATAAAAATTAAAAAATAAAAAATAAAATAATAATAATAATAGTAATAATATTAATAATAATACCAAAAATTATATCAATAACATTAAAAATAATTTGATAATTAAAATATAGCTATTTAATTATAGATATAACTAGACAAATATCCATATATTGGTGTAAATTAAACAATGTTAAAATTATGTTAAAATAAATAACCCACTCTCAATTTTTTTTTTTCAAATAAATAATTAACCTTTGCGTTTTTATCCAGACAACACCACCCTCCTACGTACTCTAACATCTACCCACCCAACCAACCTATATATATATTTTTTTATTACTTTTTAACATTTTTAATTTTTTATTATTATTTTTATGTTTTATAATTTTTTTATACATTTTTTACGCAAAGAATTAATTATAAGATCATGTAATATCTAATTATAAATTAAAGAATATATGAATTTTTTAGGATAACCATTATTTATAGCATCATATACAAGCTTTTTAATATTAGTATTAATTAAATGGGAAGAACATAGACATTTTATTCGATATAAATGGTTAAGTATTATATTACGATATACAGAATTATGAAGACATGATTTAAAATTAGTAAAGGTATTAACTTTAAAATTAAATTCTTTCCTTTTGTCATAAATATCAGTTATAAATTTGTTTTCTTTTAATATAATTTTAATATCTAAGAAATTGATTGCATTATTAAAAAGTAGGTTTTCTGAAAGTTCTAGATTAGAAGGATAATCAACTGGGATTGAGATAAACAGGTGTTATCAGTATCAATTAAAATTACATCATCTATATATCGATATAAATGTATTGTATTATTTAAATAATGACGTTCATAGTAATATAAGTATAAATCAGATAATACACTAGATGTACTACCACCTTGTGGTATACCAACATTTTGAATATATATATTGTTATCATGCATGATAAAATTATTATAGATAATGAAATTAGTTAAGGTATGAAAGTAATCAGAATCAATATTATGTGATATATCCAACTCGTGTTGATATTTTTTAAAAAGCTCATTTATGATATTATGTAAATCCGATAAATCGATATTATTAAATAAATCTTTAAAATCATAGGTAGTGATATTTTTTATACATTTAAGATTTTTCATAATATGGACCAGTTCATAACTATTTTTTATGCAATGTGTATTATCACTTTTTTTGTAATATTATATATTTGATTAAGAATTACTAATAGAAGTTTGTTAGCAGCATTATTATAAGTATTGCAACCAATTGTAACAGTTCTGAATTTAACAGGATGCTTATGAAATTTGGGTATAAGGACTAGATAAGGATATTTAAAGTTAGTAGGGTTAATGTCTAATAATTTATAGAATCCTTTAATTTTACGATTATTGGCAAGTAAGTTATCATTAATTTTTTGGAATGTGTTATTATTAGATATACTAGATTTAAGCAGTTGATGATAATAAGATTTACAAATAATGGCATAATTATTAGGAGATTTATCAACATAAGTTATTACAAAGTTTTGTTGTAATTTATTGATTTGCTTAAACAGATGCTGTGTATTTACATATTCTAGGTGTGAAATATTATATTTTAAGGACCTGGTTAATTTATCGATAACTAATATTTTCCATTGATTAAAATATTCAATGGGTTTATTATAATAAATTGCAAGTTTATAAATAAATATATCTATATCATATGTAAATTGTTTTATGGTAGATTTAATGTTTAATTTATATATATATATATATATATATACAGTCGACTCTCGTTAATTCGAACTCGTCTGAACCACAAGAAATGTTCGAATTATCCGAAGTCCGAATTATGGAAAGTATGAAATGAAACATGCTTAATATGGTATATCACAAAGGAATTAATGTTGTAGTTTTTTTTTAATTTATTTCGTCTGTTATCATTAGAATATGACTTAATATTAAGTTAGAATGTATAAATACATAAACTAATTGAAAGATTAGAAACAACCACAATGGAAGAAAAATTTAAAGCGTCAGTGATGGACAGACGGAGCACTAAGAAAGTGGATATCAAATGCATTGGATTATATGTATACTCGTTCGGAACAATTTTCACAAAAATCAAAGAAAGAAAGTTATTCAAATGATCTGAAATCCGTGAAAAAGAAAAGAAAAATGAAAAATCGGAATTCTCGTTAGTTCGAATTAAACGACGTCGCAAAAAAATGAGTTCGAATTAATGAAAATGTTTAATGTTATTCTACCATTAAAATTTTCGGGACTTCATGTTTAGTTCGAATTAAGCGAAGATTTGAATTATCCGATTTCGAATTAACGAGAGTTGACTGTATATATATATACAGGGTTATTACAAATGAATCATCGGGTTTCTATACGTTACTACGTGTGAACTAAGAAACTTATATGTTTCCAGAGCAACTCAAATGAGAGAGCGTTAACTACTGTTTCGCACCGTGTATGGTTCATGCGCGTGTGGTTACCATGCTTGCTGCGCGAACGTCATTATCAAAATGGTTACTGAACAACAGAAAGCGTTTTGTCTACTAGAATTTTCAAAGTGTGAATCGCTTATAAACGTTCAGAGAGCATTTCAAAAGCCATACAAGTGCAAACCATCAACCCATCAAAGCATTCTGCGCTAATATCGGCAATTCAAAGAAACCAAATGTTTATGTAAAGGCATAAGGCATATGTAAAGTTGGTTATGTAAAGTTCCGGCCAATCAGTCACCCGACCTGTCGACGCATTGTAAAATAAAGTCCGTTAACTTTATGGTGCAGCAATGTTGCCAGCAATTTTTTGCCGTAAATTTAACTTTTTTTTTTTTTTTTTTTTTTGACAGTGCGTGTGACTTTTTGGTTTTAGGACATGTTAAAAACTAGTTTACGTACTACCGTTACCTACCACTTTAGTTGAGTTGTGGAACTGCATCACGACTGCATTTGCGTCCATTGACGCGACCATGCAGCGTAATGTGTGGAGCAATCTGAACTATCGCCTTGACATCTGGCGTATCACTGAAGGAGCATATATTTAACATCTGTAGTATGGGCGTCAATCTTGTATACTTTCGGTTATTTTCGTGTATAACTTATTGTTTTAACCCAAATTATGTTCTAAAATAAATACTTCGGAAACCCGGTGATTCTTTTGTAATAACCCTGCATATTTAAGCATACATATATAGGGTGTTTATTAGACACTGTATGCCCTCATTAACTTCACGATAGCGAGAGTTGTGGTCCTGAATGTGGTTTTATGCATAGTAAAGTGGCTGTATTTTACGTGATACTGATTCTGGCCCAATTCTGAGTCAGAAAATGGTACGATACGAAAGAAATCCAGTTAGTTGTAAAATATCTTCAAATTACCATAAAATGATACTTTGCGCGAAAAAAACAAAATCATTATTGTAATTCTCAAAAAGAAAATTTGATTTTATTACAATTCTAAATAGGCAACTAATTGCATTCAGAAATATACTGTATGATGATGTGTATTTCTAATAAATTTTACATTACAAACGTAAGCAAGTTACAGCATAATTTAATAAGAAAATTTAACTAAGTATGCTCTTAATGTCCATCGTCTAACATTTGCAGTATGCATTTATACATTGCTGCCGACAAAAATGCATTAAGTACACTAACATGATTTGTCTTCAAATAATACTTCAAGAACCGTCAGCACAAAAACCTAAGATATTAAACACAAGAAAAAAAATCTTTTTTTATGGAAGAGTATAAATAGGGGAATCTAATTATCCATATCTGCTGGAAGTGAAGTGGTGCATAAACCAACATTTAACATCACGAAAGGTTCACTCGTAAGTTTATCATTGTGTTTGTCCTACAATCAAAGGCCTGAAAACATGAAGGAATGGAAGCAAGAAAACACAACGATAAGACTTCGAGTCAATCATAGGTGGTATTAATTTTTGGCTTATGCATCACTTCACTTCCGGCAGATATGGATCATTAGATTCACTTATTTATACTCTTTTTTAAAATAAAGGTTTTTTTTTTTTGCTTTTGCTTGATACCTTAGATTTTTGTGCTGTCAGGTAACTAAATAGGCAACTAATAGCATTCAGAAGTGTACTACATTATGATGTATATTTGCTAATAAATTTTACATTACACACGTAAACAAGATACAGTATTGGGCCACAAATAGCACCTTTCTAACATGCGTAAGTTTAGTTAGTAATGTAAATATATTTTATAATGTCACACATTTCAATTTGCTTATAGGCGTATTTTTAGACTGGTGATATTTAAAAAAAAACATTTATGTGCTTCTAATAAAGTTACTTTTTACATCTAAGACATTATTTCCTTCTCTCTACAACTTAGTAAATGATTTTTTCTCGTATCTTGTTCAGCCTGAAATTTATTGCGTCGGAAATGACTGTAATAAGGAACCTGATGGAAAAAGTTAATACAGGGAGTACGCACCGAAAAACAATATAGGATGCTGCCAAATTTAACTGACAAATTCACAGGGATTATAGAAGGCATCAATAGAATGAAGAATTGTTATAGAACTTGAAGCAACAAAACCATGATTAGTGAGAGAAAATTTCAAACATTTATGAATGGGTATGATGTCAAGTGGGGGCCAATAGTACACATAAATAAAAAAAAACATTTATTTGACAAAAAGCAGGATTGAGATGCATAACCATTCAAAGTTAAAAAAGAGACGACGGGACATTTTTATAAAAATTGTAGGAAGTTGTGTTCGCGAAGGTTATATTGCATAGCCGATACCAACGAACGAAGGAGTGCCGGTCGCGTTATATCTAATGAATTTTGGACAATTCTCATAAGAATTTCTCATCGTCTCCTTTTTGACATCAAAACGCAATGCATAGTATTATACTTTATGTCAAATAGGAGATTTTCTATTTATTATTGGCCTTTTTTGTTCCACTCGACGTCACACCCTTCATAATTAGCAATTACTGAATTTTAGGTCTGAACGCTGACACAAGAAAAAGCGGCTGTCAAAAGGGGATTTTTTTAACGTGTATACGGTTCCTTGAATTTTGGTACAATTACTTTTTTAAAGTTTTTTCCATTTTAAATTTCTGAAATTAAACAAGACAAGATTTTTTTTTTATAAAATACTGGTGCCAAAATTAAGGAGACCATACAAAAGTTTAAAGAAATTCGACTTAATCCTTTGAGCTCTGATGGTTGAATTTTCTACCACTTAATTTAAATTCCGAAATGTCGCAATGACACTGGAATATTCGACCAAATTTATTTGAAAAAGATTTAATGCATTTTTTCGTGTATATCGTGTAAATCGAATTTTCTCTTTGCAAAATACTGGTACCAATGTGACACTTGTAATTTTGATGAAATTTACCCACCAGAGTTCAAAGGATTGAGCAGCCACCATTTTTGTGTCTTGGCTCGCGCCAAGTATTTAAGGGGCGGGGTTCATAACTATTAGTGCGATTTTCACCAACTAAACGTGTTTTGCGATTCCATTTTCCATGCAATTTTTAATCCTCGGTCGAAACAATAGGAAACATTGCTTATTTCATGCAACGGAATCTTTCGGGTGCAAAAAACGCAACCAATTATTTAAAAATTCATTAAAAAGGTAACACTTATATAATACGGAATTATAATAAATTATGTAATACAGAAGTAATAAATTCTCTATTCAAATCATCCTGTCACTTCCAATTAAAAAAGAAGGTAATCACGTTCTATACGAAGTTAACAAATGCTAATAGTGAGAAAATAAATCTTCCAGCTAATTTAATAGCAAGTGTGGCCGAACAAACGGATCTGGACGCATTTATTTTCCTGTTAACCTTGAAATGCACCTTTCGTTTTTAATGTAAACAGCATCTGTAACTATTTCTGGCCGTTCCAAGTTTATAATCCATTTTCTTTAGCGTGTTTTTATACGTTAGATGATATATGTGATGTAGAATCACATATAGTATTCTTAAATTTTACATTTTTTCTAAATTACATTTAAAACTAATCTTTAATTATATAGCTATTTTATCTTAACGCTTATTTTCGATCCCACAATAACTTTCCGTTCAAAAGAAAAGAAAGAAAAACCTCTAGCATCTGCCTTATTACTGAAAAAACGGCTGTCAGATAAAGAGAATTCATTAAGATGCGTATTTCACCCTTGCTGGAAACAAATAAAAAAAGAATAAAGTTCGAATGTGTTTGCGGTCAGTGAAATTTCATTTTCCTCTCTGCGTAATTTTAAGTCTAACTTATTCGTTGCATATGAGTCTTTTTATGTACATAATAGTTGTTATGTCTTTTGAGAACATTTTCTCAAAATATGCTCCTGACATACGATTTGGCAGTCGGATTCCTTTTTGGCGTATTTTTTAGGACTGCTATTTTCTGGTTGCCCTGCTATTAAATTCAAAATCCTTTTATTGTTTAAGCGTAACAGACAATTTTGCGTAGATGATATCAGTCATTTTTTCATATGCTTATTGTCGCCAATGGTGTGATGCCAATGTGTGAATTTTTCAGTGAGGAATTAATTGCCTCTCTCTCGCTTCACGAGGCAGTCTTGTGAAGACTGTTTTCTTGATAATGCGTTCAGGCACCATCCCTAGCTTTTCTGTATGAAAACCTTTAAAATTTATAAGTTTACTGCAAATAAATAATTTTTCTTAAAGAGCATTTATTTTCTTAAGCGATCATAGCCTATTACTAGCGAATGCATTTTAAAAAGAACCGGGTAAACATACTTTAAATTACAGATCCATACTATAGCACATAACAAAATTTTTGTCAATAAACAGTAGTAGACCTCACATCAGTCATGATTCCCAACCGCACGTGACTTAATTTGACAAATATCTAGGGATGAAAATGGCAAGAAGACATCTAAACAATCAAACAACATCGATACGATCGAACGCAATTTGGAAACAACATTCATATTATGGAGATTGAAGGCACCAGTTGACTCAGAAAAAAAAAACAGTACAATGTTTATCGTGAACTAGATAACATAAACTATTTATTAATTATATATTTACAAAATAATAAGGAATTTCTTGAATAATCTAAAAGAAAAAGTCATTTAAGCTGCATCATAACGTATCATCACAGGATTGTGCTATCCTCCGGTCTTCTTCTTAGCATCTCTATTACCCAACAAATCACTGCTATTATGTGGGCAGCAATTAAGTTGGCACCACTAAAAGGGGCTAGTGTTTCCATCTACTTAAAGATGATGAAATCCCTCATCTAGAATCTCCTCATCTGGAACATCCTGTTACTCGACTATTTTTATCAAACCGCCAGCAGAAGCTGTGACGGTATACTCATGCTGGGTGTCATTTGTCACGTTATATGCAGACATACTCATTAATTTAGGTTAAAACAACACAGTTTATTAAAATGATAAGGGCTAAAGGAAAGTGGAGCAAGTCTATAATTTCACACACTGAGAACACTATGAACAGCTAAAATCATACTCACAAGCTTCGGTCTAGCTCAGTCGGGGCACCGTCTAACACTTGACACTATTTCCTGGCTGCTCTACTAAACAAATCTTAATTTCACAGCCCATGGCTGTGGATATTCCTTTATTTCTCAAATAATCAAAACTAAACTTTCTTACCAAGGCCGAATCTTTAATCCACTATCTGAACTCCTTTCCGCTTTACTGGAGGCCGTAGCTATTTTCTAATCGTCAGCACCTTACTAAACAAACATCAACTTCGTTGTCTAATGGCGGAATACACACAGAGGCTGCTGGCTGCTGGCTACTGCCAGGAACACACAGACGCTGGCTGCTGGCTAAGGCCAGAAACACACAGACGCTGGCTGCTGGCTAAGGCCAAAAACACACCCAAGCTTTTATACGCGACAAACTGAGGTACTTCTCATTAACATAATACTAATAACCGCGAGCTAACTGCGGAATTCGAAAGAGCACACACACTCTAGAAAGTTAAAGTAAAAGAGAGGATAGATGTCACTTTTACGCCTACAAAATGTTAAATTATTGACGTCACGATCTCAGAAACACTAGAGTGCCTTTATGCTAAAGGTCACTCCCTCACAACCCCCCCTCGAACTCCGCAGAGAAAAAGGGCTGGGCTAAATGCATGCCCAGAACTTTTTCTTGTTATAAATTTAGAGCCGTAATAAAACACAGTGATGGGTGAAATTTAACGCCGAAACATAACTTTTAAAATATTAACTTTAACCCATCACAACCCAAAAAAACTCAGTTTGCCTCAAATAATCACATATTCAATCCAATCATTCTTCTATCTTACAAATAGCCTCCGTAAAACTTCCAAAAACTCGTAAAACTTTCAAAACTAATTACTTCTTCTCTCAAAACAACCCACTCCACTGGGAGTGCTAAAATTTCTCAAAACATTAACCTTCCGAAATTTTCCTCAATATTGCAATGCAACTATAACTTTACCCAAAAATTTCTCCATAACTTTTAATATACTAGAATTCGCACCAAGTCCAAAAAACCCAATGCGCAAAAACTTTCCTCATCCAAATTCCGACTTCAT
The DNA here is from genome assembly GCA_964019185.1 of Maratus speculifer. Taxonomy (NCBI): domain Eukaryota; kingdom Metazoa; phylum Arthropoda; class Arachnida; order Araneae; family Salticidae; genus Maratus; species Maratus speculifer. The sequence goes on along the minus strand of OZ025302.1, from coordinate 160,291,975 downwards.
CTAGAATTACAATTACTTCATACTAAACTAACTCTGCTACTACGTAATACCTACATCCCCATTAGCCAATGAACTAACTCCCAAACTTCTTCAGACTTAACTCCACTTGAACAATAATTGGGGCACATACGTACAGCGGCATATCGCTGTGCTTATGCAACAATCAAAAAATACCAAAAATTTACAAAATGACGTCATCAATCTCTTCATCTGTATTAACTAAAAGAAAAATAGCAGAATCAATACATAACAAAAAGTATACTTCCCTGCAAGAAAATCACATTAACATTCAATTTTAATACAATACAATTTCAAATTCAAATGCAGCTTAAAACTTCGCAACTTGCGGAAACCATTCTCAACTAAAGTACAAAACGCAACTCATAAAACACGAACGATAAGAAGAAAGTTAATTCATTAAATGTTAGTATAAGAGATAGAAACGCGTGTCAAGGACTTCTTGACCGCAAAACACGTGCGCGCCTGAACCGCGGCGCGTGTACAAAATAACTCAAATTACTATCTGTACTTTCTGAAAATTTAAACATACATTAACATACATTTTATAACACATGAACAATATAACAATATAATAACATTTTAACAAATAACATAACAATTTAACAATAGATCCAGAATTTTTAAAAGCAGTTAAGACCAAAATTTTCAACATACATAAAACTAACAATTTTGCAAACAAATTTTGAACACAATTAAGCACTAAACGTGAGTCCGTCAAAAAATTCCAAAAATGGCCAAAAGTATAAAACAGTCTCTCTGCTTTCTATTCCTTCACATTGCTACCACATATATGCACTCTAATAGAAATTTAATAAAGAACATTATCACCCAATCATAGAGATGATTCACTGCTAGCAGGCTTCATACTGCAAGATGGCTTTCTCCTCCTGTCCCAAAAGGCTTGTACGAAGGATCTCTCGTCATCAGAACTGTACGGTGACGCCACAGTTGACTGTCGTGCCTGCAGCCTGGTTCTGAATGGATGCCGTGGGATACTTGTAGGTTCCACTCGACGACTCTGCTCCGGCCGGTTCGCTGGGTTCACTCCATGGCGAGGTTCACACTGTTGTTGCCGGTAATCTGAGAGTTGCCTCCTCTTTCTAGACGCACCCGAAGTTACCGAAGATCCTAGGCCACGTTTCTTTCCGGACCTATGTAGTTTCTTGTTAGGCAAAAATTCAGAATTTAAAGTTCGCTTAACAGTTTTACGAGTGTCCAAACGAAATCTTTTCTGGGGATTAATCACTGAAGATGGTGAACTATTAGTTAATTTATGCTTGTGAGGTTGTTGTCTAATAGATGGAGGAACTGGACAATTTATAATTTTTTGTCTTTTATGACACACAGAGTCCGATGTATTTGACACAGTTCTCTTATTTTTATTATACTTTGCTCTCGGATTGCTAGGCTTTCGACTTTCAATAACAGTCTTTGGAGCTGTTTGACCAAATTTTCTTCTTGAATATTGATGAAAAGAATTAGACGAAGAAGTGCTGGACTCGGGACACTCATTGGATCGGGAATTTCGCGAAACACCACTCGACATATGAGAACCTTCACTACCATTTTCTCTAAACTTATACACTCTAACCTGATCCAGATTAACAGTCATTCTTTCACCATTGACATCAACAATCAAATTATTATTTCGAACTTCCAAAACCTCGAACGGACCTACAAACTTCGGACCAAACTTAGCTACTCTCTTTTGACGACTTGAACTTAACCAATGCTTTTCTACTAACACAAAATCTCCAACTTTCACTTCTAACTCCCTTCTACGCATATTATAATACTGAGCTTGCTTTTCTTGCGCTTTTCCCATTTGAATCTGAGCTTCCTTAACCAACCTCTCAATATCCTGACACATGTACTGACTTTCTGCATCTGACACCATAACTAACCTTTGGAATGGAGTAATAACTTTTCTACCCAAAAACAATTCAGCAGGCGTTTTCCCCGTTGACTCGTGAACTGCCGTACGAAGTGCGTACGCAAAATGCTGAAGAAACTGGTCCCAATTTGCATGATGAGAACCAACATAAGAAGAAATCATTTGAATTAATGTACGATTTACACGTTCAGCCATATTAGACTGAGGACGATACGGAACAGTAAAAGAATGATCGATCTCCAGCCTTTCACACAGGGCCTTAAATATATCAGAAATGAAACAAGGGCCATGATCACTCACTACCCTAATTGGTGCACCATATTTAGAAATATAGTTCTCAAAAAATGCATCGGCAACTGCAGGTGCAGAAGCCTTCCTGAGGGGGACTAACTCTACCCATTTACTAAAATAATCAACTATAACTAAAACAAATCTATATCTTTTAGGATTAGACAATGGATAAGGACCGATTAAATCTACACCTACACATTCATTAGGAAAATTTACTTTAATAGGAATTAATTTGCCAGCTGGACTTACATTTTTATAATTATAACGTTGGCATGTGCTACAGCTGGAGACATAAGCGCGCACTGCTTCCCGCATTTTAGGGAAGTAGCAGGATTCACAAATTCGAGCATAAGTTTTCCTGATTCCTAAGTGACCTGCTAATGGATTATCATGAAATTCTTTCAAGATGGCCTTACGAAGACTAGCCGGAATAAAAACTCTTAATTCTCCACGTGAATTTACAATTTTAGAATAAAAAAGAAGACCATCGATAAGCTTAAAAGATTGGGACCACTTCTCAAACATAGGCACATCTGCGCTCGGGACATCATCAGGATTTTCCAAATATCGATACAAACTACCAAACTCTTCATCTTGCTTCTGTTCCCTTATTAACTGCTCTCGTGACCTTAACACCAACGACGACAATGCACAACACTTAACTTCCTCCGTGACCTCTAAACCACCATGCGGGTTTCGTGACAAAGCATCCGCTACCGCATTCTCCTTGCCAGCCCTATGTTCTATAACAACATTATACTCTGCTAACTTCAAACACCACCTGACCATACGAGACGACAACCCCTTTCCATTAGTTAACTTTGTCAAAGCTGAATGGTCCGTAATGACTTTAACCGGTATATTAGTGAAAAAACAACGAAATTTATTCAAAGCCCAAATTACTGCAAGACACTCCCTTTCCGTAATCGAATAATTCCTTTCCGCTGCATTTAAAATTCTTGACGCAAACGCTATAGGTCGACCTTTCTGTGCTAACATCGCTCCAACCCCCACAGCACTCGCATCGCAATATACTTCAAACTGAGACGAATAATCGGGGTGAGCCAAAACAGGAGGGGAAACTACTGCCTCTTTTAATAATTCAAACGATCTCTGAGCTGCTGATGACCATACAAACTTAACCCTTTTCCTTTTTAAATTATACAACGGTTCACATAACTCCGAAAAACGTGGAATGAACTTGGCAAACCAAGCCACCATCCCTAAAAATGTCGCCACTTCCTTACTATTTTTGGGGGGATTCATTGACGTAATTGCCTCAATTTTCTCATTATCTATATTAATACCATCACGCGTAATTTTAACTCCTAAATACTTTATCTTTTTTCTCAAAAATTTACATTTTTCTAACTTAACCGTTAACCCAGCATCTCTTAACAACGTAAATACTTCCCTCAATAATCTTAAATGCTCTTCAAAAGTAGCTGCCATTATAATTATGTCGTCCAGATAGACCAAGACACCCTTACCAAGCAAAGGTTTAAGGATATTATTCATGGCCTTCTGAAACGTTGCCGGCGCTCCCGATAAACCAAAACTCATTCTCTTAAAAGCAAAACAACCGTCCCGAGTAATAAACGCAGTCTTAGGTATGTCCTCCGGCTTCATTGCAATCTGAAAATAACCCGACGTAAGATCTAACGTTGACATATAATTCGTACTCGTTATATTAGCCAAAATGTCATCAATAACTGGAATAGGATACTGAGGGTATTGCGTTATCGCATTTAACTTTCTATAATCTACTGCAAACCTATATGCCTCTGGATTATCTAAACTTTTCCCATTATTTTTACGACATAACACTACTGGAGATACAAAAGGCGACTCAATTGGCATTATAATATCGTCCGCTAACATTTTTTGAATATGATAATCAATTATACCTTGTTTAACTTTATCATAACGATATGGTTTACTAGCAACAGGTGCTTTTAAACCAGTATCAATCTCATGCCACGCAACATGCGTTAAACCCGGTTTATCAGAAAAACCCTCTCCAAATTCATTTAAAAACTTATTAAATTCCTCCCTCTCCATTTCACTTAACCCTGACTCCTCCAAATTAACTGACACTGAAACAGGCTCTTTCTTACTCACATTCTCATCATTATTCACGATTAACGACTTTTTAAAGAAATCCAAACTAATTCCTCTATCCTTCATATAATCCACACCAACTATACAATGCACTGTTAACCCATCTAACACACAAAACTCCCAACATGTCTTAACCGAACGAATTTCAACTTCCAATTCTACTGAACCTTTATTATCGCAAGCTACTCCCTGTGCTGACTGAACCACAAGACTTGACCTTTTCAACTTCTTATACGAAAAATATTTCCGATAACAATCAAAAGAAATGAACGACTTATCTGCCCCTGTATCGAAGACACTTTTAACGACAATACCATCTAACACAATTAACACTTCAGGTAACTCAACCGGATTAATAGTTATTTTATTTAAACTCACAGAAGGCTTTTTCGATTTGACCTGTGACTGCATACCTTCCGAAATACAGTCACTTACCAGTTTAACTGACCCGACCTCCTCACACCTCTCCTTTGCACTGATCTACCTTCAAAATTCTCATCCGAAGTTAATCTCCTTACTTGCGAAGAAACATTCCTGTCCCGTACTCCCCCACTACGATCATAACCACTATTCTGTCTATTTCCATGCATATTTCTCTCACCACTTCTAAAATTATTAGCACCACCACCATTCCTATTACCATTACTCGTATTCGACATATTACGACCAAATCCATCACTTCTATTACGCACATTACTATCCGGAAATCGCTGTCCCCCTCTCACAAAATTACGTTCCCCCTCATTTCTCAAATTACTATCCGTGACAGGTCTCTGCCGAGGGTTACGCAAATCCCGTTGATCCGAGCTATGCCGAGACTCATACTTCGATAATATCTGGTGCATTTCTGCAAAATTCTTCGGTGCTCTAACTTCAATAAAGTCCTGTATATTTGGATTAAAAAGAGGAAAAATAATGTCCAACAATTCCTCAAATGTAATATCTAAATCTAATTTATTTTTTAGTTCCAGCTTACGAAGATAAAATTTTGACGCCGACTCATAAATATTCTGCTTATTACAATAGAACTCTTTTCTCAAAATACTTTTATCTTTAACGGGAGGAAATGCCTTCTTTAACTCAATTACAGTTTGTTCAAATCTTTTCGCTTCCTCAGTAATCAAAAACTTTCCTATATTTTCTAACCACAAAAGTGCTTCGCCCTTTAACGAGCATTTAAGCACTACGTACCTGTTTTTCTCAGGTATATTATTGAACAAAATATAATTATCTAATTTCACTAAAAATTCACTAATATCACCCTCACCGGTGAAATACACCCGTGGCACAATCTCAAAATGTCCGACATTTCGTTGGGCGCCATTTGTGACGGTATGCTCATGCTGGGTGTCATTTGTCACGTTATATGCAGACATACTCATTAATTTAGATTAAAACAACACAGTTTATTAAAATGATAAGGGCTAAAGGAAAGCGGAGCAAGTCTATAATTTCACTCACTGAGAACACTATGAAAAGCTAAATCATACTCACAGGCTTCGGTCTAGCTCAGCCGGGGCACCGTCTAACACTTGACACTATTTCCTGGCTGATCCCAGGTAAAAAAATCAGCAAAAAACCTTTAAATATTTTGAGATTTTGCAGGCATATTAAAGGTTTTTGGTGGTATTTATAAGGAAAATGAAAGCTAAAGGTTTCCCTAAGAGAAATATACAGCTTTTTAAAAGTTTTCATACAGGTTTTTATGAGCAAATTATTACCTTTAAATCATCTTTAATGACTTAGAAGATTTTCTCGAAATCACTTGAGGTATTTTGAAGGAAAATGAAAACTGTTTCTCACGCAGGTAATATAAAGGTTTTACTTAAAGGTTTTATTGAGGTTTATCATTGCACATTATGATATCTAAGATTTTGATATGTTTGCATTTCCTCATAATATTTATTATTTTTTTAATTAATATTTTAGATAATTCTGAGAAATCTAATTTCTTCCACCGGTTCAATAAAAAATTCTTAATTACCCTTGTTAACACTTTTAATTATTTTAAATTATAATTTGAAATAGCGATATAAAAATTCCGTTCTAGAAATAAAAAACCTTCAAATTATTTTAAAGTCCTCTCATTAAGATTCTTAATTACCATTTGAAATTACAATTTTTCAATCCCATCCAAAAATCCCGTGAGCGGTTAAATGGAAAATTCTTAACGCCCTTCATTAAAATTTTTAATTAAATTTCAATTTAAAATAGCGATATAAAAATCCCGTTCTAAAAATAAAAATATCTAAATTATTTTAAGGCTTCTTCGTTAAAGTTTTTAATTACTATTTAAAATTACTATTTTTCCTTCCCATCCACAAATATCCCTTTAAAGAAAACAAAAATCTCAAGATTATTTTGAAATCTCCTCGTTAAAAAAATAAATAAAAAAATAAATAAAAAATAAAAAATAAAAAACACAAAACTTTGTTAATCTATTTTTTACCCTGAAAATTTTCATAATTTTTCCTCAAACTTCCTCGGTAAAATAGCCCTTCCAATTCTAATACATACAAAAATTTTAATTAACAAAAATTCCCCCTAAAAAAAATCTCCAAATTAATTAAAAATCCCTTTCATCATTATTTAAAATCGTGTTCAAACACCCACAAAAATTCCCTAAAGAAAATTCATTCCACCTCCAATAAGAAATCTCTTTGAAACTTCTATATTTGATAAATAATATTTGACAGAGAGATCCGTCCAAAAAATGCACCTGAAGTTTTTAAAAATATGTTCATCCCCTCGCTCTTTCCTGTACCGAAATCCAACTCTTGTCACATAAAATGTCCATATATTTACTGTTATATATATGGATATTTATAAGAAAATCCATTTTTCTTTTTAAATATAAATCATAGAAAATGTTACAACTGCCTGTAAAGTATAAAAATACTTAGATATAAAATACAGCCTAGTAACCGTTTGTTTGCAGTTTGATTACTAGCGAAATGTCATGACTGGCGTCGCGACTGAAATCTTCTCAACTCCGCAACTCCGCTTTACTTTGTAAACAAACTGACCGCGCGTTTGGCGGGATAATCGCTGTCGTTCTTGGCTTTGCGTTCGTTTGTTTATTATTTTATTTATCTCTTTTAGCTAAAACTGGAGTCATTCTGTCTACTTTTATTAATCTTTTTAAATGTATAAACTGACAAGATAGTTAAAAATTAATATTTGGCGACAATTTATGCATGAAAGTCCCACGTTTCTTAAAAAAAAAAAAATCCCTTTCCAGAAATGAATATTGAGTGTATTTTTAGCTATTCAATATTAAAGACCTAATGAGAGTATTTTCGGGGGCGAATTTTTAGATGAAATTTTTTATTCTTATTATTTAATTTTAGATTTGTTTTTTTATATTTTAATAGAAGAGGAGGTAATTAAATGTCAGTTATAGGGAATTCAAATAACCCATATGTAATTTAGCCCTGTTCATTGTAAAGAAATTTATATATATATGTATTTTTTATTTATTTATTTTTTGTATTGATGTTGATTTTACTTCTCCGACATATTAAAAATAAGTGTCAATCAAGTTATCAAAAATATCTTAATCTTTTTATGGATATTTTCAAATATTACTTGTAAATTTATTAATCTAAATAGTTTTATAGATAATTGAAAAAAAAATGATTTAAAGTAATTGTGTTGTAAATAGTCAGCTTATAAAATATGATAAGAAATTGCCTGCACCTTCTGTGTAATGTATTTTTTTGTAGACTGCAAATTATTTCGGAGAAATATGCTCTATGATACGGGTGCACAACCTTTTCAAGAGAAGGGCCACTTACAATTATGCCTGTGTACTCCAAGGCCACATCAATAACACGAAGAAAATTTGATTTCAATGAGATGATCTGTGACTTATAATCGGATAAAAAATATAGTTTCAGAGGGTATTGGGGGGAGGTATACCTTTAAATTAGCATACCCAGTCAAAATATCAAATTCAGTTGGTGAGATTGTATCAGCAGTTTTTATGTTTGTAGCAGTTGTAGCAAAGATTATTTTCAAGATGTAATAATACTCCTTGATTTTATTCAAGAGAGTAAATTTTGTTTTATTAAAAGTGCTAAGAAACAAACATAAGCGGCTGGTGCTGACAAAAAAATGTGAAGTTTATGAATGAAAAACAAAGAAGGAGCCGCTCAACAAGATTTTTCCATACCTGATCTATGAAATACCCAATTTTTCATGCCTTGATCAACGAGATTTGCAATTTTTCCATTCCTGATCGAAAAAATTTTGTTTTTTTACCAGACCGATCAATAAAATTTGCAATTTTTATGAAGCGAATCAAGAAAATTCATGATCTTTCCTTGAACGATCAACAAAATTCGCAATTCTTCAGAAATCGATCAAGAAAATTCACTATTTTTACAAAGCCGATCGAAGAAAAAATCACGATTTTTACAAAGTCGATCAAGAAAATTCGTGATTCTCATAAAGCCGATCGACGAATTTTTGTGATTTTATTGCACTTGATCAATGAATGTTTATGATTTTATCGTGCCTGATTGACAAAATTTGCGGGTTTTTTTCGCATGATCGCCGACATTCGCAATTTTTAAGAAGTCGATCGGAGAAATTCGCAATTTTTCTTCGCATAATCGACGAAATTCGTGATTTTTCCGAGCTGAACGAAAAATTCGTGATTATTATGAAGCCGATCGAAAAAATTCATGATCTTTCCGCGCCTGATTAACAAAATTCGCGATTTTTACGAAGCCAATCGATGAAATTTCTGACTTTTACGAACCTAATCAATAAAATTCGCAAATTTATTTGAGCCTGATTGGCAAAATTTACACCTTTTCCCCATGTGACGAACAAAATTCACGATATTCTCGTGTTTGACATACTAAATATCCAATTTTTCGCAATCCGATCTATAAAACTCACGATTTCTCCATGTTCGATCGACAAAATATGCGTTTTTTCCGCCCTTAGTTGACGAAATACAAATTTTTCCGTGTCCAATCAACAAAAACTTGCAACTTTTAACTAACTTTGACGAAATCTGCAAATTTTTACGCTGCGAGATGAAATTCACGATTTTTTTATTTTGATAAACTGACAAAACACTCGATTGTTTCGCAGTCGATCAACAAAATTTTCAAATTTTTCGCGCATCATCGCAAAATTTGCGTTTTTTGTGCCTTACCAACGAAATTTGTGATATTTTTTCGTCCCTAATCAACAAAATTCGCAATTTTTTCGTGCACGATCAACGAAATTCGTGTTTTTTTCACACGATAAACCGAGAAAACATGCAATTTTTCCGAGCAAATGTACTTAATTTGCAATTTTTTTCGTGCATCATCAACAAAACTGAAGATGTTTTTTTGACCTATCGACGATAGGTGCGATTTTTCGTGTTTGGAAGTTTGTACGAGTGATGTATTTAAAATAAAGGTAAGTGAATTTTTATTTATTTTATAAGATAAATATTGTATTTTTGGAATTAGCGAATTTCCATATTTATGATTTTATTTTTCTTTAACCAATTAACAAATTTCACTATATTTAAAAGCAATAGAACTCCAGAATTTCTTTCGATGAAATTTGCTGGGTTTTTTTTCGTGATCTGTTTACAAAATTTGTTTTTTTTTAGGGATTTTTTGTCGAAACTTGCCTTTTTTTTCACAATCAGTTGACGAAATTCACATTCTTTTTTTGCGATACATGGAAAAAAATTGAGTTTTTTCGCGACCTCTTGACAAATTTAGTAGTTTTTTTATAATATTTTAACAAAATAGTCATTTTCTCATCGTTTTTTAATAAAATTTGCCTTTTTTTAGGTTTGTTTACAAATTTTGTCTTTTAGGATTTTTTGTCAAAATTTACTGTTTTTCTGAGAATTTTCACAATTTTTTAACGAAATTCACAATTTTTTAACAAAATTCACATTTTTTTCTCTGATACCTATATAAAATGAGGTGTTTTCTCATGATCGTTTAATGAAATTCACCTTTTTTTGCAATCTGTTTACAAAATTTCTTTTTTTTTTGGATTTTTGTTGAAATGTGCTGTTTTTTGGGGATTTTTTTTAAACAAAATTTATAGTTTTTTCCCAATTCTTTGACAAAATTAGTTGTTTTTGTAATCTTTTTACAATATTTACCATTTTTAGCAATCTGCTTAGAAAATTTGCAGATTTTTTTTCAGCATCGCTTGTCGAAATTTGTCTTTTTCTCGGGATTTTGATAAAATTTGTTTTAAATTTCCCATTTTTTTCATGGTCATTTATCAAAATTTGCGTTTTTTACAACCCATTTTACAACATGGTGAGTTTTTGGATTTGTCTTTGTGGGCTGACTTATGCATACATGCTACTTTTCTGCAGAAATGTTGAATTCTGCTTTTTCAGTGATGCATTTCATCATCCCTGGGATCGTTGCAAATATGCATTATAATTTGTTGACCTTCTTATTGAGGGGAGGGGGGGGGGTGTAATTACAACAAAAACATGAATACTAACCGCACCAAATTGAGAAAATTTCTTCAAAGGACTGTAGGAAAAAATGCAAATTTCGCCAAAGGATCGCAAAAAACCTATAAGTTTGTTTAACTATCGAGGGAAAAAATAGTCAGTTTCAAACAGTCAATTAGCAGAGTTTTCTTCAACGGATTGCGGAAAGAAAAATGCAATTTCGGTCAAAAGATTACAGAAAAAGGCGCGACTTTTGTTAAAGGATTAGGAAAAATACTCAAATTTTTGTTGAAAGATCGTGGAAAATACTCAAACTTTTTCAAAAGATCGAAGAAAATATTCTAATTTTGTCGAAAAATCGGGGAAAATATGCAGATTTATTTGAAAGATCAGCAGAAATATGAAAATTTTGATGAAAGATCTCGGAAAATGCACGAATTTTTCCAAAAGATCACAGAAAATTGCAAATTTTACCGAAAAATCGAGGAAAATATGCAAATTTTGCCAAAAGATTGTGGAAAATGAGAATTTTGTCGTTAGATCGAGGAAAATAGAAGTTTTTTGTAGAAAGATAATGGAAAATAGAGGTATTTTTATTTTGAAGAAAGATCGGTGGAAAATCATGAATTTTGTTGAAAGATTGAAGAAAAATCACTAATTTTATCGAAAGATCGTGGAAAATAAGAGAAATTTCTCAAAAGATCTCAGAAAATATGTGGATTTTGACGAAAGATCTCAGAAAATATGTAGATTTTAACAAAAGATCTTGGAAAGTATGCAAATTTTGACAAAAGATCGCGGAAAATACACAAATTTTAGTGTAATATCGCAGAAAATACTCGAATTTTCTCGAAAGATTGTGTAATTTTTTTTAATTTTGTCAAAAACGGTGAGAAAAACTGTGAATATCGCTAAAGGATCATGGATAATATAAATGTCATTGAAAAAATCGTAGAAAAAAGTACAATTTTTGTAAAATGTTCACAAAAAACACTAATTTCATTAAAAAATTACAGAAAAGTGCTAATTTTGTTAAAACGCTGTGAGAAAATGCTAATTTTGTCAAAAGTCCTTAAAGCTGTGAAAGTTCAGCTTTTTTTTTTTTTTTTTTTTTGCTTAGCCAGTACCATGTCTGCTTACATATTGCATTACTTATTTTTATTTATTTATATTATACCAACACTTGTATGACTTTTTCATTTTTTTTTCTTCCCACATGTGTCCAGGGTGGCAAAATGAATGGCGGGAGGGGGGGGGGGAATGAAGAATATGTTAGTCATTTCATACAAAAATTTATATATTTATGATATACAAAGAAACTCGCAAGCTAATGTTAAACCTATGGGAGCAACCTTTTGAGATATGTGAAAGTAAAAGTAATTATATATATAATCTGTATTAAAAATCAAAAAGTATACAATAGCCCAATTAGAATTCAATCTCTGCTGTTCTGAGCAAGAAAAAAAACATTTAAAATTATCAATATGCAAGTGAGAAATTTTTTTAAAGAATGCTCTCATAGGTTTAACATTAGTGATGCAATTTCTTTGCATGACCAGTTTAGATTTTTAATGCTTAAACTAATGTTAATCTTATGGGGAAGTTATTTACATATTTTTCGCTAGCATTTTAGTTATTTATTTTTTTAGGGATTTTTTTTCCATTAGGCTCTTACAGTTGATCAATTTTATTGTGTATGAGGACATGGAAGGTGCAGGTTTCCACCCCCACCCCCATGCAGATGGTCAACAAATTTCATTTTATCTAGTAAACAGCTGCCGAATTTCCCTATTTTTCCGCACAACTTACTGGATAAACTTGTGAGTTTTCTTTCTCCATGTAATCAGTACGTAAACCAGGCATTTTTTTTTTTTTTTTTTTGACAGATTAAATAATGTTTTTTTTTTTATCATACAAAAATGTATATATATAAATTTATGATATACAAAGAATCTCACAAGCTAATGTTAAATCTATGGGAGCCTCCTTTTGAGATATGTGAAAGTAAAAGAAACTTTATATATATATAATCTGTAATAAAAATCAAAAAGTAATAGTTCAGTTTCTTTGCATGACCATTTAAGATTTTAAACACTCAAGCTAATGCTAATCTTATGGGAGTGTTCACATATATTTTGCTAGCATTTTAATTATTATTAAACAATTTTTACTTTTTAAGGGTTTTTTTTTTCACATTAGGCTATTACGGTCAATAACTTTAATTGTGTATGAGGACAGGCAAGGTGTAAATTTCTCTCCCCCCCCCCCCCTCAGGTGGCCAAAAAATTTCATTTTAACCAGTAAACAGTTGGTGAATTTCCCTATTTTCCCTCACAACTTACTGGCAAAACTAGTATTTATTTTTGACAGACTGAATAATTTTTTTTTCATCATAGCCAACCGTTTGGTGAATTTCTCGATTTTTTTCACAAAAACGATTGACAATTTTGCAAAGCTTTTCGGCAGCCTAATGACAGAAATAACATTTCTAAAAAAAAAAAAAGCAAAATTCTTTATTTGATCACAGGCGAAAAAATCGCTGAATTCATCAATGAATTGGGAAGATCTCCAAAAAATCAATCAATCTCAGAAAATATTAAAATTTATTGCGAAAAATGAACTTTAAAAAAAATATATATATATGTATAAATTATTTAACAAGATACAACTGCTCCCTTTTTTGAAAATTCTCCCCCCCCCCCCCCCCCCCGATATTTTTATCTCAAATCAATACTAAAATTATGTTGTTTATAGAAAAAAAAAGAGCTGCTCTAAAAAAGAAAAAAGGGCGTGAATTTTTATAAAAGGGCTATTATGTACCTTGTTCAGAAAAAAATATTTTGAATTGGTTTGTTTACACTTTTTTTATCGGTAAAATTTTGAAATGTTTTCCTGTGGCAGATGAATTTTGTGACTTTTCCCTATTTAAAATGTTATTATGCAATATTTTTTCTTTACATTAATTATTATTCATTATGCAATATTCAGTGTGACTCATTTAACGATTTTTCATCAGAAATCGGCTTAAAAATTTTGCATTTTTTTTTTCTCCTTTCACCGACTAAAAAAATCTCTTTTTTTTTTTTTTTTTTTTTTTCTCACAATTCACTGGTGAGTTTCTTTTACTGCAACAGATTGTTAAATTTCTCATTATTTTAAAGTAACGGAATAAAGAAACTCTTTTTTTTTTTTCCAAATAATTGACTGGGAAATATTGTGAATTTTTTTAAAGAATGAATTATTGTATCAATTTTTTTTGATTTACTGATTTATGAATTTTGAAACATTTTATTCCCACATGTTAAAAAAAAATTTGCAGCTGTAATCTATTTACAAAATTCTTCGGATTTTTTTCATTGGGTCGATGGATGAATTTCGCAGATTTTTCCTGTGGACGAACGAAGAATTTCATTATTTTTTCTGCTTTTCATATGCTTTTGAAATTGTAGCGTTTTTATCATTTTAGATCCTTTTTTTATGGTTTTCTGATAAATATTTATAATATCTAAAAATTTCAAAGAAAGGGGGAAAGAGGGTGCACATTTCAAGGGGCATAATTTTTCGAGGGATTCAAAGCAGGTATCTTTTGCTGATATCCCTGTTGTGACATACCATTTGAAAGGCATGTAACCACTTAATCTTGTTATGCATCAGCAATTTCTCTTTTCTCACTCATCCCCCCCCCCCCCCCCCGAAGGGGACAGTTTTCTAAATTTTGTTTCCCCTCACATGTGACATATTGTTGGAAAAGCCTGTCACTCCTTATACATGTTATGCACATCCTTTCCCCCTATCCCCATTTTGCCACCCCCCCAAGGGGAGTGGGGGGTAACCGGGGCTAAAGGCTAACTTCAGGTATTTCGGACAAAGTGTCAAGGGATTACGCAGGTTTTATTACCTTCAGGTAAGTGTAAGGTATTTCGGACAAAATATCAAGGGTTTACGCAGGTTTTATTACCTTCAGGGAAGCTTAAGGTATTTCGGACAAAAATGTGGAGGGGAAATACAGGTTTTTTACCTTAAGGTAGCTTTCAGGTTTTTTTGTCCGAAATACCTTGAGCTTCCCTGAAAGTTTTTTTTAAAGGTTTTTTGCTGGCTTTTTTACCTGGGATCTACTAAACAAATCTTAATTTCACAGCCCGTGGCTGTGGATATTCCTTTATTTCTCAAATAATCAAAACTAAACTTTCTTACCAAGGCCGAACCTTTAATCCACTGTCCGAACTCCTTTCCGCTTTACTGGAGGCCGTAGCTATTTTCTAATCGTCAGCACCTTACTAAACAATCATCAACTTTGTTGTCTAATGGCGGAATACACACAGAGGCTGCTGGCTGCTGGCTACTGCCAGAAACACACAGACGCTGGCTGCTGGCTAAGGCCAGAAACACACAGACGCTGGCTAAGGCCAGAAACACACAGACGCTGGCTAAGGCCAGAAACACACAGACGCTGGCTACTGGCTGAGGCCAGAAACACACAGACGCTGGCCAAGGCCAGAACACACAGACGCTGGCCAAGGCCAGAACACACCCAAGCTTTTATACGCGACAAACTGAGATACTTCTCATTAACATAATACTAATAACCGCGAGCTAACTGCGGAATTCGAAAGAGCACACACACTCTAGAAAGTTAAAGTAAAAGAGAGGATAGATGTCACTTTTACGCCTACAAAATGTTAAATTATTGACGTCACGATCTCAGAGACACTAGAGTGCCTTTATGACTAAAGGTCACTCCCTCACAAAGCTACTGAAATTCAGGTAACCTGAAAAGATGAGAATAGCAGAAAAATTCTCTTTTTTTGCCAACATAATTACACTTTTTTTTCAGTTAGATCTGTGTTTTTACTTTCAGGGAATCAGCATTCATACATTATTAATTCAGTCTTCTAAATAAGTAATTTAAAGCTACAAAGAGAGCTCTTAAAAAATGAAGTTTGTTGGAGAATCAAGTGTTCCTCTTTAAATAAATGAAATTAGTCTTTTCTCTAAAAACCGAAACGATCTTGGTTCCTATCGTTAATTTGCTTATATTAAACCTGTCGAAAGTTTTTTGACAAGGTTTATTCATTCTGATGGCATTCTACTTGCATAACCAATAGTCTGCTCGACGAAAGGTAGTATTGCTTTCTTGAGAGTGCCATTGCGGACAACGTGTTGAAATTCATAGCCGAAACAAAGAGACGAAGAGAATACAAAGTGTCTTCTTCCGCTCTATATCAAGAGTGCGTTCAATAACTTTAAAAAAAAATTTCCTTCTTTTTGGAGGATTTTGGTGTCAAACCATGCAACCTAGAAGTAATTGTCGACTTCCTTTGAAGCTTTGATATCGCTCGATCATTCTAAACAAAGGGGAACATTACTTTAATGTCGAAATGCCGCAGGTATTGGGACACGGTTCCACGTTCTGGCTGGTTGTTGCCAACTTGTATGAAGTCTCGAGAGGACAGAGGTTTGGGTGGTTTAAACCTCGCTAATGACGTTTTCATTTCAGTACGCAGCGGTCTGCAAGTTCGAAACGTCCTCACCCGACTTCTCCCAGCAATTCAACACTGGGAGTCAAAATGCAACCTGGAGCTATGGCAAGTGCTGCCTCAAGATTTTTCTTCTTACAGTCAAATATTCCAATGCACTTTTCCGGCGGGCAATCACGACAGACCACAAAAACAAAAACGCTTCAAAAAAAAACACATTCAAAGTTTTGTTTAAAATGAGCAGTCTTTTCGCAGTCAACTTGGGTATAAGATTAATGATCCGCGAGACACTTTATTCTGCAGTAGCAGAGTATATAGTTTTCTATACTGCTCCGATTTATGCAGACAGTTTCGATAGATCCACAGCACGTTTTGTCTGATGTTCTACTCCAAGACTTGCGCTTGGAAATAGATAGGACATCACGGCATTGGTCCGTTGGCAGAAAAGAGTACACGGTACCGGCATATATTCGAGATAAGAATCGGCAAATTTGGGGGAAGCCTCATCTTAAGCGCGAGGAAATGTGATGGATTTTGTGGAATTTCGACTTTATTTCAAAGACTAAGTGTTCATGTAATACAAATGGATTCAAGCAGCTGGATAATAGCATTGGATGCGCATTCCTTTCTATAGTTGAAAGAGAATCAGTTTTGGCTTACAAATGGTGCATAAGTTTTTTTTCACAAAGGTCCATACGATCAAGTAGAAAAAAATATGATGCAAGAATCTCGGGAAAATAGACATCATCTCAGATTCGAGATCAGCACTGCAAGCACATAACAGTCCAGTGCCATGCATCGCAGATATAAAAGATTTGATAAACAGAATAAAATCGAGGCTCGTATGTACTGGATTCGAGTTCATGTGAGGCATATCTTTTGTTAACGTGTGAATATGTTGTCTAAGGCAGCCACAAATCGACAGTTTTAGCTAAACTAAGCAAGAATTTTATGACCATGGCTTGTCTAAATCGCAAAAGAGATAAAGCAACGCATTTAATGTCAAATTACGAGTAATATATCTTCTAGAGGATCCACACTCATAGAACGACTAGGAAATAGAATAGGAAAAACTCAGTTTAAACCTAGGGAAAAAAACCTTCAAATAAACCGAATGCATTGGAAATAACTCGGAAAGAATTTGGTTTTATGCAACTCTACATGGAGTTTAGAGTGGTTTTTATGGTAACCAAATGCTTAACGGAACACAGCGTCTTCGGTGACAATTAGGTTTGTCTTTTTCGAAAGAACCCCATGTTTTTGTAGTGTCAAAGAGAGTGCAATAATTCATTGTATTTTTATATGTGCTGTCTGGTAGTCTGAGCACAGAAAAAAGAACATTATTTTACACGGAAAACTTTTTCTCGAGCGACTACAAAAATCGAATACTCCGCAATCTATGTCTTCATGGTTACTGCTGGAAAGAGGTCTTACTTACTAAGAGGTCTTAACAATCCCATCCTGAGGACACTGGATCCTAACCGTGATCGCGAACGCTATGAACGATATACCAGTGTCTTCGCATTGCACAGTCATGATGATGTTCGAACACTTTTCAACAGACTTGAGGAGGCCACAGTGCCGGGAGATGTAGTGTATAAATTCGCAGGCTTCAACGCTGTACATCTCCTGAGTTCGCTGGTTTTAAACGGCAAAGTAAACTTCGTATTATTTTGTTCGGAGATCTTATTAGTTTACATATTTGCATATTTAGGAAAGTACCAAGGATTTCCATGCGTGCTCACAGATATTGGCTACCTAAATGAGGGCGCGTTTAATGCATTCAAAGAGAAGATTACAGCAATCTTTCGGACTCATTAGCGGCCTTTCTTTAAACAATGCATAGTTGAAAGGTAAGTGATTGCCTGAATATCTTACCATGACCCATACGTTCGTAAAGCAATCGTGTGTCCGGCAAACTCGGAGCTAAGGCTTCGAGCCAGACGATATTATAGTGGTCTGATTTACTCAATACTTAAATGAACTGGAAATGTGATCCCCAAATTGTACAGTAATATACTTCAATCTTTGTAATTTTCTATCGCAGAGGAAAGAAGCTCAAGAAAGTTTAAAAATGAAGGGTGCGATATGCATCGGGGGACAGTCCTTCTGGGCTGGTATCATGTGTCTGTGTTCGGGTTATTTCCTGGTCTTTCTCTCAGTACGCTTAAGGGCTACGAGAACCCAGTTGGCTTGCCAGTTTTATCGACGTTAACGTTGGATGCTCATTTTGTAGTTCCGACTTTACAGCTTAAGTGCGGGACATAAATGGGAGTCAACAATCCGCATAATAATGCTGTTCGATTAGAAGCAGATATGAACGAACTTCAATCTTCACATGATGCCCAAAAGAAACGAAGGCTTGATATCGGTGGTCACGGTTTTCCAGGTCATTCACTCGTAGCTTCGCTTCTCGAAGAGCATGAGAACAAAGGCTTTCTACCGGAGAAAGCACGCCTTAGGCCTATCTCAGTGGACGGTTTTAAGCTGAAGTGACCTACGACAAAGGCTAGCAAACCGAGTTAGAATCGTATCTATAAAATTCATCTGAAAGCATGAATACACAGGGTTATTACAAAAGAATCATCGGGTTTCCGAAGAGTTTATTTCGGAACATAATTGGGTTACAACAATGAGTTATATGGGTGATTCTACGATAAGAGGTAATTTGTACGGCAATCCATTTAAAACAGATTTTTTATTCTATATGTTGCTATTTTTTGCAATGAATCGCATCATCTTAATATACGTTATTAAATAACATCACGATTGAATGCTTAATTTAAACACATTTTTCTGAAATTTCTTACAAAGTCTAAAAAGTCCCCTCCCCTGGCATGTCCCCTTGCCGGTTTCAGTTTAACTTTCAAACAATACATATATTTTTTCCGCCAGATGCTTAGCTAAAGTATGTTTAATTGGAATTTAAGTAATTATACTTACGTATTATAAAATAAAAAATAAAATAATTTTGTTAATTTCAAATAATTTTTAAAATTAACTTTTGTCCCGCTTTTTTTGTGTCTCTCCCCTGTCAAATTTCGTTCCGCTGAAACAAATATAAATTCAAGGATGGCTATATTGGAAGTAGTGCTTAAGGACATCTATTGGCTTGAAGTTAGCAATACTAAACGTGCAAGCCATTTAAGCGTCGCCATTTTTAGTTGTTGCGACGCGACCGTGTTTTGTAGTGGTTTCGCACAGTGATTGTGTATCTCCCCTGTAAGTCATAAAACTTATAATATTCATTTAATTCAATTGCATTTACTGCCCTAATTAAACAATACGGTAATACTTAAAGTGAAATACACAATTAACCGAAAAACTAATTCAGTTAGTTAAAAAGTTTGATTTTACACGAAAATGTCTCTCCCCTGCCGTATTTCCCCTGGCACGATAACTGCCAGGGGAGCGAGTCACTGACCAGAAAAAGTTATAAAATATGTATAAAGTGACTTGCCCTTATATGAAAAAGTAAATAAACGGGACAAAAATCATAATTTAAAGGTTTTTGATCAAACTCAAACTTTTCTTTTTGGCCGAATTCTCCATGTTTTTGAACCTCTTATCGTAGAATCACCCATATATGAAAATAAACCGAAAGTATATAAAATTGACGTACATACTACAGATGTTAAATATGTGCCCCGTGAGTGATACGGCAGATGTTAAGACTATAGTTCAGTTCGCACCACACAAATCACCGTGGTCGCGAGTGCATTCGTGTTGCGGTATCTTGATTTCTTGAGACTACGGATGAAACTCTCTCTAACTCATTTCACTGTTTCTCCAGGAACACTTGGTCGGCCGGAGCTTTTGCTTTTACATAAACAACTGGTTTCTTTGAACTGTCGATACCAGCGTATAATGCTTTGTTGGGTTGGTGGTTTGCAGTGGCATGCCTTCCAGAATGCTCTCTGAACAGTTATAAGCGATTCACACTTTGAAAATTCTTGTACACAAAACGCTTTCTGCTGTCCAGCCGCTATTTTGAATATGACGTTCGCGCAGAAACCATGGCAACCACATGCGCATGGACCATACACACTGCGAAACTGTAGTTAACGCTTTCTCGTTTGAGTTGTCATGGAAATATATACGTTTCCTAGTTCGCACATAGTAACGTATCAAAAACCGGTGATTCATTTGTAATAGCCCTGTACTTTCAAAACAAGAGCGAGCTGCTTTGTCCATCCATATTGTTGTCTTGTGGGAGTGGCTAGCGATGCCTATGGGGATATTGGTCACCCTCGTCCTGATATATAACTGTTGATTGAATCAAGTGGAGGGAGAATGATGGGCTCTTTCCGGCATGGGAACATGCTCTTGGCCACTAATTTTTTAGTAGTATTTTAGTCTGATAGCAACGAGAAGCAGATCAGTAACAGTTCGATATTTTTTGCTTTTTTACACTCTGAAATAATACAGTAGAATTCCCATGCATGCGTGCATTATCTATGAAAATTTACTACTTACTCTTACACACGTTTACCCGAGGTAAATACAGAATAGAAGCTTATTGTACGATACAACTACCGTTACCTTAGAATAGTGATGCAGTTAGCTATTAAGTAAAATATATTTATTTTGAAATATACACTTTATGTATAGTTTATAACAAAAGTAATTTTGCGCTGGCAAAAGTTGTTGCTAGGTAATTTGATATAACTATTTCATATACATAGAGTTTTGAATGATACAAAAGCCACAGTAGTACATGGTTTGATATTAGTGAAATAAGGCATTATCTGTTATAGGTCATCATGTTATACCTCTATATCTGCTCGAATAGTTTGCATACAGACTAAAATGTGATGCACTCAGGCGATGCACCATCTACAAACGTTCCAAATTGAGGGATAAGATGATCTAAAAAATAAACTGCAATTTTTTAACTAATACGTTCACTGTTGTAACTAATAGTATCTAACTTGCTCTAACTATGCTCATTGTGAAAGCGTTTTGACGATTGCGTTATTCAGAAACGGATTGCAGATGCGCATATACAATGTGCAATGATGAGTACATTATGGATTTGAATATTATCATTCTTAAAACGAGCCCATATATTAAGAGAAAGAAGGGCAATAAAGTAAGCCGTTTAGTACGGTCGACGTATCATTACGCAGATAGATGATTGGTTATGTTTATGGCGGCTAATTATCAACATGAGGGATATAGGCCCTAAGGAGGGATTGCCCACCGTGGGGATCTTATTAGGGAAAATTATCTCATATTTACGCAAGGCGCTCCAAAGTTCGAATAAAACAACGGAAACCTCTAGGACGACGGTGCGCGATTGGGTTCAAACTCAGCACCTCCTGTCTACCATTTTCGAGAACATAACCTCTCGGCTACTGGAAGGGCCCTGCGCGGTTCAAATATTTCAACGCAATAAAGAAAATACCCTATAAAAATGTACCCCAGATGAAATTTTTTTTTTTACAGTTTTAGGATGAGAGACAGCACAAAACCAAATATTGCTGTTGCCTGCTACTGTGAATATATGATTCTACTGCCTATTGGCGTATAAAATAAATCAATATTTTTGAAGGAAGGTTATTTGTCTCGGAATAATATTGTGTCTCCAATAGTACTCGGATCTAAGTACCTATACCGTAACGACTGCATCATTAACGACAGACATCGACCTAATAATAATAATATGCTCTAATGGCATCAAAGATACCGTACACATAGGTTTAATTGCCACAATCATCTCATTAGAGCGGAAATTATCACTGAAATTCCAATCGTCTGATGGATTGATTTTCACTGCATCTAATTGCTATATAAGCATCAGAACAACAACTCGATGTTCAACCTGCATGATCGCCTTTGGGTGTTTTCTGATTCTTTGTTTCATGAGTACATAGTGCTGATTAATTCATGCCGGCATCTTACCACCACACTGCTTACAACATTATGTGGTCTGATGCATTGACATTCCACTATTTGACATCTTCTTCAACTGCTTTTGAAATTGTGTTCCAATCAGAATATTTTACAAGTTTTATCCCAGACTGTATATTTTCTATGCTCCAGAAATGTTAATTTGTTTGGAAATAAAGGGACTTTTGAAAAGACAGTTCTAAAACAATCGTAACAAAATTCTCACATTTTTAGCAGCTTATTTTAGAAAGCGCCATTTATTTCACAATCTACATTTTCATAAGAAATGTGTGGACTATTTTTTGATAGCTATTGAGGAAAACTTGAGGTGATGAGGATGAGGTCTCACTGTGTTTATTTTCAGAATTATGTACCCGTCCTTCACAGAGAATGGTAAAAATATTGCAAATAGATGACATAATCTTACTTCGTTTATTAATAATGCTATGTACCCACGCACTGCAGATGATGACAAAAATATTAAACATGGAACGATGAGAAATGCCTCACTGTGCTTATGAATAGTGAGATTTTTCTAATCTTCACACGTTGTGGTAAAAAATACTGCAAATGAATGAGTACTTGAGGTCTCACTGAGTTATTAGTAGTATTATTTACTCACTTTTCACTGTAGAAAAAAATTGTGTGCTTGACATCAAAAGGTGCAGCTATCCGGCTGTCAACCCAATTGCTAAAAATTTACAAGATACTGTCTTTAACCCCTTGGGGACGAGTAACACGTATATGTGCCGCAAATAGGCTTAAGAATCGTTGTTAATTCCCACCAGTAAAATTATACTGTAAAATTTACCTTATTCAATCGGAGCATTTTCCCGATTTAATAAAATACAAATTTCTGTTACTTAAAACCGGTGACAAAACATTTAAAATTTCGTAAAAGTCTCCCGTCGCGAAGGGATTAAGAATACAGTAAAACTTCTAAAGTTTGGTAAAAGTAGCGTTGCTATTCGCTGTGTTCGATTTTTACCTCACGTGTTGCTTGTATTTGCTTTCACAGTATGGGTGATTGATTTCAATTTCATAGCATCCGTGATTAAAAAATTGCAACATGATGGGCAAATAAAACAAAATAAAGTAAATAATAAAGTAAAATAAAATAAAATCACTGTACTTTACAACAAAAGGTTCTGAAACCCAAGGTACCAACATAATTGCTGTAAAATTTTGAAGCTGTTGTCTTGTAGAGTGCTATTAAATTTCTAAAGTCTGATAAAAGTAACGTTGCTATTGACTGTGTTCAATTTTTACTTCACTTGTTGTTTGAATATGTTTTCACAGCATAGGTGCTTGAATTCGATTTCACAACATATGTGCTTGAAAAATTAAAACATAAAGTGCAGGAAAAAATCAGATTTATTTATTTATTTATTTTTTACTGTCTTTGTACAGATTGATAAAAAAAAAAAAGAGATGGGTGAGAATGGGAAATCTCACTTTGCTTATCGCTGAATGTGGTAAAACCACATATATTCCAACATGTATTTCAACCGCTAGGCATTAAACTGAAATCGTTCAACGGAAAAAACGTAATGTATTTTAATGTTATGTAGGACTGAAAATTAATCAATTTAAGAAAAATTTATTATTATAATTTTATATGTTTATCCGAATAGTTTTCTATTTATAATAAGCGGTATTATAAAAAGCCGTACTGTTAGGTTTTATTTTAAAGGAAATTATGTTTTTTTTTCTTTTTTTTTCTTATCTGGTCTGGTAAGTTAAAGTATAACCCAGGAAAAAAGCGCATTTAAAGCAAATTCAAGAATCTAAGAACACAAAGAAGAAAGAATATTCAAGAATTAAAGAATGTATTTAGTCATGCTCATTTCAGATATTCAGTACATTCAATTCAATGATCAAGGCAGTTCAATTTTATATTGTTATATTTATTAGTGTCCAAATTGTAATGTAATGATCCACCAGGTGACTTTACAATAAATTCACCTTATAACATTCATACAATGTTATTTGGAGACTGTTGTAAAATCTCCTCGATAGTTCTTTTGTGAAAAGCTCCCAAGTGACTTAAACTAGAGCCTCGGTCACCTGAAAGTCACAATCGGAACTTCTTTCTGACAGTATTTGGTGACTCATCACAATGACTTCAAAATAGTCTTCAAATGACTGTCAAATGAGAATCATAAAGTAACTTTATTGATTGTTACATGATGTTTCATCTCAAAGAAACATTCACAGTGATTTTTCTCTAGCGTCAGAATATAACGACCGTTTGGGAGTAATAATAAGACTAATGGACGATTTTGTATTTTGTTTCACTATAGTGCATGTGACATTGTGAACATATGGTATATACAGCAGATGTCACATGAATTAGCTGTGTCAAAAGCAGTGTTGAATTCAGTGAGTAGCCCGGTAGGGACATTATCCCCGGAAGTTCTCAGATTTTATGTTTTCAATGCTCAAAAAGTGCAATTTCCCCCTGGAACTTTATAATGTCCCTTCCTAGAGATGGGAATGCTCGGAAAAAACCCGGAAAAATTGGGAAAAAAACGGGTTTTTTTCAGTTTTTTTCTGAAGGCTTATTTTTCAATTTTTCCAGTTCGGAAAAATTGAAAGTTCATTTATGAAATAATATAGTGAAAATTTTGTAATAGCCACATTCTCATACTTTTTATTTTATTTATTTTTATGTTGAGTGTCCCACATGAAAACCTTAATGTGGGTAATCTGATCTCTGAGCAGAAATCTTTTAGAGAAGACTTGAAAGGATCCTTCACATTTTTTTTCTTGTTTGAAACACAAGACCCTTCGCAAAATTTCTCTTGAAAATAGACATTTCAGAAAAAAGTTTAATCTACAAATTGAATCTTTCACAAATGCAGTGATTGAAGAAAAAAAAAATCTCATGCCATATAGCAGTATATCTGCATATTAAGATAGCAGAATCTTATCAAGTTGTATGCTATGTATAAATAACCTTATTAAAAATGTCTAAATAGAAACCTAAATATAGTAATAATTTCTTATTCACAAATTCTGAATATATTTTGTACAAGTACAGGGTGATTCCAATTTTTTTTACAATAAAAGAGGGGTGATAGTACACATCAAGACAAACAATATTAAATAGGAGACCAAGGGTCCAAAACGTTTTCCAAAGGCCATTAAAGTTTAGGGACCAAAATTTCAAATAAACATAAAACACGGAAAAATCGGTCGATTGATTTGCGGTTTTCGATAAAATTATTCTTAATGTCGGCATTTTCTCAAAATTAAAATATAAAGATAAATTTCAAAAAATGCCGATAGAGGGCGCTTTAGACTTTGGAGTAACGAACAACTATTTTTTGCCGGTATTTTTTGCATCTCATTAAATATTTTCGTAAGCTTAGACTCAAACTTAAATTTTGAGCTCAAAATCTAAAAGTGGGAGTGTTTAAGTAGCACAAACTGAACTGTGTTCAGAGGGTTCAAATTTCAAATGATTATAAAAAAACGGAAAAATTGGTTCATTGATTTGCGGTTTTCACTAAAACTATTCTTTATGTCGGTATTTTCATAAAAATAAATTATAAAGATAAATTTCAAAAAATGTCGATAGAGGGCGCTTTAGACTTTGGAGTAACGAACAACTATTTTTTTGCCGTTATTTTTTGCATCTCATTAAAAGTTTTCGGAAGCTTAGACTTAAACTTAAATTTTGAGCTCAAAATCTGAATAGTAGGGAGTAGTTAAGTAGCACAAACTGAACTGTGTTCAAGGGGGGGGGGGGGGTGTTCAAATTTAAAATAATTATAGAAAGTGGAAAAATTTGTCGATTCGTTTGCGGTTTAAAATAAAACTACTCTTTAAGTCAGTATCTTCTTGAAAATAAATTTTAAACATAAATTTCAAAAGGTTCCATTAAAGGGCGTCTTAAACTTCAGAGTAACCAACAATTAATTTTAACCATTATTTTTTTGTTCTAATTAAATGCTTGCAAAAACTTATTAAATGTTTTCGGAAGCTTAAACTTAAATTTTGAGCTCAAAATCTGAATAATTAGGAGTAGTTAAGTAGCGCAAATTGAAGTGTCTTCAAAATTGAGATTTAACCCTCCCCCCTCCTCGAACACAATTCAATTTTTTGCTACTTAAACAGGCCCAACGATTCAGAATTTGAGCCTAAAATTTAAGTTTATGCATTTGAAAGCATTTAATGAGATTAAAATAATAACAATTAAAAATAGTTGTACGCTACTCCAAAGTCTAAGGCGCCCTCTATCGGCATTTTGTGAAATTTATCTTTAACATTTATTTTCAAGAAAATACTCATTTTAAAATTAGTTTTAGCGAAAACCGAAAACAAATCGACAAATTTTTCCTTTTTTTATAATCATTTGAAATTTGAACCCTCTGAACACAGTTCAGTTTGTCTACTTAACCACTCCCAACTATTCAGATTTTGAGCTCAAAATTTAAGTCTAAGCTTCCAAAAACATTTAATGAGATGCAAAAAATAACGCCAAAAAAGAGTTGTTCGTTACTCCAAAGTCTAAGGCGCCCTCTATTGGCATTTTTTGAAAATTATCTTTATAATTTATTTTTAAGAAAATACCGACATAAAGAATAGTTTTAGTGAAAACCGCAAATCAATGAACCAATTTTTCCGTTTCTTATAATCATTTGAAATTTGAACCCTCTGAACACAGTTCAGTTTGTGCTACTTAACCACTCCCACTTTCAGATTTTGATCTCAAAATTTAAGTTTAAGTCTAAGCTTACAAAAACATTTAATAAGATGCAAAAAATATCGGCAAAAAATAGTTGTTTGTTACTAAGTCTAAAGCGCCCTCTATCGGCATTTTTTGAAATTTATCTTTATAATTTAATTTTAAGAAAATACCGACATTAAGAATAATTTTATTGAAAACCGCAAATCAATCGACCGATTTTTCCGTTTTTTATGTTTATTTGAAATTTTGGTCCCTAAACTTTAATGGCGGCTATCTCCTTTGGAAAACGTTTTGGACCCTTGGTCTCCTATTTAATATTGTTTGTATTGATGTGTACTATCCTCCCTCTTTTATTGTAAGAAAAATTTGGAATCACCCTGTATATACAAGAAGTTCACAATTTCACAAAAACAGGATTACATGAAAAAAATCTAGATATATAATTAAATGCAACTTCTCTTTTTAAAAATTAATTCATGTGCAAAATTATTTCAATAATATGCCGATTAATGAAATGGTAAAATTAAAAATTTAACATAAAATTTGAAGCATGCATTTATTACCTTTTTCTATCTTTTCAAGAAGTAAGTATTGAATTGAATTCATGAAAAATTTAACTTCCAGTTTATGGTGTATTTAAACGTTTTAGAAGGTCCTGAACACGATGTGATGGTTTTTGGAAAATATCTGTCACTCAGTGAGTCTGTATGTGACAAAAATTTAATGGGCACTCTATCTCAAGAACTGATGCACATAATTTCACAAAACTTTAGATTCATTTTGATATAAACTCGAGATGCTTAGTTATTAGTGTATATCGCCCAACCGATGGCGCTGCTATGCTACATTATTCATAATTTCCGCAATAGTGTTCTATCTCAAGAACTAATGTATGTATTTTCATAAAACTTCCGATTAACCCTTCACTGCACGATTTTTCTTTTCTTTATGAAAAAAATATTTTGACTATCTTAGGTAGTCACAAATGAAGAAAAAATAATTAAAAAATTCTGACTTCATATAAATTTTTTTAATATGGATTTTTGTGGTATGTGCCACATGTGACCCAAAGCACACAATGAGATATTTATATTTTTGTACCAAATGTGCATGAAGCTCACAATACTTGTTTATTATGCATGCAAAAAGAGCTTAACATGTATTAAAATTTTATTGCAGGTATTTAACCCTTTGAGGGGCAAGCAATTGTTTATCTGTAATGTTGAAATCACACAGAAATATTCGAAAAAAGTAATTTAAAATAAAGAAATCACTTTTTTTTCTCCAAAGTTAGAAATATAAAATTCCAATAAAAGCTCCTGCTACTAATCTTTATTCAAATGAGGTGGTATATAATATATCCCACTGCCTGATACACTCTAATAGAGACCTTAATTCAAGAAGTCTATCATGGCCCTTCATGTCTTTATGAATTTCTTTAGTATTGTCATTAAAATGTGAAATTTCTTTCTGAAAATCTGATTTTTTTTCAAATGTTTTGACAGACATTGTATCTTTAATTGTTTGGTTACCTAAAACATCACTCCAGTAATATCCAAAATGGAAATTTATAAAAGTTGACGAAGATCTTTTTGTATGCAGTATCTACGTGTCTCTTCTGAAATAAGATTCAAAAGTTCAGGGTTAAAAAAAAGGGGAAGGAATTGACAGCGAGTCTAAAGAGCCATAATTTCAGCATTTAAGGAGTTACTTTCTCTACATTTTATTTGCACTTTAGAAATTTATCTTTCCTTTGTGACTTTTTTCTACCAACATTGGTCCCAGCAGGAATTTCTGCAGCATCTGAAAGAATAAACAACCTTTCTCTAAATTGATGTTTCTCATTACATACATTCAGTGTTGAATTCAAAGGGTCCGGGGCATTCGTCAGGAACATTTACACGTACTACGCAGATAATTAGAATTTTTTTTTAGTTTAGAAATTCCACCTCCTGCCCCCCCTCCCCCCACAGACACACATATACTCAAGCCCATAACAATGTCCCTCTTGAGGAAAAACGTCTAACTTCAATATTGTTGAATTTCACTTGTTGATTTCAACTTTTATATAGAATTTTAGTGAAATTTAAAATTACTTTAACATTTAATAGGAAAACTTATCTCCTGTGGCAGTTGAATCCATTTCTTGAATCATATAGCGTGCAAGCAACGTCTAATTCATATAAAGAAATAGCAATTCCAGTTATATTTTTAGCTGGAATATACACTATATTGCCATTGATTATGGGACACTTGCGATTTTAGACATTTTACTAAATATCGATAAAAATACATGAGGAATCATCTCGAAACTCTTAGTGTATAAATATAATAGTATAAGTCATACATCTCCGTGAAGATTTTTTCCCGAAACTCCAAAGGGGACCGTCAACAAATTAAAAAAGAATGAATGTCTTTTGAATAACCCTGTCAAAACTAATGTAGCAAAAGCGCTCAAACTCTAGATTGTGATTGAATGCCTTATTGTAATAAGCCTTGTTCATTTTTATGCAAATAGCATGCATACTCGCAGAGTAATTAAGGTTTTTATAAAAATGATCCCAAATTTTTCCAAGTTTTTTCCTTATAATTTTCAGAGTTCTTAATATAAAATATAATTTTTTTCAGAAAATATGACAAACAACATTGCACACAATACCCTGTAATCAGAATTAAAAAATAATGAAAATTGTATAAAAAATGAGTTGGTTTACTAAATAATTTTTTACTGCGCATGCGTCAACGATACCAAAATTTCATTTGCATATTATGTTAGCTAAATGTATAGAGCAACTTTTGTGAAAGTCACAAAATCATAACTTGAAAATTCTGACAATAATCGTCAATTGAATAAGTCGAAAATCCGTTATTCTCAAAATGAAGCAAAAACAAGAGGGGTTGTATCCATATATTCATTGATTAGTGTCAATATAGAATACACAATATGGGATGTACTACTGCATTTGGATAAAATCCCTCATTTTTTTGCTTCATTTTGGAAACAACGGATTTTGTCCTTTTTCTATAGACGATTACTTTCAGAATTTTCAAGCTATGATTTTGAGATTTTTACAAAAGTTGCTCTATACATTTAGCAAACATAATATGCAAATGAAATTTTGATATCTTTGACGCATGCGCAGTAAAAAATTATATAGTAAACCTACTCATTTTTCATACAATTTTTATTATTTTTTAATTCTGATTACAGGGTACTGTGTGCAATGTTGTTTGTCATATTTTCTGAAAAAAATATTATTTTATATTAAGAACTCTGAAAATTATAACGAAAAAACTTGGAAAAATTTGGGACCATTTTTATAAAAACCTTAATTACTCTGCGAGTGTGCATGCTATTTGCATAAAAATGAACACAGTGTATTACAATAAAGCATTCAATCATAATCTAGAGTTTGAGCGCTTTTGCTACATTAGTTTTGACAGGGTTATTCAAAAGATATTCATTCTTTTTTAATTTGTTGACGGTCCCCTATAGCATTTCGGTAAAAAATCTTCACGGAGATGTATGACGTATACTATTATATTTATATACTAAGAGTTTCGAGATGATTCCTCATGCATTTTTCTAGATATTTAGTAAAATGTCTAAAATCGCAAGTGTCCCATAATCAATGGCAATATAGTGTATACTGAAACTTCCCAGCTGTCATCAGAAATTCCAAAAGACTGATCATCATTATTAGATTAAAATAATATTGCATTGATTTAATCTTGCATTAGCCCTTTACACACCATTTTTCATTAGAATGTTTTATGAGCTTTGTGCTCTATGTTCCATATCTAGCACAATCACAAAAACAAGATTTCAAGCTGATGTACTGAAATATTTTAGTTTTAAGCAATCTTAATTACGACTATGTGATATTATCGAATATCTAAAATTTTATATTGTAATTATTTTAATATTTTTTGGTGAAAGTGGAAGCAAATTCTACCGTTGTGTAAGATTCAGATGGGAAATTTTTTTCTGAAATAAAAATTTAATAGTAGTGAGGTACTGCCATCAAATGTAAAAAACTGGTAGAAAACTCTTTGTTTTAATGTTGTAAGTATATCAAAAAACTCAGATAACCTAAATTTAAGATCTTTAGGAAAATAGAAGGATTTTATCGGTATGTTCCATATATGGCACACCTTGCAGTGAAGGTTAAGTTAATCTTTGATATAACTTCGTGCTCATTACTTTTTGGTGTAAATTGCTCAAGAGGTGATGCTGCTATGCTGCATTATTCATGATTATCGCAAAAGCTCTATCTCAAGGACTAAAGGATGATTTTTTTTTTAAATCAAACTACAGCTTCAGACAGTTCTTGATATGTATTAATGTTGTTTAGTTTTTGGTGTAAATTGCCCTATAAGTGGCACTACTATGCTGCATTTTTCAAGATTTCATTATAGCTGATTAATTGAATGTTTTTTCAAGGTGTTGAATCTAAAATTGACCTCCATTTTACCTCCATAATGTACCGTAATGTTGGAAAAGCATGGGCAGTTTGCATTAGAAAAGTACATACAACTGCGATGAAAAAAAAACCCATATTTTATTACAAGTAATTATGTTCAAATTATACTTTCCCTCTTGATTAAACAACTTTGAATTTTTGTAGTTTTCTAAAGCGCCGTAGATGTTTATCTCTGTATGTAACTGCTTTTGTTAATTCCTCAAATAGCGAGCATTTTCTATTTGTAGTGTTCTGTTTTCATAACTTTTGAGTTCCACTCTTAGAAATAAAAAATTACCATATGGAAACATTATATTGAATATGGTTTCTTACTCAGGAATAGAATACCAGATTTCAGGATAAAAATAAAAAAATTGCGTTTAATGAAACTTTAAGAAAAATATTTTTCTGGTTTCAGTGAGTAAAATCTAACAGTCAATAAATCCTATGCTATTTTTTAGTTGCAGACCTGAATAAGCCAAATTAAAACTTAGTTTTCTTTGAATTTAGATTATAAAACTAAATCAAAACTTTTTTGAGGTGAGATTGGAAAGCTATACCAAAACTAAACATTTTTAAAGGAAATAAAAGTATAATTGTAAAAAAAAAAAAAAAAAAAAAAAAAAAAAAAAGTAATAAGTAAAAATGTAAAAATATACATTTTTTAAACAGACAATGGAATTTTTTAATACTGATATTCATAATAATGACAAAACTGCAATAATTTCTTTAAACTAGTATCATTTACTTAAAAACTATACTTATGTAAATGGAATGCATAATTTAATTCATTCTAAACTGCAGACATATTGGCTCAGGTTTTTACATTAAGTCAATTGGTAGTTAAACATGTAACTGAAAAATCATTTCAACAGAGATATGATATAACAAACAATAGCGTTTAAATGAAAATTCTTAGGCTATGGAAAAAAAAAACTAAACTTTTAAAAGCAGGCTTTGCTATTTTCTTTTTATTTTGTAATATAAAGTGAAAATAATTTTCATTCAATACAAATAAATGGGAAAAAATGTTTATTATTTAATATTCTCTAAGAAAATATAAGTTATTTGGAGAAACAGTCATGAAAAATCAATTTTTCCAACTTTTCCGTTTTCTTCCCGATAAAAACTGCTAAAAAACCAGTTTTTTCCGCCACTTACATTTTTCCGGAAAATTTACATCTCTATCCCTTCCTCGCAGTCGCAGAAATCCCTCCCGGAGAAAACTGTCTGAATCCAACACTGATTATAAGGATAGTACATATTTGCAACATCTGGTGTTTATATGATAGACCGAGATGTGGTAGCACAGACAACCACTTCATCGAGTTTACAGGTGAAATCGGTATGCCAAGTCACATCTTGGCGGAAAACACATACACACACACACACACACACACACAAAAAAAGATTTTAGCAGTTGATTCGTAAGTTTATCATTGTGCTTTCCTGCACCCAAAAGTGTGAAAACATGGAGGATTGGGATCAGGAAAACATAATGGTAAACTTATGAGTAAACCACTAAAATCGGGTTTTTAGGTTTTTCCACAAAGTTATGAATTAGCAGACCAATTGAGTTATAGTATGCGAATTGTAATTTAACAAATCTCAAATTTTTACTTGTGAACTCGATGAGGTGATTGTCTGTGCTGCCGCTTCCCGGCGTATGATTTTCTTTCGATGTTCTCACGTATACAAAAATTAGCATTTTATGGTTTCACACAAGTGCATATAAAATATGTAAGGTATTTCTACTATACCAGCCTATACCAATATTTATTTACATTTTATCATCTTAATTTTAGTTTTTATAATATGTACTTTGTATATGTAAAACAGAAGATTAATTGCGTTAAACGGTGTTGCAAATGATCATTCAAAGACATAATACATTTCCAAAGCAATTATATTTTATAATTTCTCACTTAAAATATACATAAATATAAATAACATTGCTACTACTATCAAGCCATTTCTTCTGCAGATATCCGAAGAATTTACCAAAGTGTCACTAAATACTAAATCAGTCTTATTTAAATTTAAGTGCGGATCTCGTCTACACTTGGTGCGCAGCGGGTCATATGTAAACCCTTCGCTGCATTCAAAGCTTTTTGCAGGTTCTAAGTCTAACCAAGTGCCTCCTGTAAAGATTTGTTCTACCATTTCCCTGAAGTCACTCTCTTCAATATTGTCTTCGGGTGATATCATGCCAGGACATTCTAACTTTGCTATGTCAACTCCATTGCAAATGGCACAGTGTACGTTCTTGTAATGGACTTCTGCGCCTTTTAATTTACGCTCGGCGTAGTATTTTGAGCATATTGTTGCGATCTCTTCATTTTTGTAGTTATCTGGACAAGTTGAAATAGGATTTTGTCGACAATATTTTACCTGAAAAACACACATAGAAATTATACGAAGTTTCACTAGTTAAATGAACGTTTATTGGGTGAAAATGATCTAAATAACAAAAGTTTATCGGGCATATATTGCTTGTATTGGCTATATTGTGGACAATATTGGTTATCTTGGCTATAGTTTGTATAATACTAGTTATCTTGGCTATAACTTGGAGATAACCAGCATGAACTATTGCCCCAACATTTCAATGTTTAAATTCTATCATTGTTGGACAAATATTGGCAGTAAATACTTTCCGATTCAACTGATTCTGAAATATTTACATATCACTGCGATGACTTACTGTGAAATGAATTTTTCCTTCACAGCCTCTTTTACTGCAAGTACTTACAGTATAATGTCAAATTTAACCAATATTGGTAGTTCTTTAGAAGCATTTTTGATTAATACAATATTAGATTGAATTTTAACCAAAAAGTCAAATATTGGTTCACTTCTACAACACTACTACAACTGACACTATTTTTAGTATCAGTCAAAATTTGCTCAGACCGTAGCAAGAAACTTAAAAAAAAAGAAAAAAAAATACATGCATTAAAACTCGGTAATAACGAGACAAAACAGTTAGGGGAGCCCGATTGTAGCCCTTTAATGACCAAAAGGGGAAGAATCGATCACATGTGCTTCAAACGGCAAACGGCGAGTTCTGACGTTCTGTATGGCCTCCCGATGTATGCCAAGATGCTCTATGCCAGATTTAGAGTGTCAGTCGTTGCTGTGACGTCAATGCAAGCCGTCTATTCTGTCTGAAGAAAATATTAACCAGAATCGTCAACATCTTATTACACGATCAGATACGTATACTTACTTTTTGCTCAGCAATCTTTAATTGTTATAAGCTTCTTCGCACATTTGGTTAGTGAATTCATAGATAACTCCAAATGAAATTACTGGCTCTGATTACTACTGTAATTTTAACTTACCAAAATTGCGTTTTCTATATATATATTTTATTTTTATACATATCTTATATATATATTTTATATAATATATATATATATATATATATATATATATATTATTATATATATATTTTGAAATAAAATGAATTATTCAAATTCATGATACTTTAATTCTGAAATATTTTACTGCATTATTAATGACAAAATAATTCAAGCATCGGAATTGAAGTAATTTTCACCAAGTTGTTATTTGCACAGCATAATCCATAAAACTATTAATTTAGTGAAACAGTTTTAATTATAAAAAGCTTAATTCACCGATTCTTCTTAAATGACAATAAAACTTGCTGGACCTTTGTTAAGGTTATGGCTCATGTTTCGGAAAGTTTATCTATTAAGTTCTCAAAATCATCTCTTTGAAAAACTTTACGAAGTAAACATAAAAAATATAACAGGGAAGATTTA
The DNA here is from genome assembly GCA_964019185.1 of Maratus speculifer. Lineage (NCBI taxonomy): Eukaryota > Metazoa > Arthropoda > Arachnida > Araneae > Salticidae > Maratus > Maratus speculifer. Next base: position 160,256,893 of record OZ025302.1, on the reverse strand, counting down.
TGAAACAGATACCAAATCGCCGATCTGTTTATAACTATTATCTGGATGTTGATATTTTTTTCTGTAATAACCGTTTTGAACAAAAAACAAAATTATCTGCAATAAATTACTTAGTACTTCTTACATTTTCTCTTTAAATTCAAGGTTATTTGTTTCCCTCTTTATTAAATAGAAATTTTTGACAATCCATATTTCATTACGCTCAAGGTGGACTTTATTTTATTTTATTTTATTTTATTTATTTTTATTTATTTTATTTTATTTATTTTTATTTATTTTAATTAATTTTTTCTTTCTTTATTTTTTGAAATAATTTTATTCCTTTATTGGAGTCAAATTCTAATTCATTTACATTTATTGTGTTTGACGATAATGTCTTTGAGTAATAATTGAAGGGTTTGCTGCAAAATGGAGGTAGCTCCATTTTGACATTTTTTTAAATATCCACTTTCTTTTTAAGAAAAAAAAGACAGTCAGAAGAGATATTTTTGGATATTATTGGTGGCAATACGCTTAAAAGTGTATGGAGTAATGCATGACTAGAAAAAATATTTTTGACGAAATTTTAAAATTAAAGCTTTTTTGTAAAAAAAAACTTTCGCAGAAGTGCAAAAATGGATCTTTTTGCCGCAAACCTTTGACTGCAGGAAATACGTTTTAAAATTCGGCATGCGCTTTTAAACGTAACTAATTTTTTGCATATTACTCGTTGTATATAAATTCCTTACCTCATATATGAGGTTACACAAAAGAATTTACGTACCATTCTGCTTATTAACGGAAATTGTTGAAAGGGAATTTTTAACTGAGGTATATTTATTGCTTATGACTGCTTAGCTGGACTAAATTTTGCCAGTTAATAAGGTACCCTGGGGTAATAACGTCACGTTAGGTTCTACCAATTTTCACGGCTCAGTTTTAGTTTGTATTTTTCAAACAAATGTATGATTTGATACAGCAACTCATTGACTATCTATATAAAAAAAATAATTTAACAGATATGTATTCATAAAATGTAATGGCGTGATTTCTTGACTAATATTGTTTGGCGTTATTACCCACCTATATGGGTAATAACGCCATGCAAACGAAACTATGAAATAATATGGAATAATTGCATGTAGATTGCCCAATTTTAAAAATACAAAATCTACAAACTTAGAAATTGGCAAATTGCATTCTAAGCTATTGAAAATGATCAATTTTTTGTGAAAGTGTAAGAAAAATAAAGGTGTGGTGTGGTGGTGGTGGGGGGGGGGGGGAGGATGAGGCAAAAGAATATCAGACCGTGAGCTTCTTTTTGCTTAAAAAGGACCGCTTAAATAGAATTATTAGAAACGTTGCACAGTTTTAACTGTGTTTATTTGAATCAGTATTTGGGATGTAGCTCGGCCACTGTAGGGAATCAACCGGGGTATTAATGCCAAGGTTTGGCGTTATTACCCCGTTATAGTTATTGCGCTGTACATTTTAAATTACAAATTATCTCGAGAAGATATCCAAAATCTTCAATAACATTTTGAAAGTCCATGAAATGTAGTACAAATTTATGTAATTAACAAAGTATTTCCGGATAAAAAAAATAGTCTTCACATCACAAAACGTATCTCGCAAATTTTAGATCAAGCGTTAATTTTAGTTGCTTGCAAAAACAATAAGACCTAAAAATGAAACAAATTAATTTGAAGCTGTTTTTTGCAATTTATATGACTCAAAACCCTTCTGCGCAGAGCACATGGGTGTCATTTACCAGATTATTTCATAATTATGCATAATATTAGCACTTGGCGTTATTACCCCGCCTGGCGTTATTACACCAGACCACCTTAGATACAAATCCGTATAAGGATCTATTCAAAGAATTCCAATGGTTTTCAACTTGTAGATGGGAATGGCTGAAATTAGGTTGCCAAAAGTGTTATGCATTGTTGAATTTGTTTTAATATTTTAATTTATTAAACGGCGCAATTTTGTTACATTATTCAGAATGTGTTGGAAAGCATTTCATAATCTATGCTTAACACATGATTTTTTTCTTTCTTGTTTTACTCTAAATACATCCTAAAATGTTTTTATTAAGCTTTGCAAATTTTGGCATACGAATTGCATTTTTTTTTCTAAACCATTTTTTTCATAAAATCTATTTAATAATCTTCCAAAAGGATACATAATATTCAAATAACAAAGTTCAAAGACGCCGATTTTTCTTAGGTGACAATAAAACTTTCGATTGCTGGAGAGAAGTCATTGTTAAGATTAAAATTATTCCTCACGCTTCGATGAGTTTATCTATCAAGTTCTCAAAGTAATTTTTTTGAAAAACTTCACGAAATAAACATAAACATATAACAGGAAAGATTTATACAATAGATAACAAATAATCACCGCTTTGTTTATAACCATTATCTGGATGTTGATATTTGTTTTTCTATAATAACCGTTTTGGGGGGAAAAAAAATATTACCTGTCTTAAGTTGCTTTGTACTTCTTACTTTTTCACTTTAAATTCAAGGTTACTTTTTTTCCTCTTTATTAAACAGAAATTTTTAACAATCCATATTTCATTATACTCAAGGTTGACTTTTTTTTTTTTTCGTCCTTTTTTTTAATAATTTTATTCCCTTAGTGAAGTCAAACTCTAATTCATTTGCTTTTATTGTGTTTTACGGCACTGTCTTTTGAGTAAAAATTGCTGGAAATACGTTTTAAAATTCGATAAGCATTTTTAAATTTAACTTTTTTTTTTTTTTTTTTTGCATATTACTCGTTGTAATATATAAATTCTGCACCTCATATATAAGGCTGCACAAGAGAATGAAAGTATTGCTGAAAGGAAATTTTAAACTGAAGTATGTATTGCTGCTGATTGCTTGGCTGAACTAAATTTTGGCATGCATGTAGCGAATAGATACAAATCTATATACGGAGCTAATCAAAAAATTCCGATAGCTTTTTGCTTGTACATGGGAAAAGCTGAAATTAAGTTTCCAAAAATGCTATGCATATCCGTATGGTTGAATATGTCTCAATATTTTAATGTATTAAAAGGCGCAGTTTTGTTACATTATTCTGAATGTGTTGGACAGCATTTCCTAATCTAAGCTTAACGCATAATTTTTTTTCTTGTTTTACACTAAACACATTCTAATTTTTTTTAATTAAATTATGCAAATTTTGCCGTAGGAATTACAATTTTTTTTAGTCTAAATCATTTTTTAATAAAATTTATTTAATAATCTTTCAAGAAGATAGATAATACTCAAATAATAAAGATCAAAGACACTGATTCTTCTTAAGTGACAGCCAAATTTTCTATAATAACCATTTTGGAAAAAAAAATGTATTATCTCTCTTAAGTTGCTTAGTACTTCTTACTTTTTCACTTTAAATTCAATGTTATTTTTTTTTTCCTCTTTAATAAATCGAAATTTTTGATAATCCATATTTCATCATATTCAAGTTTGACTTTTTTCTTTCTTTCTTTCTTTCTTTTTTTTCTTTTTTTATCTTTTTTTTAAATAATTTTATTCCCTTAGTGGAGTCAAACTCTAATTCATTTGCTTTTATTGTGTTTACGACACTGTTCTTTGAGTAACAATTGTTGGAAATGCGTTTTAAAATTCGATATGCACTTTTAAATTTAACTATTTTTTGGATATTACTCGTTGTATATAAATTCTGTACCTCATATATAAGGCTTCACAAAAGAATTCACGTATTGCTGTAAGGAAATTTTTAATTGAAGTGTGTATTGCTGATGATTGCTTGATTGAACTACATTTTGGCATGCATGTAGCGAATAGATACAAATCTATATACGGAGCTACTCAAAAAATTCCGATAGCTTTTTGCTTGTACATGAGAAAAGCTGAAATTAGGTTTCCAAAAATGCTATGCATTTCCGTATGGTTGAATATGTCTTAATATTTTAATGCATTAAGCGGCGCAGTTTTATTACATTATTCTGAATTTGTTGGAAAACATTTCATAATCTAATCTTAACGCATAATTTTTTCTTTCTTGTTTTAAACTAGACACATTCTAAAATGTTTTAATTAAATTATGCAAATTTCGCCGTAGGAATTACATTTTTTTTTGTTTAAATCATTTTTTTTTTTATAAATTTTATTTAATAATCTTTCAAGAGGATGTATAGTATTCTAATAATAAAGTTCAAAGACACCGATTCTTCTTAAGTGACAATAAAATTTTCGATTGCTGGGCAGAAGTCATTGTTAAGGTTCAAATGGCATTGTTAAGGTTCAAGTTCTTGATTATTAAGGTAAGGCACAAGTCCTCATGCTTCATTGAGTTTATTTATTAACTTCATAACTTCACGGAGCAAACATAAAAAATATAACAGGAACGATTTATACAATAGATAACAAATAATCACCGCTTTGTTTATAACCATTACCTGAATGTTGATTTCTGTTTCGTATGATAACCGTTTTTTGTTGAAAAAAATATATATAATATCTGTCTTAAATTGCTTAGTACTTCTTACATTTTCACTTTAAATTCAAGTTTCATTTTTTTCCTCTTTGTTAAATAAAATTTTTTGTCAATCCATATTTAATTACACTCAAGGTTGGCATTTATTTTTCTGAAAATAATTTTATCTCCTTGGTGGAGTCGAATTCATACCTGGTTATATTGCAAGAGGAAATACACAATATGATAAAATATGGTAATTTTCAGAACATTGAGGAAAAACTTGTCTATTTCTCTCAATTGGAGAAACTTTGTTTTATATTTTCGACCAAGGTTGAAAGTAATCTTAGAAAAAGAGAGAGGGAGGGATGAGGGAATGATTAAGACCCTAAAACAATTTTTAAGTGGTCCGAAACAGTTTTTTAACGGGGCCAGGACACATTGAAAAATAATTTTTATTTATTGAGTTAAATTTTTATTTATTTATTTATTTATTTATTGTGATGGTTAACTATGTTATTCGTAAACAAAATCAAGTGATAAAACTTCTCATACATATATTTTTTTAATTTAAACTCTAAAATTTATTAAAAAAATTAACTTAAAATCGTTACAACTCAAAATACTATTTGTAGAATTTCAATTTTTTTTTTTACATTTACATAAACAGAAACATCTAAATTTTAATTTTGATACAGTAGTTTTTTTTAAATATCAATTTCTAAAAAATTAAAAATTTTAAATTAAAAATTTTAAACAAAATTATATAATTTTTGTTAAAATAATCATATTTTCAAAAGTAAATATTTTATTAGATTTTCTGAATCAGAATTAAAGAAAAATAATAAAAAAGACCTGTTCCAAGTTTGAAGCATTTATCTTTAATGTTTCTTGAATTATACCAATTTAAATCCGAGAAATGGTGAAAAAACATCATGAAGAAAAACTCATTTTGACAAGAAGTCATTTCCATAACAACCATTGCTTGAAAGTTAGAATTTGAAAACAAACCAAAACGATAAAATTAATATTTCCTCTTCTAATTAAAGTATAAACGTGATCAAGATTTAAACGTCTTTTTAAGCATAAAAATACAGAGAAATTTTTAATGCGATAAAATATTTTTAGAAAATTTGAAGATTTTTTTTTTTTTTTTTTTTTTGTCTTATATCCCCTTAAAACAGAAACCAAATTTTGATAATCTTCGTTATTTCGGCGGAAAACGGAACTAGAATGTTAAAATTCCAAAAATTTTTTTAACGTGATTAATACATATATAAATATACAGAATTGTTAATTAATTATGCATGTAATTATATAAATGGCCTAAGTTAATGGCAAATCAAATTAGCATCTGAATCATATAGCTTTGTTTCATAACTTTCCCATATTGGCCATGATTCAAAATACATCATTTTCAGAAATAAATCTTTCGGAAGAGGTATTAAAGCTTTGCCAGACATTCATACAAAATCTGTACAATCGTGTTTTTATCATAGCAAACGCGGTACCGTTTGTTATAATATGTTTAAGAAATGGAAAATGCAAACGTCCTTTTTAAATTTATGGCGAACCAGTTGACGTGCGACAGTGATTTTTTTTTTTTTTTTTTTTTTTTTTTTCAAAAGATAGATCTCGACGAGACGAATAAAATGATAGCATTCAAAAAATTATTGTAGTTTACTGTAGTTTTTTATTTAACTTTTAACGAAAAAATGAAGACCTAAAATTCAATAAGCGATAACTAACGATCTCATGGATGGATTAACTTCATTTTTGGTTTATTTGAATCCTTTTGGCAAAATTTAAAATAGTTTTTTTTTCTTCTTTGTATGTTTGACGATCGCTGAGAAAATCGAATTTGTGTCTTAAAGCTCCAGCAGAACATTGTTTCTTGTTGTTGCTGTTGAATTTTTTTTTATTTGTTGCCATCAATTTTAAATAAATATAATTTTTTATGTATGTTACATAATTCATTCAAATTAAATAAATCACGTGAAAAACATAATTATTTATTTTTATTGCGAAGCATTTAGTTGCAATTTTTTTGAATAAAGTTATGAGCGCACTGTAATTATTTTCGTTCGACTCCTTGGTTTATTTTTTAAACATCATGCACTTTATATGACAATGCAATAACTTTCTTAATAATTCTAAGACAACAATTAAATTTTGGCAGCAAATATTTTGCTTTTCAAGACATAAAATAATCTTCTGTTTTTATCAAAAAATTTGAATGACAAGTGTTAAAAAATGCTCTGGTGAGCAACAAAAAAGGTTAATATGTTTTTAAGTATGAAAAAGTGTTTGACAAGTGCTTTTAATTGAGCATGAGTAAAGACAAGAGGTCCCTTCTTGGCTACAGCTCACTGTCGATGCCAAATTTGAAAAAAAATCATGTTTGCGCTTTTTCCATATAAAAGAAATTTGCGTAAAACTTTCCGTCTTTCTGTTTAGTAAAATGTTCATTCCTGCTTTACATGTGAACTGCGGTGTTGACGCTGCACTACAACTACATTACAAAATCAGTTTTCTGTGCAGTTCTATGCTTCGGGCATGCTTGGTAGTACTGCATGAGTATGATACGCTACAGGAATTAAGATTTCTGGTACTATTTCGCCTTATATTCATGTTTAATTACGCTGCGTTTTTTCTGGCTATGTCTTTGCGCCACACACTTTTATCGTAATTGTTACTGTTTTCTTTCACACGGAAAAAGCGCAAATATGATTTTTTTTTTCAAATTTGGCATTGACAGTGAGCTGTAGCCAAGAAGTGACCCCTTGTCCTCACTCATGCTCAATTAAAAGCACTTGTCAAACACTTTTTCATATTTAAAGACATATTAACCTTTTTTGTTGCTCACCAGAGTATTTTTTAACAATTGTATTATTATTATTATTGAGCACTGTGAAAGAGGGCGCTAGAAACTGGAAGGAACAGAATATTTTTGACTAAAAGAGAATGGAGAAAAAAAGAGGAAACCCATGTTATCTTATGGGAAAAATACTTATCCTTCTTGTTCACTCAAATTTTTAAATTTCAACTATATATATATATATATTTGTTTTAGCACATAGGTAAAAAGGTTCTTTGTCCTCTGTAAGCTTAAAATATCATAAAGATAGTATGACTATTTTAAAATTTGTGTTAAAATTTCAAAAATACCGAACAAAAAAGTATTCTTTTCTCGTTTGTAACTTATGACTGGAAAAATATATAAAAATTTGAAATTTACAGAGGTTATTCCTCTGCAAGCCTTGCTATCTATGTGCTGAAAAAAAATATTTTTGAAATTTTAAAATTTGAATGAAAAAGAAGGATAAGTAATTTTCCCATAGGATAACATGGGATTTCTCTTTGTTTCTTCTCCACCAACATCCTCGTTAATGTATAAACGCTCATCCAACTATCGAGTTATGATCAATCGTAAAAGCGGAGCACCAGATTCCTGGACTATCTCATCACTGTTGTGCAAAAAATCATTAACTAGAAAAAATAGATTTTTATCTCACATTTCTCATAGAAATATAAGAGGATTACTAACGAAAGATTTAGTGAATACCCTGTATAATACGTACCTCATCTATATATGGAGGGGGGGCATATTTAACTATGCACTGCAAGAATTCACCATCTATTTCCAATCCCCACTGCTTCTTGTCATGATCAAACGTGAGATTGCGCCTTATTAAATAACTGTTGACACTTTTGTGCTGCGGGCAGAAAACTTCGATGTTCCACAATTCCAGATCTTCATCCATTTCGTTACTGCATTTCGCGCAATACTTATTCCAATAAGTTATTTTCGTCTTGTGGCTCGTCACCAGGAGATTATTCTTGACGTCCATTTCGTCTTCATCGTCATCAAAGCATGCCAGTTTGTTATCAATATGTCCTTTGAAATTCTCGGCGCATGACCTTTTCACAAAAACAGGTGGGTTTGTACGACGACTGTAACAAGTGTACGTGTCTTTTGGCGATTCTTGATGTTGCTTCTTAAAATCATGGCAACACGTTCCGTAGGATTGACAGTCATCGTCGCAACTGCAGGTTCTCAAGTTTGGTTTCGCAAAGCAGCTGTCGAATTTAGAACAAGGATCACCTTTCAAGGAAAAGTCTGATGAAGCGGTGCTTGCCACAAGTGTTGAGACGAAAACACAAGTTAAAGTGATGATCATCATGGTATTTGATGATAATCCAGCAGTTCCTGTTAAAGAATGATAATAAATTAAAATGTAGAATTAACAGCTCTTAAAATTTAAGCAACTACTCTAATTAAAAATATCGGAGCAATACTATGTTTTGACTAATATAATATATTTTTTTTTTTTTTTTTACTTTTCTTAATATTACCTTAATCGGTAATATCTTCTCCAGTATATTAACAATACTGACAAGAAATATCGCCCCAACATTGGAATTTTTACATGTCACCTACATTACAACAATATCGGAAAGAAATATTTAGCCATTCCACATTGTGAAAAAAAAAGGCAGATGTTTTTTGGCTAATGTAATGTATTTTTTTAGTTTTCCCTAATATCAACTACATAGGTTATATCTTCTACAATACATTACCATTATTAAGATGAAATTTTTCCCCAACATTAGAATATTTATCATTTTACAACAAATATATAGCCATTTCACATTGTAAAAAACACATTTCAAAAAAGGATAAATATTTTTGGCTAATATAATACAGGGTTAGCAAGAAACAAATTGCCCACTTTAGAGGGTAGTTCCCACTTCAGTATGTGTTTGGTCCAAATGATACGAAATTTGAATTACAGATTATTCAAATGACATTTATTTAAAAAAAAATACAAAAATCCGCCGATAGGATGCGTTGTAGAACATATAAATCACTTAATTCGCTTTATAAATAATAAATAATGATAAAAGAGTGAAACTGGTCAATAAAAATTCCAAAAATCCACGGTAAGATTCTTTGAATAGTGGAATACGGCATATTCAGGGACTGACAAAAGTTCAAAATTCTTAGGCATCAGGGAAAATTTTTTAGGAGCCAGCTTGAAGAATCATTTCTCTTGCACAAGCACACTCACTGCAAAATGGAACACTGGTTAACTCATAATTTCATTCAGCTATTTTTGAGTGATATGTACTGCTGTCATAGCAAACTGTTCATATATTCACAAACTCAGCAAACTGATCACATATGTTTCTAAAAAATAGCTGTGACTATTCTAATTTTAGTATTACTACCAATTTTGTTAGGATGTATTTTATTTTACATGTTTTATTTTAGAACAAAATTCTTTAAATCCACATTTTAGTTAAATTTCAAATTTTTGAGTTACGGTATAACTTAAGTTTGTTTTTATTTAATAAAGATTGAATAAAATTAAGAATATAACTGTGAAACATTAAGAATTTCTTTACAATGTCTGAAAAACTTTTTTAATGACTGGATATTTCATTACTTTATAGTACAATTGAAATAATTCTTTTTACACAAAATGTAGGAACCCTTGAAAACACTTTAATAAGGATGTAGGTAGTATAACGCATGAGAATCATTGCTTTATACCAGCGTAATTTTAAACCAATGCTCCTAAGTAAGTTTGCATTTAATTTTATTGCTTCATAAATGGAGAAATCTTTTTTTTTCTCCCCTTCTGATTATAAGAAAGGCGCAACGCTGTTTTATATGTTTTCTGCAATTTGAAACCACTATTTAACCAATCTAATAAAATATGGCAAAAAGAGAAGTCGCGTGAAATAGAAGACAAACGTGATTTGTCTTCTTTTTTTCTGGTATAGAAATTAAAATTCAGTTTTTGTTTCTCCTATTAAATTTCTTGTAACTGTTATGCAATGCCTTATATATCGAATTACATAACTACAGAGTGCAAAAAAGATAATAATAATAAGTCATGTGCCAGATAGCGGAAAAAAAATTATAAATAAAAAATCAGGAAAAAGTGGAAGCATGCCCACAAAAAAAAGTAAATTACATATGATTTATTAACGTCATTAAATATATTTTTCAGCAACGATATAAATGACCATTTTCTTAACAGTAATTTTAAATACTTATTTGTACGGATATAAAGATATTCTTCCTTCATTCTGTTTTTATTTTTATCTCTCTTATATTATGACAGCAACATGATAATGATCTTTTCTTGTTTTGTGCAATTTAAAACCAACGTTTTCCGCATTCTAAAGAGATATGAAAACTGAAAGAAGCGAAAATTTTGATGGAATTCATTATAGTGCACTTTAAAAGCAGACGATTTTCAAGTAAGATAAGAGAATGTTTCCCGCAACAATATTCGCGTTTGAAATGAAATAGACGCCCTCTCGCGGACAAAGTCTGAAACGAAATAGAACGGATACCGTGAGCATCTTCCGCTGAAATCAGTGTTTAAAAGGCCGATAAATAAATAAACAGTTCTATAATAAATAAATAAACAGTTCTATAACGCATGCAACGTTGGGTTCTTTGTATTAAAATTATCTAAAATCAAAATTTTATACACAAAGTTTAGATCTATAATATAAAAAAGTTTGACTTACTCATGTCAAAATAACATGACAGCGACACAATGCTTGCATGGAACAAACACACTACGTAAACAAACGATTATCAGGTCTATACAACGCCACCTTTCGGTCATTACAAACGCGAATTACTAAAAACTACTGACAAAAGAATTATCCATAATTAATTTTAATGTTACAAACTTAATATTAAAGGGGTTTTTTTGTTTTGTTTTTCTGAGTTGACTTTAACATTAAAACAACAATTGTTTTTCTAAAAAAAGTATGTTTTTTGTCTTTCCTATTATTTATCAAAAGAAATGATATGTTATCAGAAAATGAAAATGGCCGAAAATATTGTTTACGGCCAAATTATTATTATTTTTTTAACCACGTGTTTTTATTTGCGAAAATTATTACTGTCTCTTGCCAGATTCAAATTTATCAGAAAAGAACAAAGTAAGATAAGTATCAGATATGAGAATTTTTTAAGCTTATTATTAGTTATAAATTTAGTATTGATATAAAGTACCATTTTAATATGAATGTAGACTTATAGCATTATAGCAGAATTTTAATATTAAATAAAACGAGCATTTCGGGTTTTTTTTTTTTTTTGGGGGGGGGGGGGGTACAAAAAAGTTATTTTAAGTACGTAAAATTTGAATTGTAATGTCGAGCATGTAATTATTTCGAACCTTGTTTATACTTAAATGGCTGCAAATTATTCATTACTCACATTAATTGTTATACAAAAATGGCATCCGTAGTATTATGATGATTCCCATTTTTTCCTTCACTCTTCCACAATGAAAGTAATCCGATTGCTGTTAATGTGAAGAAGTTTCATAAAAGAGTTTTTAAATTAAAATTAAAATATGAAAATGGGTTTATTTAAAAAGATATATCAAGTGCAGGCGCATCTACAAATGAAAGGCTTTGATTAAAAAAAAATAATAATAACTAACTAGTACAGTAGTACTAGTACATTAACGGTACAGTAGAAAGCTCAGGCCAAATAACTAAACAACAGCCTTATGTTTAAAATATATAAATTCTATCACCCATAATTAACCCCTCCAATAAAGGAAATCTGCCTATCAAAAATGGTTATTGCTTGCTACAGTAATTTTTTTAATAATGTATTTTTATTTTTATTTTATAACGGTACATTATTTTCTCTTGATTGAAAAAATCGTATTGACTTTACAGTTCCTCTTTACTTTTTTCATATATACAGCACACAAAAGTGTTAATTTAACATTTTTCATTTGCAGGACACATTTTCTAAAACAAAAGAAGTACTATCACCTGAAAATGTAGAACGATTGGTGTTCTTGCACCACAGTTTTCAATATAATAAATTTAATTATTAAATATTTTTTATTATTATTGTTTCTAAAAAATGTTTCTTATTTTCAAGCTTTTTTTCCTGCAAAATCATAGTACTTTCCTACAGATTAAAAAATGATATTTTTTATTTGTATAAATGTAAAACTAAATTTTAATCTGCATTAATTATATATGGGAATTTGTCTTACCTTGGTCTATATTTTGTAGATACATTTTTATATTCCAAGTAAATGGTTTTTATGAACTATTGAATACGGAGGCGTTGCAATGGGGGTTTATGGGAGGGAGCCTTCCCCTTCAATGTATCTGAACTTGGGAAATTTGAGCTTCAAATTGGGAAATTCTAGATTTCTGAAAAACTTTTGTTTAAAATAGAAAAAAAAAATGAAATTTTTACTCTTTTTTGGACAACATTATGATTACTACATATCACACACTGATATATTATTTCATTTGGGAAACAGAGCAATTTTTTCAATTTGAGAAATTTTTTAATTATATGTGGAAAAATTTGGAATCCTCCCACCCTCCCAAAAATTTGTCTGTAGCTACGTCCCTGATTGAATATATTATGCATTTATATTTGAAAACTGTTTTCAGATCAATTCTAAATTTCTTTGTTTTCAAATATACTTTAAATTGAAATCCTTGCAACTATTCGGTACTAGTCAAGCACCGAGTACTCAACAAATTGGTCAAATAGATCTAGTATTGAGTACACAATCGGTACGATTGTAATTTCAAACCTTTCTGATCCCTTAAGGAGGCTCAGGGGTTGAAAACTTTTCAAAAAATCGTTTTTTTTTTTTTTTTTTTTTTTTTTTTTTTTTTTTTTTTTGTGTGTGTGTGATCTAGTTTAATCATTCAATTAATTCTTAACTCAATGCAAAAAACCGCATAAAAATATTTGCATTTTTAACGGAGTTATAAGCATTTATGTATCAACACTTTCATAGCCGCACCCATATAATTTCAACTTTAAGTCGCATTTTCTCAAAACTTGATTTTTGAGGACTAACACCAAGATTTAAAAAAAGCTATTTGATGGAATGGCTTAATTTTTTTTTTTTTTTTTTTTTTTTTTTTTTTTTTTTTGCATGCTTATAACATTATTATCTATAGAATGAATTAATATATTTTAGATAGTTTAATATTTTGAGTATTTTTAATGAAAAAAAAAGTTGTATTTTTTAGAGGTTTTTTAAATTTTCAAATTTTCAAATTTTTTTAATATTTTATTTATTTTTTTTATTTATTTATTTATTTTTTTTTGAGTGATAGTTATATCTTTAATTCATTCTATAGAGTAAAGTTTCCGGATCATTTTAAAGCAAAAATTAGGTTCTTAATGTCAATTCAACGTTCAGATATCTTGGTGTTGGTTATATAACACATATTTTTTTTTTTTCGAAAATTGTGTTACATAAATTTTGCTATATTTCTTATTACATTACATTGAAGTACTTCATTTTATAATTTCACAAGACTACAAACATACCTTTAAAATATCAGAAAGTTTAAATTAATTTCATTGAATACTTCTGTTTTTATATGGACTCGAAGCGAGAGCTCTGTTTACATGTTTTTCCGTATCGATCAACCCCTGAACCCCCTTAAGTGAACTCAAAAGAAGAAAGTTATGCTTTTGGCTTTTATATATGCATATCAGATATTTTATCGATAATTATTAAATGCACTTCAATCGAACTTTTTACACTACATTTAAAATAAACCAGGGAATGTTTTAAGATACAAAACATTGCCATATCATGCATAGTTTCTTCCTTCTTCTTCTTCTTCTTCTTTTTTTTTTTTTTTTTTTTTTTTTTTTTTTTTTTTTACAGAAACATGTCAAAAATTAAAATATACGACTGCCTAGTCACCTGCATGTCAAATATAGCATTGTAAAGGCTATAAAATTCCAGTTTAAACTTGGAAATAAACGAGGAGCAAACATTCAAACCATGTTTTCTCCCCAGAAAATAAAAAATGAGTTATTGTTATTTTATGATTTCCGAAATACACTGCACAGAAATAAACGGTATTTTTAAGCAAAAAAAAATTTCCTCGATTTTAAACCATTTTTAGAATTCGATGTTTCAATCAAAGAGTGCTTCCTCCAAAGCCTGCATTCAGTCAAACACTGATGTCTCCAGTCTGCCAATTACAGTAGTTCTCAGAGGAACTTTTAAATAATAAATCACTTAGTCGTGCGAATATTTCTTACGCATTTAGTCGCGTGGGGGGGGGGGGGGACATATATCACCCATTTTCAGTATGCTGTTCTTGAACTTTGTTTAAAAAGTAGCAATACAGCAACATTCTAAAATAGTAAAATACGCATTCAAAATTCATATTCAAAAGTTACAACTGTTTATGAACCATACAATTATGAAAAAGAGGAAGGGAATTTTACAAAGGGAACGAAAAATACTTACATTTCAAATTATCGAATGTCACAGGGGGACATATGACGACCTCAGAAATTAGGGGTACAAATGACAAAAACTGGATTTGGAGTAAATTAAATTTAAAGATAATTTAAATTTGAAAATCAATTGTAATTGACGGAATTCACAAATAAACTGCCTCTGATTTCATTGTGGCCTTTGAAATCTTATTTCTATAACTTTAAAAAAGTAGAATACAATTTTCTTTAAATTTATAATTAATCAATATTGATTATTATTCGGCAAAAGTGGTTTATCTCTAGAAAGCAGTACATAATTAGAAAATTACTTATATTTCAATGACTGAAAAGAAAAAAAAGGTTGTCTGTTCACTTAGTTCATTTTTTTTTTCAATTTTATCACTTATATCACTTTGCTTTTGGGGTCCTTCCATGTCACCCGCGCGCTCTACGTAGGGTTAATAATCCAAAATTTGTCTAAAGATGAGAAAATGTAGTAGCGCAATGACGTTCGTAACGTTTGTAGCAACGCTAAAGAACATCCCAGGAAAAGATCCATATTGATTGAAAAGAGAAGGTTAAATTTACCAATACTTTTCGTTTGATTCAAAGTTCGTTCGAAAAAACTGACCAACGTAGCTGGCAAAACCTGCTAGTTAAAGTTAGAAATGTTTAGAGAAAATTTTTTTATACCCATTTTGTCCTAAAATTTAACTAATCTAACTTCTTTAAATTTGTTTGTTCGCGAAAGTAAACTTAATCTTAAATTTATGCGAGAAGAACAAAAATTATGATAAATTTGAAAATATAGGCTCATAGAAATTATAATATATATACTTGTTCTTTAATACGATCTTTGCATAAATAATAGTTTTCCTGCTGGCAAACATTTTCAGATGGATACGATCAGATATGAAGTCAAAATGTCAATTTTGTTTTCCTTATTTTTGTTTATCATGAAAATTGAGAATTATCATACTTTAATGAATTTCGTCACGTTTTTAGTAAAATTAATGAAGCTCGCTGATGCATATGTTTCCACATTAAAATAATCGGAATGTAAAAATTTTCCTCGATAGTGATAGTAACACCAGATTTTCCTTTGCTTTTTATACTCTTTTAATTAATTCAGTCTGGTTTTTGCATATTTTTGTAATTATATTAATACCTAGCTCCTACACTCGTCGGCTGGTACGTTTGTCTGTCTGTCGATCTGCCCACACCTAATAACACGAAAATTTATCTGCGAAAATTTTTCAAAATGTTTTAAAAAATACACTTTTTAAGCTAAAAAATCTTCGGTACCACTCTGTTATCCTGCCGACCAATTTCGCCAAATTATACATATTGACATAATTTTTATTTTAAATAACGAAAAAACAAATAACTAGTCGAATATTAATAAAAATATTAATAAAAAGTCGAAATAAAACTAATTTAATGACATTTTAAACACGTGAATCATATTTAATGTCATTGAATGTGACATTCACGATCATCCATTATAGGCATTTAATCTTATAATTTGGCGATAATTTTGTGGTCGACGGGATAACCTAGTAGTACCAAATCTTCATAATTAATTTTTCCACCCCTGTTTTAAGTATATGCATGAAACAAGAACTATTGCTTGAATATTTAAAAAGTTTTTGCTGCCAACTATATGCAAAACTCTGAAATTCTTTTAAACTCCCTCATGATCCCCCGTGATCAACTCCACCTAGTTCATTCATTACTTACCCGTCATACGTAGTATAGGGTAAGTCTTGCAATCGTTTTGAAAATCGAAAAAAAAATTTTGACGGATTTACACGTTTTATATAGTGGAGATTCCGAAAAACATATTTTTAGAAAAAAAAAAAATTGCCGTCCGTCTGTCTGTCTGTAAACGCTCTATCTCCCGAACAAATTGAGATAGAGACTTGAAATTTTGTATGTAGTTAGTATGTAAGAATGGGACGAAGTCTATTTGATATCAGCAACCTCGATTATCCGGAACTATTTTTTTCGGACCCTCGAAAAATTCGTTCTGATGAAAGGTACATAAAAATTTTCGAATTTTTTTGTTTTAAGAAATGGACGTAAAAGGCAATAAAATAACACACATTTTGCATATAGAACGAAGTCGATCGCATTATTAGTTGCCGAGATATTTGTAATCCTGTTTTCCACATTCTTCGATTTTTTATGACCCTGTATTTCATTCAAATTTCAATTCAGAGGTATATTTTAATTGGAAATGAGACGCTTAATCCGACACAGTTAATTGTTAGTAAATAGAATTATTATTTTTGGAGTTATAAGGATGTTTCTTTTACGCAGTTCGGTACTACTTGAGTAGTTTGGCGTTTTATATAATTTGGCGAAATTGGTACATCAGCAGTTCTTTAATAAAGCTGCTATGTATTATTAACACTGTTACTACTTATGTATAATATGTTACTACTATGTATATTAACAATATTTAAATTTTGTTTGTGTAATTGCAATGCATTGTATAAATAGTTTTCACATGTTTTATTTTCATATACATATCCATGATGGGTAAGTATTACGGTGGCCCCCAACGACTAGTTTTACTAAGTAGTTTCTAAATCAAAAAATATTTATTAGACGTGAAAAAGCCGGAAATTTTGAAGCTAAGACATCAGAAACTCATAACTTTGCACGCAGCAAGCATTTTGTATATGGTCCATTATCACCATTTGTTTACATTTCAGAATTTTATTTTTATTTTTCAAACTTAATAATTTCTTCTAAAAATGGAGACAGACGTTAAAATAAATGTTTAAGCTACATGAAAAAAAAAAAAAAAAAAAAAAAAAAAAAAAAAAAAATTGGTTGTGCACTCTGACCTATAATATAATATGTAAATGCTATTTAAAGCAGGCTTGTAAGGCAAATTGTCAAGTCCGTCACCATAAAAAAATTACTGAAAATACTCAGCTATAAATTTATTAAATTTCCTAAAATCAACTTACTTTGAAGTGACTTTTGTCCCTAAATTTCAAAACATGATATTTATCAATAATACTTAAATTAAATTGAAATGAGAGAAGTTTAGCCACAAGATTTTAATCACATAGAAATTATACAGCAACTTTTTAGCTCACAGGCTATCATAGCCTGAGAGCTTATGTGCCCGCCCGTTCTGTATGTATGTTCGTTCGTGCGTGCGTACGTGCGTAACGCGATAACTCATGATAAATATATCCGATCCACTTGAAATTTTGTATATAGGTATATCCTGATAAGGCGCTTCCTTGATTAGTTTTTGGAGTTCATTCGATATGTATAAGAGGAGGAACGGGAGGCTCATGCCCCTCCCCTTAATTGATATAAATGGGTTTTTCATGCACAATTAACAGTTTTCGTTCAAAATTTAGATATAGGATCATTCTGATGAGGCGATTCCGTGACTGTTATTAGGTGTTCATTGAATAAGTATAAACAGGGGAACGGGGGTTCTAATACCCCTCCCCTTTATTTATATAAATGGGTTTTTCATGCAGAATTGTCAGATTTCGTTCCATCTCTGAATAGTTTTGGAAGTTTAATGGTTAAGTATAAAAGAGAGGGATAACGCCTCTTAAATTATATAAATGCTAAATGGGTTTTTATTAAGAATTATCCGATTTGCTCTGAATTTTGAATATAGATTTTTAATACGATAAAGCATGTCCTTGATAGTTTAGGAGGTTCAATGATTAAGTATAAAAAAGAGGAAAGGGGAGAGCTGTTTCCCCTTTTTAATTTTTTTTCGAACGGAATTAACCCTTGAAAATATGAGGCTGTAATGTACAATTAGTATATGAGCCTGTGAGCTCAATGTCATCAGTTTAACTGGGCAATATTCTTTTTATTGTAATAATTACAATATGTATTCATGTAAATTATTAAATATTAAGGAAATTGCATATTTGTTTCTTAGTTAAATAAAAATAGAATGGTGAAAAAATAATATTCATTAAACAACCATGCGGTAACAGACTTGTCATTTGGCAACGGACAAAACACTATGTAGAAAATGGCCGTATTTATATATAAATGCGAAAAAGTAAACATGTAAAAATCAAACAAATTTAACAGATAAAAATCATTGAAGGGAAAATATCCAAATCAGATCAAACACATTCATAATAATAATAATAATAATAATAATAATAATAATAATAATAATAATAATAATACTTTTTAGAATATTAAAAAAAAATTGAAATCGAAAGCAACAGGTAGCTCCTTTGGTGTATAGAAATAAGTATTTAATAAACCGGCAGTCGAATGCAAATACTCAGAGTGAAATTTAACTCATTTTGTCACTTAAAACTTAACCCTTTTGGGTCCGAATATTTTTTCAAGTCTTAGAAAAATTCACTTTTACGTTAATAACATTAACACTAGCTTTCCAAATAGATTAATAATTGTTTTACAAAATTTTCATTGCACTAAAGATAACGAATGTGGCTGTTTTGCTTATTATTCAGTTAATATATTCATATGACAATAGGTTAAGGATTTTTTAGAAAAAATTGTATTCCAATAAGATTTAACTAGTATTACAACTTTCTAATACTTTTTGCGCTTTATTGCACATGATTCTTACAGGAAATTATGTTTTATTTTAAATTTAAAGAGTGAAGTATATATGTTTAAATAAAAAAATCGCAAACTGTCCAAAGAGAATTAAGTAAATAATAATAATTATAATAATAACTGTTGTTGTTATTGAATGCCTAAATTTAAATGAAGTCATATAATAAATGCAGAGCCATATACTTGCATTAATACATGTAAATATTAGCAAGAGTATTTCCTAAAACAAAATAATACTCCATGAAAGGATATATACAATTAATAGTACACCAGACCCGAAAGAGTTAATTATTATGCGATCCTGTTTCGTTAATTTCGAGCCTGAGACGTTGTTTCTTGTTTTTTCGGGCTTAGATTCAAAGTTAAATGCCGAAAAGGAAATAATTATTATTCATAGTTACGAAATATGAAATAATTGAAAATAATTTATTATAGCGTTGAAATTTATATGCAGTAATAACAATAATAGTGGAAATTATTAAGACATTAAATGTAAATTACTTTCTGCTCGATCATTAAGTTAGCTGACGAGTTGTATGTTATTATAGGTAATCTTAAACGACCTTAACTAAGGATTTAAATAATTTAAATCTAATTTACATATAATTTTATACAAAAGTAATTTGCCACTCATTTTTCAAGAATTATTTAAAATAGATGATGAAATATTTAAATACCTTAGCAATCTATAATTCGTTTTTATAAGCGTTAGAATTTTTTGTATACAAAAGATTAAATGATATCTTAATAAAATAAAATTAAATGAAACAGACCTACCATTAAATAAAAGAATTATAAATCAACTTTGTACAAAAAAATCCTAGTAATGAATTACGTAATATATCTAATAATAACACTTTAACCAAAGGATATCATACCAGTCATATAATATACTTACTCATACAAACGCTATTTTTTCCCAACAAAAAGTAACCGTGTAACCGGAATTACAACTTTTTTTTTCACGATAATGGGGAAAGCTATTGTAAAATAATTCAAAATTATTACCAGAAATCGCATATCGGAATACCATATAAGTAAAAAAGGCCTTACCCTTAAAAAAATTATATACTACACCAAATATCCGTTGTGTCTTGTCCAATCTGCAGCCCAAAAATGCCATAAAATGTACGCTTCAAATCCGGTTGTTAACGACTTGTTTTGCATCTTAAATCATTATGTTTCAGAAGGTCACATATATAATTTGGAGATGTTGTATTTTGATTTAATCAGTCGCGAAAGAGTTTTTACTCAATGCCCATACGTTAATTTTCCTCAAAAGTTATAGAAATCGAAAAGATAGCAATTTCTTTGAAAGTTAATCATTTATAATACATATGACGAGGAAAATCATGAGCTCGTACAAATAATTTAAAATTACACAAACCTGCATAATTTGGGTAGTGTGATGTTTTTACCTTTTGATAATTGATTCTTATGTATTTTTGTTAGCGCTGAATGCGAAAATGACCTTAATTTTTTTACCATGACGTCACGATTTTCTTCAAATGTCAACTTTTTAAAATCGAAATATTGTGAAAATCTAATACCATAAAATATATGTAAAACTCTTTTCTAATAATTTCTTTTTCATTTTTTTTTCCGATTAAAATAAGCATGGCACATGTTTCCTTTCACTCATCTCTCTTATGGAGTTGTGCAAATATAACGTTATGAATTTTTTTGTAATTTTGGATCCCTCTTCCACCTTAGATATCATAACCCCCCCCCCCCTCCCGGTAATAATATCGTTATCAATGTTTTTTTTTTTTTTTTTTTTTTTTTGAGTGATATATCAAACCGGTTATATTTATTTTTCGCATATTATTGATTCAAATAAAGAGAAGTCAATAAAATATCACTTTATATCAAATAACACTTAAAAGAAATTACAATTTAAAAATATTTTATAACAGTTTTTTTTTCCATAATACATTGAACAGGAATAAAATCTTGTTAAATTTTGCAATTGATCAAACTCAGGAGGGGTGGGGACAGATGGAAATTCTTATCAACAAAACAAGCAGACAATACTTTTCTTTTTTACATGCTTCATTTCGAATATTCCAACCATATGGTTTCTCGAGCCATGATTATATACAAGATCTGAAGAAAAATAGGAATGTGAAATGTTGGAGTATTTGATATTTTAGAATTAAATAATTTTATAACAATTTAGTGATTTTAGTAATAAATTTGTATTTTCATAAAAATAGATAACTGATAAATATATATATATATGTAATAAAATAAAAATTTTTGCTCCATTTTGTTCTCTCTTAGCTTTAATTCTTAAATTGCGGAACATATTTTAATCTTAGTTTCGTAATTTATTAACTTTTAACAGCTAAAATTCTTTTTCTTATTTTACTTATTAATAATATATTGCTTGTTTCTCGAAAAGGCGGGAAGTTATTTTGTAATCTTTCCTTTTTAGAATATTCTAGGGATTTTAATTTTACTTTTTATTTAATCTCACGTGATCTGTGTTAGTGCGCGGATGTTAAAAGTCTTGTCTATTTGCGAGACAAGATATAATCCTTACCCGAGGTCCACGCCTCCTAGACCAATCAGAGGTGATCATTTTTTATTGCGTAGACTCAGATTATTCCTGGTTGGATTTTTAAAATGATTGACGCGGAGTGAGGAGAGGCTAGTTTGTCGTGCAAATGTGGGTTTCTCATTTGGTTATTTCAGAGGCAGAATGCGATTGACTTTTCAAATATTAGGATGCTGTTTCTTTTCCCCCGAAAAATTCAAATATCTTAGAATGCAGATTAGTCACGAAGTTTTGGAATATTCGATGACAGTGCCAAGGTGACTGCGGGGAAGAGCTTACTTAATTTATGAGTTAATAAATAAAAGAATTTAAAGACTTATGGATTTTATTTTTCTAATGGGGAAATACCCCAATGCAACTCTTCCACTGCTTGCCAACTGCCGGAGCGACTGCTCTGCTCGTCCTGCTGCTGATTCTTAGAAGTAACATTCTTAGGAGTTTATGGAACATAGCACTTCGTCGAATAATCATTACATATATATATATAACATATTATGTTGAACCAAAGGCATGTTACAGAGAAAAGAGAAAATTTTGATTGGATCAAAAATGATATCGATATCAAAAGACAACTCCCCTCCCCCTTACCAATATCTTACAATATCAAGTGCCAAACTCTCCCTCCACCTAAAATGATAACGTTATATATGCACAGCCCCTACGTGTGTCAAAGAACAGATACCTGTCCACTGGCGTATCTAGATCTATTATTTCGGAAAAGGCTGAGTTATAACAAAAGTTTTCTCAAGAAACGGGAAAAATTCCGCTTTAAATAGATTTTTACTTTCTTCTATCTTTACAAGAAGAAAGTATTGGATTCATGAAAATTTTCGACTTCCGGTTTTCGACGCATTTATACGTTTTAGAAGGTCCTGAACACGTTTTGACTATTTTTAGAAAATGTCTGTCTGTGAGTCTGTCCGTCTGTCTGCGAGTCTGTCTGTCTGTCTGTCTGTCTGTCTGTATGTGACAAAAAAATTGTGGGCACTCTATCTCAAGAACTAATGCTCGAAATTTAATAAAATTTTATATTCAGTTAGACCTTGATATGAATTAGTGCCTATTGGTTTTTGGTGAAAATTGGCCTGCAGGTGGCGCTGCTATACTACGTTTTTCATGATTTTCAAGATTGCTATATCTCAAGAACTAATGCACAGAATTTCACCAAACTTCAGATTCTGTGACCCCTTGATATATATAGACGCTGATTAAGTTTTGGTGTAAATTGGCCATCAGGTGGCTCTGCTATGCCACGTTTTTCATGATTTTCATGATAGCTATATCTCAAGAACTAATGCACAGAATTTCACCAAACTTCAGATTCTGCAATACCTTGAGATACATAGCCGCTGATAAGGTTTTGGTGTGAACTTCCCTATAGTTGGCGCTGCTATGCTACATTTTGCACGATTTTTGCGATAGCTATATCTCAAGAACTAATGCAGAGAACTTCATCAAACTTTAGTTTCTTTTACACTAGAATATATAACATAATTAGACGCTGATTACATTTTGGTATTAACCTTGCAACAGGTGGTGCAGCAATGCTGCATTTTGCACGATTTTTCCGATAGCTATATCTCAACAACCAACGCACAGAATTTCATCAAACTTTAGATTTTGTTACAAAATGACATGTAACATAATTACACGATGATTACGTTTTGTTATAAATCCTTCAACTGATGGTGCTGCTGTGCTATATTTTACACGGTTTTTTTTTTTTTTTTTTTTTTTAAACTAGCTATATCTCAAGAATTAATGCACAGAATTTCATCAACTTCAGATTCTTTTACACCATTAGACGCTTTTTTACGTTTTGGCATAAATTGTCCAAGATATGGTGTTTCTGCGCTACGTTTTGCAAATTTTTTGTTATAACTATATCTCAAGAACTAATGGACGAAATTCCATCAAATTTCAGATTCTGTTAGGTCTTGATATCAATAGATGCTTATTAGGTTTTAGTATAACTTACCCAACATGAGGCACTACTAAGCTCATTTTCTCAGAATATTAATTAAATTTTGCGTTTTAGGCTTTTCGGATACCAGAATCTTATTAGGCTAGGTCAAATGTTCGAGGAAATTCGATAGTGAGTAACTTTGGGGTCACCACGTTTTTTTTTTTTTTTTTTTTTTTATTTTTTTTTTTAATATTAAAATGTACTTATGAGATAGAAGAAAGTTTCGGGATTGACACATCCAACTAGTTATCATATTTAGTAAGGCATCTGTTATACAATCAAAAATCTGCTAAGATGGAGTCGCATAGGACTAGGAAAATTTTCGTTTAGGCAAGTTTTCTTCTTTTTCAAGTACAATGTCGTGTTTATACTATATTTTTTTGATATGGAATACTAAAAATTATCAAATAAAAGGTATTTATGTAAATAGTAAATAAAAATCGAACTAAATTACAAATTTAAAATTAATTAAGAGCGTTCGTACTCTGCACGTTTCACCCTTACCTCTTTGACCACATTCTAGGGCGCATTTTGAAGCATACATTTATTATACTTTAGCATTGAATAGCTTTTTTCATTCCCTCAAATCAAGGGATTCATTTTAAAATAGCAACTCCCTGATTATGACTTTTCTGATACTGCCACGACCTGAAAATTGGTTTAAACTGACAAATTTGACAGTATTTTCTGGATTCTTTTTGATCAGAAATCATGATTACAGAAAAGTTTTTTTTTATTATTGTTCGAGATTCAGAATCAACTAGATTTATGATATACAGGGTGATTCATAAAAGATGGGCAGAACTTTAAGGGGTTATAGTACACTCAAAGACAAATAATATTAAATAGGAGACTAAGGGTCCCAGACATATTCCCAAGGAGATAGGGGGCATTAAAGTTTAGGGTCCGAAATTTCAAATGATTATAAAAAAAGGAAAAATTGGTCGATTCGTTTGCGGTTTTTGCAAAAAATTTTCTTTATGCCAGTATTTTCTTGAAATAAAATTTTAAAGTTCAATTTCAAAAAATGCCGATAGGGGGCGCTTTAGACTTTGGAGTAACAAACAACTATTTTTTAACGTTATTTTTTGTATTTCTTTAAATGATTTCGAAAGCTTAGACTTAAACTTAAATTTTGATCTAAAAATCTGAGTCCTAACGAGTAGTTAAGTAGCGTAAACTGAAATTTAAAATTTGAAACCCTTCTCCCCCCAGAACAAAAATCAGTTATTCCCGATCTTTGTGTCGTAGATTAGGCTCTAACTACTGCCGCGTTTTGCTAAAATTATTCTTTATGTCAGTATTTTCTTGAAAATAAATTTTAAAGAAAATTTTCAAAAAATTCCGATAGAGGGCGCTTTAGACTTTGGAGTAACGAACAACTATTTTATACCGTTATTTTTTGTGTCTCATTAAATGCTTTGTAAAGCTTAGACTTAAATTTTCAGCCCAAAATCTGAATCGTTAGACGTGGTTAAGTTTCTGGGGAGAGGGGTTTGAAATTTCTACTCCTGAGCACAGTTCAGATTACCATGCTCACACATTGTGTGCTGTGATACGAGGTAAAAAGACACAAATTAGGATTTTGTTACCAAAGCATATTTATTAACATGTAATTACAAAAAATGTTCAAAATTGTGACCACCAGAGGATATGCACGCAGAACAACGGCGAAGAATGGAACGGCGAACATTCGCGAAAACATCAGGCTTTTCGAGCACTTCCCCTACAGCGGCGGAAAGTCTGGCGACCAGTTCCTTGGGGGATTCAATGGGTGTCTCATACATAAGAGCCTTCAATTGTCCCCAAAAAAAGAAATCGAGGGGTGAAAGATCTGGCGAGCGAGCAGGCCAAGCAACAGGACCACCTCGACCAATCAATCTGTTCGGAAATGTGATGTCCAGATAGTTGCGGACGTCTCGTACGTAATGGGCTGGCGCTCCATCGTGCTGGAACCACATGACCCGCCGGATGCGTGGAGGAACAACGTTTAACAGGTCTGGCAGCACATGTTGCAGAAATGTGAGGTATGTTTTACCGTTGAGGCGTTCAGGAAGAAGGTACGGTCCGATTAGGTGGTCTCCGAGGATTCCTGCCCAAACATTGATGGAAAAGCGTCTCTGATGAGCATGTGGATACGTAGCATGTGGATTGACATCCGCCCATACATGTGCATTGTGTGTGTTAAATGTACCTTCACGTGTGAAGGTACATTCATCGGTGAAAAGCACAGTTCGTCCAAAATGTGGATTTAGCGCGTTCTGCTGCAGAAACCAGCTGGCGAATTCAATACGATTTGGATAATTCCCTGGAGACAGTTTCTGGACTCGTTGCACATGAAACGGGAGCAAATGTTCATCCTTCAGTACCCTCCAAGTCATGGACTGTGAGGTATCCACCTGCCTAGCCACTGTTCGTGTACTTGTACTTGGCTGCGCCGCTACTACATCCAGAATGGCTTCTGCAACAACTACTGATTCGTCCTTTTTTGCACGACCTGCATTCGACCGGGAAGCGAGAAATGATCCCGTCTCACACAACTACAGGCGCTCGAAAGTTTTGGTTAGGCAACCGCCTGTTGGGAAATCGCTCTCCGTACATTCGTTGTGCCTCTGCACCATTTCCATCTGCCGCTCCGTAAATTAAATGCATCTCAGCCTTTTCCTTATTCGTGAAGGGCACCATCTTCCGATTCATTACTACAGCGACTTACACTTGACTCACCGTTCAGTGGTTTTTATGCCTGAATCGTGTCGAAATTTTGCATACGTGTTCTTCTTCTTCCCCATTTGACATTTGCATACTTTCTGTCTCCTTCTTCACCCGGTGACTAGCGTCAGGAATGGTGCTTTAACGTTTGCATGAGCGACGTTTCCAACTGTGCCAGTGCCTTTATGAGTGAATTCCGACTATGCAGTCCTTGACGAAAGTTGTATTTTTGCCTCGTATCACAGCACAGAATCGTTGGGCATGGTTAAGTAGTGCAAACTGAACTATGTTCAGAAGTTGAAATTTGAACCCCCTCCCCTCGCTACTGAACCACGCTCAGCGATTCAGATTTTGAGCTGAAAATTTAAGTTTAAGTCTAAGCTTTAGAAAGCATTTAATGAGACACAAAAAATAACGGTATAAAATAGTTGTTCGTTACTCCAAAGTCTAAAGCGCCGTCTATCGGAATTTTTTGAAACTTTTCTTTAAAATTTATTTTCAAGAAAATACTGACATAAAGAATAATTTTAGCAAAACGCGGCAGTAGTTAGAGCCTAATCTACGACACAAAGATCGGGAATAACTGATTTTTGTTCTGGGGGGAGAAGGGTTTCAAATTTCAAATTTCAGTTTACGCTATTTAACTACTCGTTAGGACTCAGATTTTTAGATCAAAATTTAAGTTTAAGTCTAAGCTTTCGAAATCATTTAAAGAAATACAAAAAATAACGTTAAAAAATAGTTGTTTGTTACTCCAAAGTCTAAAGCGCCCCCTATCGGCATTTTTTGAATTTGAACTTTAAAATTTTATTTCAAGAAAATACTGGCATAAAGAAAATTTTTTGCAAAAACCGCAAACGAATCGACCAATTTTTCCATTTTTTATAATCATTTGAAATTTCGGACCCTAAACTTTAATGCCCCCTATCTCCTTGGGAATACGACTGGGACCCTTTGTCTCCTATTTAATATTATTTGTCTTTAAGTGTACTATAACCCCTTAAAGTTCTGCCCATCTTTTATGAATCACCCTGTATTTTAAGTGTAAATAAAGTTCATTTCTAATCAAAAATTTAATTTTTTATGTATATTATACTTAAAAAATTATATTTAGAAGACATTAATTAGCAGAATGTTTAATAAGTGTAATAATACAGAGGTGTAGAAAAACTTTTTTGCCAATACATTAAAACCTCGTTACAACAATATTTTAGCGACCAAATGAATATATTGTTGAAGAGAGGTATATTGCTTATTGAGGGCCTACATATTTTGGGCATTTAATATGCTTTTTTATGTATATTATACTTAAAAAATTATATTTAGAAGACATTAATTAGCAGAATGTTAATAATAGTGGTTAAACACTACAAAAAATAAATAAAATAAAAATAAGTAAATAAATAAATATAATAAATTCAGTAAATAAGCAAAGAAATATTTACAGATTTTTTTATTAAAGGAATTTTTTACAGTAAAACCAAAATATCATTTTAAAAGGAGAAAATAACGTTGAAATTTAAAAATAAAAATCCTTGTACAGGGGTTAATTGCTCTAGAGAATATCGTAATATTGAGAGGATATTAATATTAGTTTATATGCAAATTCAACTCGCAATTCAATTCACTCGATTGGGGCGCAAAGAGGAAATCTGCATATGACACAGAGTCAGTACACTAATCTCTGATTACAATACAGATCGGAGAAACTAAAACTTTTATTTTGATTACACATTTTCCACATGGGTGACGTCACCATCACAGGCAATTACGGCACCCATGTGGAAAATGTGTAATCAAAATAAAAGTTTTAGTTTCTCGATCTGTATTGTAATCAGAGATTAGTGTACTGAGTCTGTGTCATATGCAAAATTCCTCCTTGCGCCCCAATCGAGTTTTTTCTATGGGGGGGGAGGATTCCCAGAATGGTTTTTTGTGCGTGCATAACATGTCCATTTCTTGCGATACACGTACGGTTCCAACGCTCTTTAGGGTTTTCGCATGCGGTGAGCATTTTGCGATGAAAAAAAATGGGTGTTGCTATTGGAAATTTTCGAGTTTCTGTAACTATAACCGTAACCGTGGGTGCCATTTTGTTGTCACTCACAGAATTTCGAGCTCATACCTCTGAATAGCTATATCTGAAATTTCATTTCGATCGGTTGAGCGTACTGGCCGCTAGAGCTCCGCATATCTGCAAAGTTTTTTCATGACCACCCTGTATATATATATATATATACACTGGTGTCCAAAAGTTAAGCATAAATGGTAATTAAGTAAGTAATGAAAGAAATATGAATCGAAATGTGGTGAAACTCCAGGTGTGTAAACAAAATAGTACACGTCATATATTTTCGCGAAGAGTTTTCCCCGAAATCGAACAGGGGACCGTCAACAAATTGAAAAAGAACGAAGATCTTTTGGATAACCCTGTCAAAACTAATGTAGCAAAAGCGTTCAAACTGCACATTATGATTAATTGGCTTATTGTAATGTACTGTGCTTATTTTTACAAGGATAGCATGTATACTCGCAGAGAAATTAAGGTTTTTATAAAAACAGTCCTAAGTTTTTTGCTTATAATTTGCAGAGTTCTTAATAAAAAATAATGTTCTTTTCTGAAAATATGACAAACATCATTGTACACAATACCCTGTCATCAGAATTAAAAAATAATAAAAATTGTATGACAAATGAGCAGGTTTACTAAATAATTTTTTACTGCGCATGCGTGAACGCTATTAAAATTTCATTTGCATATTATGTTAGTTAAATGTATAGAGCAACTTTTGTGAAAGTCTCAAAAACATAGCTTAAAAATTCTGAAAATTATCGTTGATAGAATGAGATCAAAATCCTTTATTCCCTAAATGAAGCAAAAAGATGAGGGGCTGTATCCATATTCCATTGTTTAATGCCTACACAATATTGCACGTACAACTATATTTAGGTAAAACCCTGATTTTTTTGCTTCCTTTAGGAATAACGAGTTTTGAGTTGATTCTACAGACGATAATTTTCAGAATTTTCAAGCTATGTTTTTGAAACTTTTACAAAAGTTGCTCAAAACATTTAGCTAACACAATATGCAAATGAAATTTTGATATCGTTGACGCATGCGCAATGAAAAATTATTTACTAAACCTACTCATTTTTCATACAATTTTTATTATTTTTAAATTTTGATGACAGGGCATTGTGTATAATGATGTTTGTCATATTTTCAGAAAAGAACATTATTTTATATTAAGAACTCTGCAAATTATAAGCAAAAAACTTAGGACTGTTTTTATAAAAACCTTAATTTCTCTACGAGTATACATGCTATTCTTATAAAAATAAACACAATACATTACAATAAGCCAATTAATCATAATGTGCAGTTTGAATGCTTTTGCTACATTAGTTTTGACAGGGTTATCCAAAAGATCTTCGTTCTTTTTCAATTTGTTGACGGTCCCCTGTTTGACTTCGGGGAAAACTCTTAGTGAAAATATATGACGCGTACTATTTTGTTTACACACCTGGAGTTTCACCACATTTCGATTTATATTTCTTTCATTACTTACTTAATTACCAATTATGCTTAACTTTCGGACACCAGTGTATATATATATATTTATGCTTTAAATTTTTTATTATTGGATTTTTATTTGTTTATTTCACATTAAAAATGAGTTAAGTCACCAAATATGGCACTAGGATTTTTTAGCTTGCCTTATTTTGGGATTATGATATTCGGCTAGAATTGCCGGAAAACTCTACTTTTGAAAATACGCCAATTTCTTCCCCATCAAAAATGTGAATACAATGTCGTAATTATTTAACACCGAATTCGTAATTTTTTGAAGGAATTTTTAAACTTTTTTTAATATTATATTCAAAAAAAGAGAAAAACAAAAAACTTTTTAATAGTGCGATAAGTAGCCTTAAAAATAGCCTTTTCAGAAAGTTATGCTGCTACAAAATCAAAAAATATGACTATAACAGAAAATTATCTTAATTCTCAAACTTCCTAAACATAGGGCTTCAAAATGCACCAAGTCTCAATGCTAACAAGGAAGGTCTCCATACTGGGCATACTCAGAAACTTTTGAAAAAAAAAATAATAATTAAACTACTTATGTGTGTAATAAAGCATCAGTCAAAATTAGTGGCGGAATCACAATAGAAATTATGTAAAAAAATAAATAACTTTCGAATATTTGGCGTGAATATCACGCGATTTGGCGAGCAGCACTTTTCCTCGCCAAAAGCAAACGATTCAATGCAATTGAAAACTACTAGATTTTTAGAATGCGTGTAAATAGTATTTAATGAATTTAAACATAAACAATGAAAAAGTTTAATATATTATATACACATATATATACATATATATTTACACATATACATATCTTGTATTGCATATACAGTCGAACCTCGTTAATACGCGAATCAGGGGTCTGATCAAAATTCGCGTATTAAACGGGTTCGCGTATTAACCGAAGGTCGCGAATTTTAATCGAGTGATCTATTTAATAATAATCAATGTGGAAAAAACACATTTAAGGTCAATTTTTAGCGTTTTTAAGACATAAAATGACATTTTATTTATTTTAATCATTATGTGCTTATTAAGCAGAAACGTTTGAAAGCTGAAAATTCAAATAATCGTTATTTTCTCAAGTAAAAATTCTATGTCTTTTCAAATTTAGATTTATTATGTATGACACATATAAAATTGAATAAGACGAACACAAAAATTTCTGCGAACCATATTAATTAAAACTAATGTTAACAAAATTGAAATCTTTGTTAGCTATACAGAACAGATAGATGCGATAATAAATAGTGCTGATAATAGTAAAATGTCAATTAAAAAACTTACTGAAGTCAATTATGTCATAATAATTACTTTTTGGAAAAGAAGTTGTCAGTTTTGGCCTGCTCGACATGCGGTCGCGCCATCACCATGATGTTTTCCGTCTTATTTAGGTAGTGGTAAAGTTCGCTTGTTGAGGGTCCTTCGTCCAGTGACAACGCATATCGTCTTAGGGAATTGTATCTGTAAGTTTGGTAAATGGAGATGGAGCCGGAAGCGTAGATTCATCATCTTCTTCCTCCTCATCCGATTTGTCAGTCGCAGTTACATCGGCGATGATATTATCCATACCACTAAGTTTAGAGGTAACTTGATCTTTGTCGATATTAATGAACGTGTCTAAATTGATGAAATTTTCCCCTACAGTTTCTTGTGCGGCCAGCCAATTTTCTTCAGCATTAGAGTGTGAGGTTCGCTCTGTGTAAATGATGTCATGGCTACTTCCAAAACCCGCTTTGTGAAAGCAATTTAGAATCGTTGTTGGTGTGACACTCTTCTATGCTCTGACGCAAATCTTGCAATTTACTTTGGCGTTGTTAATTATTCGTTGGTCCATTGGCTGGGTGACATTAGTCGAATTTGGAGGTAGAAATTCTACTTCGACATTATTCAGGTCTTCGTTATCTTTTGGATGCGCAGGGCAGCTGTTCACAAGCAATAACACATGTCGTGATTCTTTTCTCATACGCCGATCAAAATTACGAAGCCATGTTGTAAAATGTTGCCCGTTCATTGCTCACGCTGGCTTTCGTACAGGTAAGTGAAATTCTATTTATTTTTAAAGCATCGCGAATTGTGTGATTTCCCTATTTCCAGCAGCTTTAATTTATCTGATCCATCAGAGTTCGCACCAAGCAGACTAGTATGACGCTCTTTCCTCAGTTTGCCTTCATGACATGTTTCTCCTTTCATGGCCATTGTTTCATTGGGTGTCAGTTTGTAAAAAAAACCAAATTCGTTCACGTTGTAAATATCCCGACTTGTGTAGTTTTCTACAAGCTGCAGAAGCACATTAATTTTCCATCAGTGAGCATCTTCAATGTTGCCTGCAGCTGACTCATCGCACACTTGCTTGAATTTTATGCCTACCGAGTTTTAAATCGATCCAGCCATCCATTTGATTCACTGAAATCTAGCAATCCTATTTTTGCTGCGATTTCAGAAGATTTTCCTTGTATTAATAAGCCGCTTATTGGGATATTCGTAGAGCGCTCTTGAACAAATCCCTCGTGAAGGGCCTTTTCCATGTCCTCAAACTTGGCAGTTTTTATTTTCTTGTTCTTTGTTTCTCCAATCACAGCTTGATTAATGATGGCATTCCTATTCTTTAACGAAGTCCTTAAAGTTGACTCAGGTATGCCTTTTTTTTTTTGGCGAACGTAGACGTATTTGAGACAGCTTGGGCATCGTATTGATTTATAATTTGTAACTTCTCAGTGATGGAGAGAGCCTTTCGTTTAATATGTTTTGCTCTTTCCGCCATAGCATAGATAGATATTGTAGACTAGATAATACTGGGAGCGACGAGCAACTATTTTTTGTTAAAATAACACAGCACTAATGAAACAGCGATTGAGAAGACTCACATGATTAATTTGCGATTTTAGCGTATGCTCCATCTATCGATTCTACCCCTCTAGTTTATGGGAGAGGGAGGGGGGGGGGGGTGTCACATAAATTCTTAAATATGGGAAAAAGTTCTTTTCATTTTTGCTTTTTATAAAAACTAGCTGACTCGCGCAGCCCGCACCCACAATGAATAGCCTTATATGATCTTCAAATCTGTATGATTTTATAAATTTAATTGTCTACATTTATATTTTTAAATGATAAAAATCGCAAGAAAAGTATTGAATTGAAGGGACATTCTGATTTGAGTAATTTGATTTTTTGAGCCTATGCATACAGAAAGCAAACGAAACCACGACAAAACACTCAAGTTTTTACTGATTTCAAGAAGTTTTGTATCAATTATTTTTTAATTTATACATATTCTTCAATTGCGTCTCGAAATGCGGCCGAAATGCATAAGTTAAAAATCTCTAAATGCTGTATTTTTTTAAAATTTGAATTTCCATTAAAATTTTACACTGTGGTTTTATATATTCATCAAATAAAAACAGGTGTTTTTCAAAGCAGACATAATGTTTTTAACTTTTGCACAACACTAGCCTCTTCTCTCTTATGAGATTTTCTTGGGAGAGTTTTGATTGGGCTAGTCTTGTGCTAATCTCTGATCAAATCTAGTCAGTGTGTGGTTTTGAGGGAATAAATGATCAATTAAATTGGGTTTAAATTATTGTTGTATAAAAAATAAGTTAAATAATTGTTGTATAAAATGCTTGGGAAAATACTTTATCTAAAAATTCTTATGTTTAGAACTAAGCTCATTCGCGTATTAAACGTCGGTTTTTCTTTCTAGGGACTGATAAAATTTCGCGTATTAAACGGGTTCGCGTATTAACCATTCGCATATTAAAGGGGGTGTTTTTATATGTGTAAGATAGGAGTATTTCAAGGGACCAAAGAAAATTCGCGTATTAAGCGGTTTCGCGTATTAAGCAGGGCGCGTATTAACGGGGTTTGACTGTATATACATATTGTTTGTTGCTATAGTTTTTAATTTATCACTGGAAAAATATTTTCATATACAAAAAATTCATATTGAAAAAAATATTTTCATACATTTAAGCGTATTCAAAATTAAAAGGCCAGATGTTTCCATAGCAACGAAATTGACTTGCTCAATTGGACTTTGAGCTTGAAACAATTTTAATGAATTTAAATTATGAATTTCGTTTTAAATCGTAAATTTTGATGGTTAAATTTGAATATAAATATATATAAATACCGATATAACAAGATTATACTTATACCAAACTAAAACGGGCAAAATTAAAGTTATTTAAATTATATTTACCTAAACAAGTTCAACATGAAACTTTTTTGTCCTTAAAGCGTATTTGACATAAAAAAGTATTTTTTCAAACTGCATTCTATCGCCAACCGATGATAAATCGCCAAATAATGAAATTGTCATTATTTTTTTACGGATTCTGCATAGAGGTTCCGCCAAAAATTTTTTATAAACGTGTATATCCTCAAGAGAAGAACATTTAGTAATTTTTTCAGATTTTTCGGAGTATGTCCGTATGGAGACCTTCCTTGTAAGTGCGAGCAACAGTAAAAGAGGTTTCTTGTGAGAAAATGCCCCAGGCTTTGTAATACCTTAAATCGCAGATTTTCAACTGATAAATAGCAAGTGTAAGCCTTTTATTAATGTTTTTTAAACTAATTAAATTTAGTAGCGCACTTTTAATTACCCGAGGCTAACGAAAAAGACAGGCTACAGCGGTGCATTTCACGTATCGTTTTTTACAGACCGCTGAAGTCACGTGATGCTCGAATGCACCAATGGTGGCATACGAAAAGAGTATCACGTCACTCTAGTGGTCTGGAAAAAAATATACTCTTGATGCACCGCGGTGGCCTGTCTTTTTCGTTAGCTTCGTAATCACCACACATGACGTTTTACCTATAAAACGCATTATAAGGAGAGTCAATGGGTAACGGAAACCAGCCCGTTACTAGAAGTGAATACTAGGGGGGGGGGGGGGGTCAAGAAAATGTAGGGAAAAGTTTTTCTCTCTCTCTCTCTCCCCCTGATGCAAATATATAAATTAGTGCATATTCAGACTGTAGGTACTATGTTTCTTATTAAACTGTTGTAATAACTTCATTTTATGCTAAGAAAAGAATGTGATGTTGAAAAACTTGAGTGGATAACTAGTACAATATTAAACATTATGTTCAGTTTCATGTGTGCAAAATAGGATGTGGAAACACCTATTTTAGCTACAATTTAGCATTTCTGCAAAATTTTGAAAGAGTCTCAAAACTAAATTAGATTTTTGAACAGAATTTCATTTGGATTTTCGGATTATTCAAGCTCATTTAATGACCTTGGAATCTTTTTCAATTGACGCTCAATATGTTTTAGTGGGGGGGGGGGGGGGCGGCTGAGCCGCCCCTTGCTCCCCTTTAGCTACAGCCCGGACGACAACTCGGTTGAAATTCCTGTTTCGTCACTTATGCGAAATAATACATTTTCTAAGATAAAAACCTGTCTAAAACGATGTATACATATATATTTTTTTCATCTTAGCAGCTTTCATTACATTTTGCCAAATTTTTGTAATTAAACTTAATGTTTTCTATAAATTTCAGAGGGGGCTGGGGCCAGATCAACCCACCCCCTGAATGCGCCACTGCCTTTACCTCATCAGACACTTTAATTGCTTACATGTATAAATCCCCGGTATAAGCAAACAAGTAAGAAAAATCATGCGTTAAGCATAGATTATGAAGCACTTTCCAACACTTCATGATATCCTTAACAAAACTTCGTCATTTAGGGCAATATGGTTACTATGTATATAGGCAAATATGTATTTCAATACTATTGAACAGTTATTTGATCTGTCGGTCATTCAAAAGTGTCCATGTATTCAATTCTTTGCTTGGCCCTGTATATCGTTTTATCTATATTCTACAAACATTTCTTAGTAAAGTGAATGCAGTTCAGCGTAAAAATGCTTAGCTTATTTAAAAACCACCTTTAAGTAATTTAACCTCATATTCAGAAACGTTTGCGACCTCTTTTGAGTAGCCCTGTATATCAACTATAGTATTTATACACACCATATAATATGCATAGATTTGGTAAAACATTATTGAACGCACTATCTTAATTAAAATTCATTTCATTCATCCATCAGCCATCATCGGATACATGTACAGTACTTCGGAAAGTATGTAATATTTGAAAACTTTTGTTCGCCCCTGTAAATGCTATGTACTTCATATTATGCATGATAATGTCGTATAATTTATATTAAGCCCCAGCTGTACATACCAATTTTATTATACAGTCGGCTCTCGTTGATTCGAACTTACTAGGACCACAAGAAATGTTCGAATTATCCAGAGTTCGAATTATAGAAAGTATGAAAAGAAAACATGTTTAAAGTGGACTATAACTTAGAAATGAATGTTATAGTACTTTTAAAATTTATTTCGGCTGTTATGATTAGAATATAACTTAATATTGAATTAAAAGACATAAATATATAAATATATAAGCAAATCAAGAGGTTAGGAACAAGCACAATGGAAGAAGGGATAGAAATGTCATCGATGGATAGGCGTAACACTAAGAAAACATATATCAATTGCATGA
This sequence comes from Maratus speculifer, assembly GCA_964019185.1. Taxonomy (NCBI): domain Eukaryota; kingdom Metazoa; phylum Arthropoda; class Arachnida; order Araneae; family Salticidae; genus Maratus; species Maratus speculifer. The sequence continues at coordinate 160,220,252 of OZ025302.1, read as the reverse complement.
GATTATATGTATATTAGTTCAGAACAATTCTAACAAAAATGAAATAAAGCAATCTATTTCAAGCATCTAAAGTCCGTGAGAAAGTAAGGAACAATAAAAAATCGGAATTCTCGTTAGTTAGAATTAAATGATGTCAAGAGTAAATGAGTTCGAATAAATGAAAATTTTTAATGTTATTCTGCGATTGAAAATTTTGGGACTTCATGTTTAGTTCAAATTAAACGGAGATTCGATTTATCCAATTTCGAATTAACGAGAGCCGACTGTATATGAAATTGTTTAATATAGTTAAAATATGCCGCACACAATTTCCCGTTTTACCATTCTGTAATAGAATACTTTTGCGTATCCCTGTAAATGAATAATTAATATTTTTTCACCGCATCATTCACAGAATGCATATTTTAATGCATTTTGTAAATGAATATAAATTTTAATATGATTGACAGGGTGTAACATCTTTAAATATCATTTGAAACTATTTTTCCCCATAGGCCGTAATGTAACAGTAAACTTTTGACTATCCCTGTAAATAAACTAATCATGGTAGAAACTTCATTTTCAATAGGGTTTGTGCTAGGGTAAATTTCAATAACATATAAAAATTTCATGTCGATCCGAGTATATTTACGAGAATTAGAGCGCGAACAGACGGACAGACAAACCCAATGCATAAGCACTTTTCAACTTTGTTGGAAAGTGCTATTAAAAACAGAATAAAGTGTTATGAAAAAAGTTTGATGTCTATTTTATTATAGTAGATTATCGTAATACTGCGACTTTTTAACAATTTTAAAATTTACGATTTGCGAAATATTCTGACAAAATGGTAAAAATATAAAGGTATTTTTGAATTCAGCGCTAAATTTGTCGGATGTACCAATTCCAAAATTTTCTTCTATCTCATACATGTAAATACTTCAAAATTCGCTGACAAAGTGTCAAAATTAAATTGCATCGATTTTCATCATGAGTATTCTAAAGGTAAGAAAATGCATTTTGTAAAGGGCATATAAAAATATGCTTTCAAATGTAATTACTTCCGATTTTTAAGTAAATTTCAATCCTTTTTAGCACTTTCCAACAAAGTTGAAAAGAGCTTATGCATTCGGTTTGTCTTTCCGCGCTCTAACTCCCGTAAATATAATCGGATTGCTATGAAATTTTTATACGTTATTGATGTTTACCTTAGCACGAACCCTATTGAAAATGAATATCTACCATGATTAGTTTATCTACAGAGAGAATCAAAAGTTTCCCATTACATTACGGCCTATGGGGAAAAATCGTTAATATACTCGGATTGCCATGAAATTTTAGGACGTTATTGAGGTTTACCCTAGCACGAACCCTATTGAATATGAAGTATCTACCATCATTAGTTTATCTACAGAGAGAATCAAAAGTTTCCCATTACATTACGGCCTATAGGGAAAAATCGTTAATATGCTCGGATTGCCATGAAATTTTAGGACGTTATTGACGTTTACCCTAGCACAAGTCCTATTGAAAATGAAGTTTCTACCATGATTAGTTTATCTACAGGGCGAATCAAACGTTTCCCATTACATTACAGCCTTTGGGGAAAAATCGTTTCAAAGAAATTTTAAAGATGTTATACTCTGTCAAACATATTAAAATATGCATTCTATAAAATATAAGGTGAAAATGTAGCTATTATTCATTTACAGGGCCACACAAAAGAATTCCATTAGATAATGGTAAAAGGGGGAATTGTGTGTGACATATTTTAAATAAATTAAGCTTTTTCATGTCTAATAAAATTGATGTATGTCACTGAAGCTTAATATAAATTATACGCTACTGTCTTGCATAATATCAAGTACATAGCATTTACAGGGCCACGCAAAAGATTTCAAATAGTATATTTTTTCCGAACTACCGTATATGTGTCCGATGATGGCTGATGAGGGATGAAATGCATTTTAATTATGATATTCGCGTTTATATTTCGCTAAATATATGCACATTATATGGTGTGTATAAATGTTATAGTTGATATACAGGGCTACCCAAAAGAGCTCGCCAACGTTACTGAATATGAGCGTAAAATATTTAAACGTGGTTCTTAAATAAGCTTTGCATTTTTACGCTGAGCTTCATTCAATTTACTGAGAAATATTTGCAGAATATAGATAAAGGGATATACAGGGCCACGCAAAGAATTTGGTACATGGACGCCTATGAATGATGATTTATGAGAATGTGATTTCAGTTGTTTTAAAAGTGTTTTAGTTTACAATAAATTTTAGCCTAATGCTCACGTGTAATAAAGGTACAATGTAAACTACAATGCTGAACAAAAGTATTCAAGTATGTTTCCATCTAATAGTATGAATTGCTGAAAAAGAAATTTCAAGCTACTGGGTATTTTCTTGCTAAACTAAATTTTCCCATCATATCAACTGACATATGAAATACAGGGCTATTCAAAAGTACTGGAATATATATTTGGGTATATTTGGCTATACACTATTATTTCCCTAAATAACAAAGTTTTGTTAAAGATTTCATTAAGTGTTGGAAAGTGCTTCATAATCTATGCTTAATTCATGATTTTTCATACTTTGTTTTAATCATCTTAAAAACGGCATGCAATCCGATTACGGAATGTATTAAGTTCGTGTTGAATACAATGTAAAAAATTTAAAATTTATTTCGTAATAAATTGTTAAACAAAATTGAAACTTTAGAATTAAATAAAGCACACATTTAACACATGTGAAATAAAAGTACTATACGCTTAAATTCTTAAATTAATAATAATAATAATAATAAGTGTGTTATGTGGAGTAAAATATTTTGTAAGTAACCGCTGAAATGTGATTAATACGAAGTACAAAAATTTTTTTGATGTATAGTTGGCGGGCAAGCTAGATCGATAAATTATGTTATGATTATTATTAATGTAATAAACACAGTCTTTACTTTATTTGTTTAAAGTTTATTCTTAATTTATTTTTGAAAATTTATTTGCTGAATCATTAACCCATTTTACTTTTTTTTCGAACTTAATTCATTCTCAATATCGATAATTTTAAATTTTGCACCGTTAAATAAACAAGAAGTACTTTCAACTGTAAAATTTTCGAAAATTATTTTTCAACTTGCTGATTTTTTATGATTTTTAAACCAAATAGCTGGATTACATAATAATAGTACATGAAATTTTTTTTATCAATATTTCAAATTTTAAGGAAAAACCATCATTTCTCCCAATATCCAAGGACAGGCATTTACACTACTATATGTATAAAATGCAAATTGTCTATTAGTTTGTTATTTTTTTCAGTTTTTTTTTTTTTTTTTTTTTTTTTTTTTATGTATAATATTTCGTTCTACGGTGCTTATGGAAAAAAATTTAGAGTTACAAAGGTTTAAATATAATATAATAAATATTAGTTTAAATATAATAAATAGCACATTCAAAAACGGAAGCTAACAATAGCTTAAAGAAAATACTGAATTACACATTTCCAATTTAAAATTAAAGCTATTCTACATTTATTATTTTTATATGGTTTATTATTGTTATTATTATTAAGATTATTATTTATATTTGTATATGTACATTTAAGTATTAAAAAAATGAAAAAGCGATTTTTTGACGATTTAAAGTTGATGTAGCCCAACTCTTCAGAGTAGGGAAGTATCGAAAATCAGGTATTTGAAATGTATTTTCAAAACACATTTTCATTTTGTAAAATTAAACTGACAAAACGAATGTATTTTGGAATGATTTTTCAAAATATTCTATATTTTCAAAATATTCAAAATACATTTCTCTAGATTTCAATTTGTTGTTCTTATAAACTTCAGATCCTACATTTGCAACAAGGAAACATATGTAGTCTCTTTTTGAGTAGTCTTCGAGTTTTTTTCTGGAAGTTCAGGCAATATACACATGGTTTAACATTTGGTAAATGTACGACAAGCAAATTATCGAATCGGATATTTACTTCTATAGACGAACTTTTGCTGAGCTGTTAAGAAAATAGTTTTTATAATTCATAAAATACTAAGGGAATTACAAGACTTACAGGCGGAGATACATTTCGTAGTTAAGTAATAATTTCAGAAGGGAAAAAAGTCTAATTTAGAGGTAAACCCAGTTTAACAATTTTATCTGGCTGCTTTTAACGAGTTTTTAATTTCGTTTTTCTGTAAAAGCTGCTTTTATTAGAATCATGTTAAAGCACTCACATTCAATAAAAATTATATTTTCCACACTGAACAACTCGAATTTTTCCGACACATTTTCAAGCTCATTTTTAAAAGCTAAAATATGAATCTTGCTGACGTGATTTTTGAAGAGATTTATAAGCGTTCTGTGTTTTTATTTTTCGGTTTATTAAATAGATTTTGATTTATAAATAATTACAAATCCAGTAAGACCATTTTTTTTCGTTTCCAGCCCTATCGCTTCGAGAAACTATACTCACTTTGATAAAAATTTTTAAAATATATTTTGCCTTTATGAAAAAATCTGCCAGTACGGCACATTGTTTAGTTTCTGACTAAGAGAATTTGCAAATTGAATGTCTTTGGCAGCAAAAATGAATTTAAAAATAAGTCTGAAAATAAGCAGTTTGGATTTGAGTGCAAACTTAATGCGATAATTTTTTCTTCAACCCTTATTTTTATTTTATTTGTTTTTGCAGTAAGAGTTAGTCTTGTAAAAAACTTGTTAATATGAAAGGGGTTGATAATAGTCAGACGCTATATAATAAATTTAAGCGCGTTGAATATCTTGAGAAGTGACAAAGTTACGAATTTGTTTCTTCTTCAAGCCCCCCCCCCCCTACATTTTTTTTGTACGAGTAGGTAATATCAAGGGCTTGTCAGTATAAAAGTTGTAGATCGTATCAAGAAGATTTGTAAATTGGCGATGTTATGATTTTTTTTCCTCCCTAAAATCCTATCTTATTTTTCTCCCCTGAGTCCATTTTAAATTTTATGAGAAGTCTGTGATACATAAATTTTTGACTGTTTTCCTATAAATAATTACAATATTAAACTGGTTTGATATAGATTATAACTAAGAAGTTATATATATTTTTTTTTCGGTTTCCATAAAACTCCTCCCTATTTCCACCCCGTTGGTCCACTTTTGCCCATTAAAAATCTTGACCGAGATTTTCTGCCTCGTGTCTTTATGTGTCAGTTTGAAAAAGATTTGCGCAGAATTCTGAAAGTTATCTTGTCCACACATACATATATACTATATATATATGTATATATATATATATATATATACATATAAATTTAAAATATTTCGTCAGATTTATCATTGTTCTTTATTATTTTTTAAAAATAATATTTTATACATTTTTCGGCTTGTTAAATTAAAACACTATTTTTAAACTAATATATCAATCTTTATATGAAAGGAGTTACCATAGTACGGTAAAGGAGTTAGTTGTATTAATCTTAATTTCTTAATCCAACTAACAATATTTATTCCGATTTGTTTATACCTAAAAAATGGCCCTAATTAAATATAGTCTTTAAATAAAACCTTGTATTCATTTAATCGAGGTTCTAATAGGATTTGATAACTTTTGAATTTGTTTAATTGGGATTGAACTTTAATATAAAAGTATTAATTAATTCAAAAGTATTAATTAATTCCGAATGTTCATTAATTGTACTCGTATTTACCACTGAGTGGATATTGAATATTTAAATACAGGCATGATTTTATTTTAATTAAGGGTTTTTGTGTTCCATTTCAAAACATAGTGACACTTCATTTTTAACTCCTTCCAGCAAAATTGAAAAGTGTTTATGCCTTCGGTTTGTCTATCCATATGTCCATGCACACATTCTAACTCCCGTAAATATACTCAGATTTTCATGAAATTGATAAACCTTACTTAGAGTCACCTAGGCATGTTTAGTTTTGCATATAAAGTATGTGAGATTAATAATTTATTTGCAGGGACAACCTTAACCCTTTACGGTACAGTGGTCCTACTCTGGACACACCTAATTTTAATTCCAAACTTGTAATCGGCACCAAGAATACTTCACTAAAATTTTGCTTTTACAATGAGAGCTTAAATTAAGGAATCCTTAATTTCTAAAAAAGTCGTTTGTAATTTCATGTATCAGCCAAGAATTTCTCATTTTGCGAATAGAATTTGTCCGTTCCAGATAGGGTTGCAGAATTCAGACAAATAATGATATATGGGAGAAAAAACGTTTCCAGAGTATTTTTAATGACATTACGCTGTTTCAAATGTATTGAAATTTATTTAAATCACTGAATTTTATGGCAATGGGATTACAATAAAAAAGGGGTATTCATAGCATTTATCATTCCTTTACAGGGTCACACAAAAGAAATCAGTTACAGTACTGTCTTTAAGTAATGATTGCTAGAAGTGCGTTTTCAATTTCGTCATGTGCTTTAAATTTAACCGATTTTTTTTTTTTTTCATTTTATATGTTACAGTGGCGGTCAAAAGTTTCCGGCCAGTTAGTTCCTTCGATTTATTTACCAAAAGGTTTCAGCAAAGAAGAAGCACAATTGTTTCAAAAGTTAGGAATATGTGAATGACCTCTGACCACGTGATCATTTTGATTGAATACTGAAAATGCTTCATGCAAAGGAATAAAATTCGAAGTTCGCGTGTGCAAAAGTTTCCGGCCACTTATCACTCTTTAGTTTTTTTCTATCGGTAAACTGTTTTTGGTTGTGTGTGTTTATGAATGAATCAACGTGTATAGCATAGTCTGAATTCAAAATTGAAAAGTTCAGCAATTATTGTTCATAAATTAGTGATTAGTTTGTCGCTAAATGGCCAATCTCCTCGAGATATTGCGACAAAGTTATCGATCGGTAAAATCGACCGTAAACTATATTTAAAAATTATGTAATGATGGTCGTGGCCTTCAGGACTTTCAGAGGTCCGGGAGATCCCGGAAAATTACTATGTCCTGCGGACAGAATTTTCAGGAGAAAAACAATTGATAATCCGCATAAAAATTCCGCTGCAATATACTGCGATTTACAGAATGAAAATATTGCTCAAATAAATCCATATACCGTATCAACATGCTGACGTGATGCTTAACTTTATGGAAGAGTCGATGTTAAAATTTTTTCAGAGTTAAAAAAAAATACAAACGTACCCGACTGGCATTTTCAAAAAACACAAAGTCTGATCAAGTGAAAACTGGAAAAAAGTTCTATTTTTCTATCAATCGAATTCGGAACAGTTTTGGAAGTGATGGCAGACACAACGTCTGATGACCTAACAACAAAAGATATGATTCGATCTATGTTATTCCTACAATGAAGCATGGCGGAGGACACGTTATGTCTTGGGGAGTATTTTCTTCAAAAAGTGTCGGTCCGTTATTTGAAATCCAGAGGACGGTGAATGATACAATGTATAAAGATATCTTGCAAAACTATTTTCTGCCTTATTAGAGAAAAAAATTAGTCGCAAGTACTTTTCTTAACACGATAACGACATAAATAATGTATGCAAACCTCGATAAGCAATGGTTTTCGCACAAAAAATTTCGTTTTTGAAATGATCAGCCCAAGTGCCCACCATGAGTACAATAGAAAATCTTTGAAAAGAAGTTGACAAAAGTCTGCGGCACTATAAATATTCCTCCAACTCAGCCAAAATTTCACCAAAATTGCAAGAAATGTGGGAGAAACGTATCATAGACGATCTTTAACCGTTTATTCTATGAATGCGCCGCAGTACTTATTACTAAAGCTAATGAAATAGTAATACGATAAAATACTAATTGTAAATGTTGCTGATCACTGTAATTTTCAATTACAATACCACTTTTTTACAAACTTGTGCAGGTGGTCTGAAACTTTTGAGAACATGCGTTTTCCTTTATACTTAATTTTGTCAGTTAAATTTATTGATATTTACATGTTCTTCTATAAGTAAGTCCCTAACTATTATGTCAATAAAATGTATAAATATCACTTTGAAATTCCTCTTCATATGGGTATATTTACAAATTAACTGAAAAATTTTTGCCGGCCGGAAACCTTTGACCGCCACTGTATATATAAATTCTATACCTCATATGCAGGGCTGCACAAAGTCATGTACCGTTCTCTTTATTAGCGGAAAATACTAAAGGGAAATTTTCAACTAAGGTAAATGTATATTTCTTAACTGAACAAAATATTGGCATGCATGTAGTTAATAAATATAAATCTATATATCATACTCAGGGCTACTCAAAGACAGGATAATTTTCCGATTGTAAATGTGAACAGCTGAAATTAAGTTTTCTAGTGTATTATGCGTTTTCATGTGGTAGAATTAGATGCAATATTTTAGCCTATTAAACTGTGCAGTTTTGTCACGTTATTCTAAATGTGGTAGTAAGTTTTTCATAATCTGTCCTTGATGCATAATTTTTTCTTTCTTGTTTATTTTAAACATTGAAAAGCTGATCCCGTTTTCTTGGCTTTCAGAACAGACTGCTTATGTAAAAACCATAGTTTAAATTCCTTTTTAGATTCTAATATATTTTTTTAAGCTTTAACTTCATTTTTCTTTGATTTTTTCACTAACAACTCAAAGCTAGTCGTTAGAGGCCACTTTATACTTACCCATCATGAATATGCATATTATATTTCACGTAAAAATTAAAAGTAAAAATTAAATTTAAGTAAAAATGAAAGTAAAACATATGTAAGCTATTTATAAAATGCATCGCAATTCCAAAATGAAATTTAAACGTATATTTAAATATTTTTAAATACATAATAATTCTCTATTACTGAATTGCGGGTATTGCGGGCTTGGTTATCCCGTCGATCCATTTCGAAAAACTATATAAATCGCCAAACTAATCCTAAATTATAGAAATTGGCATACTTTTTTTAAATAACGGAAAAAAATAAATTGGCAAAAGACTAATAAAAATACAAGTAAAAAGTCGAATTAAATACCATTTCAGGACGTAATAAATACGTGTAATGTGTTTAATGTCAAGTAAATGTGACTTTTACAATAAGACAACAACAGACAAGAACAATTGGAAATAATCTTATAGTTTGGCGATAGCTTTTTGATCGACGGGATAATTAAGTAGTACCAAATTGCGTAATAGAAACATCTTCATCATTGAAAAAAATAATAATATATTAATTAACTATTTATTGTGCCGGATTAAGCATCTCATTTCCAATTAAAATATTTATTTGGATTGAAATTTGAATGAAATACAACGTCATAAATAAATCGAAGAGAGTCGAAAATATGATTACAAGTATCTCGGCAACTTATACGATTAACTTCATTCTTTATGCAAAATTTAAGTTTTTTATTGTCTTTTACATTTACTCCTTAAAATAAAAAAAAATCGAAATTTTTTATGTACCTTTCATCAGAACGAATAATTCGTGACTCCGAAAAAAATAATTCCGGATAATTGAGGTTGGTGATATTCAATAGACTTTTTCTCACCATTACATACTAAATACACATTAATTTCAAGTCTTTATCTCAATTTGTTCGGGAGATAGAGCGTTTACAGACACACAGAACAGACAGACAAATAGCAATATTTTTTTTTCTAAAAATATGTTTTTCGGAATTTCTAGTGTCTAAAACGTATAAATCCGCAAAAAACCACGAAAAAAAAAATATTTAAATAACAAAATAGTCAGAATTTTAAAATTTATTTTTCAAAACAATTTATTTATTCATTTATTATTCCGGACAACGCCGGGCACTTTAGTTAGAATAATAAATCTAGGTTAAACGTGTCAAATCTCGGTTTATTTAAGGATATATTTTCTATTAAAAAAAAAAAAAAAAATACTGGTACCGAAGAATTTCATGTTCGAGAAATTTTTGGATCAGTACAACCCCTGCATTCGTACAGGCCCTGAAAAGGAAAATTTTGTCCACGGCACCATGTCTACCAATGCCACTTCCTAATCTTGATTACTTATATAGCACACATATGAACACAAATGAGTTCAGCCATGCTTTGAAGAGTTATATACCAAGAGCTTAAATTATTCGACGAAGTTATTTCATGTGTATATGCGCTTAAAAAAAAAAAAAATGAACAACCACTACAATAGAATTAACTTTTTTATTAAGTTTCAGATTGGGTAAAAATGTTGTTTTATAACATATATTTTATTTTGTACGTTTTCTTTTCTTTTCATGATTTATTTTAACAAAAAAGTTTTCATTTAACCTAAGCGATCGTATGTATGTTTTTCCAGTTCAAAATTTGTACTCGAACTTTAATTCACTTTCAAATATCCGATCGAGATTAAATTGTACATACTGACGTAAATCCTATGACAATCTAATATTATTATGATTTTTGTTGGTTACCAGTTATAATTATTTCACAGGATAACACAAAATATTTCGGATAGATTACCGCCAAGAAGTTTTAGATTAGATAACACAAGACTGGGATGGTTTGTTCGTTTACTTTTATTTATTTTTTTGCACTGGATCCAAAAATTACGTTAATTTTTTTTTTACCATCATGTCAGGATTTTTCAAAAATCATAATTATTGAAGTTGAAAAAATAACAAAAACTGGATACTATAAAATAGAGAAGATGATTGTGTTTTTTAACTTTTGATAATTGATTTTTATGTACTTTTTTGCACTGACTCTGAAAATGTACTTAATTTTTACCCATCACGTTAGAAATGTTAATTTAATTTAATTTAATAATATATTAATTTTCTTGGCTTGATTTTTACGGGTAGGCAAATAGCCGAGATGTCCGATACGGTAAAGGAGGAGGTTCCATTTTAACTTCGAATTTTATAACTTTGGAACTTACAATTTGCGAAAAATCCTAAAGTGGTAGTAAAAAAAAGAAGGTCATTTTCGGATTCAGCGAAAAAAGAATCATAAAAATCAATTGTCAAAAGTTAAAAGCACAACAATCACATCCATTTTATGTAGTATAAAATTTTTGCAATTTTTTTTCTTTTTTTAAATTTAAAATTTACAATTTGCAAAAAGTCTTTACGTAATGGTAAAAAAAATAAAGGTCAATTTCGAATTCAGCGGTACAGAATACATAAGAATCAATTATGAAAAGCTAAAAAAAAAACATGATGTAACCCAACATTTCAAGTTTGTGTAATAACATTAGTCTAACATTAATCCAATAACATTTTAAAATAATATATATCATTTTTTAAAGAATTGAGGCCGTTAGATTTCATCATTTTATTTAACAAAAATTCTACTTTTTTTTCTTCTTGTATTTTTATTACAAATTGTATATTTTGCATTAATATGTCAAAATGATTAAAGTTTTTAAATTTATGCTGCAATGTTAATTTTACTCTAAACCACTTTTTTTAATTTACCTGACGAAGTTATATACAGTGAAATCTCCAAATAAGGAGCACCACTATTTATGGGACTAAATTTCCGACCCCAGTCCCTTGATATAGGACGTGTAATGTATTTACCTCTGAATAAGGGACACTCGATTTAAGGGACACTTGAAAATGAGATTAAAGAGGCTGGATTTTGAATTTCCGATAATGAAGTAGTGAAAATGAAAATACAGGTTTTTGTGAACTTAATCAAACTGACAAACAGTCATGTTGATACAGAGGCATACGACACAATTGACGAGCATTTATTTACCCACCAATTATGATTCGACTTCAGGGCATTTTTGCCCATTGAAAGTAATACTGAAAATTATGAGGATGATTTTGAAAGTGGAGAATAAAAGAAAATTGTGAAATAAAGAACTTTACAGATGCTTTAACCCTTTGAGCTCAGGTGGGTAAATTTCTTCAAAATTACCAATGTCACATTGCCACCAGTATTTTGCAGTGAAAAAATTCCCTTTACAAAATGTAAGAATGAATGTATATAACCTTTTTCAAATAAATTTGTCGAATATTTCGGTGCCATTGTGACATTTCGGGATTAAAATTAAGTGGTAGAAAATTCAACCATCAGAGTTCTAAGGGTTAAGGCTGTTTTCAGATCCAAAAGGGCAAATTTTATGACAAAACTTTTAATTTATTTTCATTCAGAAATGCCTGATTCTGTTTTTCTTTCTTTCTTTTTCCTTTTTTTTTTTTTTTTTTTTTTTTTTTCTAAACGCAAAAGATCTTTCGGAAAATATTGTCAACTTGGGCGTTTTGAACCAAATTTATACACGAAAGAAGACACTGACATGTGATCAAAATCTCTTATAACTCAATAGTAATTTATTCAAAACTTGAAAATATAGTTCGATTCCAAATCGCTTCCGTAGTCAGGCATTCCAATTTTATATCTTTCCGTTTAAAAATGAATTTGTAACTGTGTCAAAACCTTTTCCGCTTGCTGAGCAGAGCAGTTTATAGATTTGTTAAATGAACACTTGAAAAGTTTATAGCGAAAAATTGAGATTTGCAAAACAATCACTTTTGATTGATTACTTCAAGTGTAATTCCTTTAAATGTTTTTATACTTTTTACATGCACACAGTCTGCACAAAAAATAAAAATCAATAATTCTGCAAATCATTTAATGATTTAGTAATCAATTGAAAATTTTAATTAATTGATTCTCCATTCCTTTTGTTTCTGATAAACGTAATTTATACACTTCGAATACATTTAAACTTCACCTTTAATGTTTGTTGTTTTTATATCCTTCCTTTAATTAAAAAAAAATAATAATAAAAACTCTTAATAAAGGACACCTCTATTTAAGGGACAACAGTTCCGGTCCCAAAGGTGTCCCTTATTCGGAGGTTTCACTGTATCTACTAAATTTGTGAATGACCTCTAATTTGCAGCAAAAAATATGCTTCAACTTTAAACAGCTGTTACTCGATCAATGTTAATCGTAGAGTAACGGGACTAATTACGTCTTACTTGTCAGTGTAATAGAAGAAAAAAATATTAAAAATAACTTACAGAACCGGAAAACTGTATAAAAATTTAAATTTCGTAATTTTTCAAAAAATGTTTTTATTCATCCAAATTGCTTTCAAAATATTTTTTTACCTCATTTAAAACATTTTTTGTAATTGGAACTATATATCTATGACTAATTTTTTAGGACTCAGCCATTGTTCACAGTTGAGAGTGGACACCCTGTATAATTACGAACGCACTTAAAAAACACAAATTGTGTATTTTCCTTCTTTGAAAGTTGGTTAACAATTGTTGAAAACACTTTCACTCTATATTGATGCTTAGATTTTCCTCGTATGTCAAGAAGTGGGATTAATAACATTGTATCCAAATTTCTTTAAAAGCTATCTAAATACAGCGTGACATGAAAAGCGATGAGATTTTCTTTCATAAATAATTTATAAATTCGCGTAGACTCGTAAATTATTGTTTATGAAGGCAATGCTTATAATTGCGACAATAAATTCATAGATTAAGCAATCTCGTATTCTTTATCATACTGTTTTTAACACTTCCCAACATAAGTAAAAACAACGTTTATAGTCAGTGTGGCCGTTTTTGGATTGTTGTAAGAAATCTGGACTGTTGTAGGACTTACGACAAGCTAAATCAAGCTAACAACTCAGGCTAAAAGATAGTTGTCAGTCTATTGATATACTGACCGTCAATAGATGGCAGGACCATCGATTTTATTTTTAGCTTGTTGTCAGTCCAAATTTAGCCTGCTTTTAGCTTGAAAAAACGGTCACACTGTTTATAGTACCAAAACACATTTAATTGTTGCGTACTAGCTTCAGTAGCCATGTATCATAACATTCTGGCATCTGATAGTGCTCCATGTTCTTTCATATTTATTTATGTATTGTGTTTTTGGCAACGTGTTTCATCGTCTGTTTTCTTTATGAATAGTATATGAGGGATTTGATATTGTCTGATAGCCACGAGCGACACCTATTGTTTTATTGTGAATAAATGGAAATACAATAGTGTATTTAACTGTTTAAGTAAATTTTTATTTTGTAAAAGTCCCTTTTAAATTGAGTAATCATATGGTTAGTTTAACATGAGTCGAACAAGCAGCCTATGAATTACTGACAGGAGTACATTAAAGCTTTGATATGATTCGAGTTTTACTAATTACAGTCAACCTCGTTAACATGACCCTCAAGGGGAATTAAATATTTGTTCATGTTACTCGTAGTTTAAGGTATCAGTAATAAAAAAATCCAGATACAAAATATTGAGAAAAATACATATAGGGGAGGCTGAGGGCTAATAGGACAACAAGGTTTTCTCGTAAAAATATAACAATCAAAATTTATCACTAAGTTTCATTTCCAGTGTTACACAAGAACATGCAGTGAATCACTTTTTTATTAGCTATTTGCAAATTAGGAAACATTTAAGCATCAAGATGAGTTTTTTTACATTTAATATATATTTGTTTTAATCATTTATTAAATCAGTTTTTAACAATAATACCTTTTATTGTGAAGCTTTAATGTTCATTTTTAATCATTATTTTGTACCAGAGATAAACAGTTAATTTAGAATACTCTTAAATGCAGTGGTAAATAATTCAGAAACAAATGTCCATTTCACTTAGGGTCTAATAAGAGAAAACTTTGTTTTAGAATTGGAACGTATTGTTAGTTTAATAATTAAACTATTAGTTATATTTATTTATCCATTAAGAAAACTAATATAAGTAGTTTTTTTCTTTTTTTAGGAAAAAAATGAAAGAAAGAATTTTTATAAATTGCACTTTTACAACGTGAAACGTAAAATATATCCCATTAGCCACAATCTTCCCTATAATGATATGTATAAAACAATGAATCATGTGCGTTTGTGACTAAATTCGGAGGAATTAATTCTATTTACTCTCGGAAAATTGAATCATAACAAAACTAATTTGACCCTTCCCTTATTTATTTGTAACTTATAACAGAAAAAAAATTTAAATTGCTTCTAAAAAAATCATTTATCTGAAAAATGTAATTTTAATTTTACTATGATTTAGGTTTTTTTTCTAACACTAGTTTTACATGGAGTTTTGCTTACATATTCAGAGGTATGGTTTATGTCGTGAGTGTTTGTGCATCGTATATAACGCATGAATATTGAAACTCTCTACAACTGTTGCCAGTATTGCCCCCTTTTTAATTCAAAAAATAAAATGATTAGCAGAAATATCGAATAATAACTTTTACTTTAACAATAATTTTTAATTTAAAGTAAAAAATCTTCTTTCGGAAGTTTTTATATGAATTCGAAATTTCTGTATAAAAAAGAAAGTCAAAACTAGCAACCCTGCAACCTATTAATATATTTTCAGATGTATTAATAATGGCGTCCTTCAGTGTTTACTATTTGATGAAGTGAATCTACACTTAATGAAAGGTTGGAAAACCCTGCAATAGACTATACAGTAGATACGTTTTCAGTGTCAGGTATTTGATAGAACTAAAAAAGCAAAGTGAGTTTACTTTGTGAAAAAACATTCTTTATAAAACAAAATTCGCGAATAACCAAGTTCAGTTTCCGCGAATGTTGAAATTTATTGTTTTGCGAATAATCAAAACTCGCGAATGTTTAGATTCCACTCTACTCGTTCAAAAAGACCCGGATGATAATGTTAATCATCTAATGGGGGCGTTATTTCCAAACACCTCGCTCAAGTTTTAATATTTTTACGTGAATTTTTTGCATACAGGGCTTCCAAATGGTTCGCGAACTGATCATCGATATTTTTTACTAGAAAATTTCATGATAGGTTATTACAGAATTTGCGTTAGAATTAACCTCCAAAGATGGTTTCTCGGCAATTTGCAAGAAAAGTCTAAAAAGAATACTTCTGTAAGAAAATTCTGATGTTCAGTTGGCAGACCATTTGAAAAACCTGTGCAGAGGATAGCTGAGAACCATCTACAAACGGGCTAGTTTTTACTTTTTCGATTTTGTTTCCGGATTTTTTTTTCAAATTACTTTAATTTTCTAAACCAATTGATACTACCATAATATTAAAAAAATATATAACCAAAATCGAAAAAGTAAAAACTAGCCCGTTTGTAGATCGTCCTTAGCTATCCTATGCAAAAAAAAAAAAAAAAAGAAAGAAAAAAAAAGTCGCTCAAAAATATTAAAATTTGAGCGAGATATTTGAAAACAACGCCCCCATAGATTTAACATTATCATCCAGGTCTTTTTGATTGACTAATGTGGGCTCTTAAGGGATTAATATCAAAACTTCAACCGACCGCGACCGTCATGCCCCCGGCAACGACACCGGCGTTGTTCAGTGATTAATATGTTAATACATATGTATAATAGGCATATACGTACGTATAATATGTATGTACTGTACAATAGATATATTCTATAATAATAAAGAGACAAGTATGTTTGTGTGTCAGCGCTGTTCTGAAGAGACTGCTGTACGTAGAGTTACAAAATTTGGAGAGAAGGTACTTTTATACATGTAGTTTTGCACCTTGAAGCCCGATTTTCGATTTTTTGATTAGATTTTTTTAAATAATTTTTTTTGTCGATTTTTAGACGTCTTTTTGCGGTTTTATCCCATTAGTGAAAGGAATGCGGTTTCATTCTTTCAACCCAACATAGCAATTTTTTTTCTCTTTTCAACAATGTTTATTCGGAATTTGTACAGCGATTTTTGAATTTTTAACGATTTTTAATGCGATTTTTAGTGGGGTTTTTTTTCTCATTTTGCGGCTATTTTTTGAGATTGATAAAAAAAATCGTTTCAAACTTTTAGCCTAATGCCCTAAATTTTGTGTCTGTTAAGATTTTTAGATTTTACCGATTTGTAATGCGATTTTCAATACGATTTTTAACGTTTGTTCATTATTTTTTGCTTTTAGCATCTAATTTTATTCATAGTTGTTCTATCAAAAACTTGAACAGCTGAGAATGCAATAAGTAGTATTTTTTTTTTTTTTTTTTTTTTTTTTTGCGAAATCTTTCTAAACTGTCAAATATTTAGGTACCACTATTTTCGAATAGCAATTTCATCAAATATCTTAAATTCTTGCTTAAGACCGCTACCCCCTCGAGTAATATATCACCTGATAGGTTGTTTAACAGAGTTTCGTTTTGATAAAGTTTTTGAAGAATAGAGTGCGTTCCCTGGTGGTGGGAAATGGAACTAAAAGAACGCGATTTTGTTAAAAATTTGGAAATCTAACAAAGTGATTTGTTTTAAAATTTAAAATGGTTCATAATACATGATAAAAAAAAAAAAATAAATAAATAAAAAAAGAATGGTGTGACACATTTCAGGATGCGTGACAGGAGGGGCGCGAAGAAAATTAGGAAATGTAACAAGAAGATCTGTTTTACACTTTAAGGTAGCTTATAATGCATGTTAAAATTTTTAGAGTGCCGACAATGCTCTGGAGAGAGAGCTGCACAAGTTATCTATGAAGTTTTACACCTTGAAGGCCGATTTTCAGTTTTTTTAATTTAATTCATATGCGATTTTTAGTAGTTTTTTTATAATGTTTCGAGGCGGTTTTTCCAAATTAGCGAAAAAAAAAAGCGGTTGCATTCTTTTGACCTAATTTGGTGAATGTGGTTCTCTTTTCAATATAATTTATTTAGATTTCGCGCAACGATGTTTGGATTTTTAGTGAATTATTTAATGTAATTTTTAATGTTTTTTTTTTCGAATTTTGCCGCTATTATTCCACATTAGTAAAAGGAATTTTGTTTCAAACTTTCCGTCTAATGTATTAAATTTTAGCTGCTAAGATTTATGAATTTCAGCGATTTTTCGAGATTTTTTGCTTTTGATATCTAATTTTTGTCATTCATGAGATGTCTCCAATTACAACGTTTTACCCTATTAGAGTAAATTTTGATCCCTGTGATTTTTTAATATTAATGATTTTTAATGCACTTTTCAATACGATTTTTAGAGATTTTTCTAGTTTTATGGTGATTTTTACTTACCCATCATACGTAGTATAGGGTAAATCTTACAATCGTTTTGAAAATCGAAAATTTTTTTTGACGGATTTACACGTTTTAGATAGTGGAGATTCCAAAAAACATATTTTTAGAAAAAAAAATTTGCCGTCCGTCTGTCTGTTTGTCTGTCTGTCTGTCTGTCAGTCTGTCTGTCTGTAAACGCTCTATCTCCCGAACAAATTGAGATAGAGACTTGAAATTTTGTATGTAGTTAGTATGTAAGAATGGGACAAACCCTATTTAATATCAGCAACCTCGATTATCCGGAACTATTTTTTTCGGACTCTCGAAAAATTCGTTCTGATGAAAGATGCATAAAAATTTTCGAATTTTTTTGTTCTAAGGAATGGACGTAAAAGGCAATAAAATAACACACATTTTGCATATAGAATGAAGTCGATCGGATTATTAGCTCCTGAGATATTTGTAATCTTGTTTTCCACATTCTTCGATTATTCATGACCCTGTATTTCATTCAAATTTCAATTCAGAAGTATATTTTAATTGGAAATGAGACGCTTAATCCGACGCAGTTAATTGTTAGTTAATAGAATTATTATTTTTGGAGTTATAAGGATGTTTCTTTTACGCAGTTCGGTACTACTTGAGTAGTTTGGCGTTTTATATAATTTGTTGAAATTGGTACATCAGCAGTTCTTTAATATAGCATTACTATGTATATTAACAATATTTAAATTTTGTTTATGAATTGCAATGCATTGTATAAATAGTTTCATATGTTTTATTTTCATATACATATCCATGATGGGTAAGTATTACGGTGGCTCCCAACGACTAGTTTGATATTCGGAAGTAAAAATTGATTTCAAACATTTAATCTAATATAATTTTAGAGATTTTTAACGCAATTTTTCAAGATTTTTTGTGTTCCATGTCGATTTTTTATTATCCATAAAGGATTTATTTCCATTTGCTACTTGATTATCCTGTCGACCAATTTCGCCAAATTATATCAATCGTCAAACGACAAGCCAAATTATGCAAATTGATGTAATTTTTATGTTAAATAATGAAAGGAGAGATAATTTAGAAAAACATTAATAAAAATGCATATAAAATTAAGAAGTAAAAACCATTTGATGACGTAACAAACATAGGTAACATGTTTGATGTCAAGTGAATATGGAATATACGATCAGCCATTATTGGCATTTAATCTTATAGTTTGACCCAGATAGTTTCTTGGTCAACTGGATAATCAAATAGTACAGATTTCCGATTAGAATGTTTTATCCGTTTGATAAAATTCTGATTACTGCGATTTAAAAAATAACTAGCGATATTTAGTGTATTTTTCTATGCGTTTTTTAATGAACTTTTTAATGTGATTTAGTACCTTTTTTTTCGACCCCAACCACAGTGGTGTTTTAACAATTAAAAAATTATTTTGGTTTCAAACTTTTAGCCTAATATAGTAAATTTCACCATTTACCTTTTTTAATTTTGTCGATTTTCAATGCGATTTTTGATATATTTTGTGTTCTGGGTCGATTTTTTTGTAATTCATGTAAAAAGGAATGATTGCTATGTTTTACACGACTATAATAATTTTTTATTCCCGGGATGTATTTACATTCAGCGATTTTTTATGAATTTTTCTGTGGTTTTGTAGTGGTTTCTCAAATCTCACGGCTATCTTTTGAAATTCGAAAAAGGAATTTAATTTCAAACATTTACCCTTTATTTACGAATTTTGAAATTTAACGATTTTTTAATGCAATTTTTAGCAATCTTTTCATTATTTCTGACGCTTCGAGCCGATTTTTTTCATTCGTATTTAAGAAGGAATTCAGATTACACTACTTTACTCTATTATGCAAATGTTGGCCTTTGCTATTTTTAAATTTGAAACGATTTGTAATGCATTTTTGAATACAATTTTTAGATGTTTTCTAGTCCACGGCGATTTTTTCATATTTGGAAAAGAAATTTCTAAATAATTTGTAGCTTAATATAGTAAATTTTGACATCAATGATTCAGATTTTTAGCGTATTTTCATAAAATGTTTAGTGATTTTTTTTTAAGTTTTGTGTCGATATTTTTTAACTAATGAAAGAGTTCAGATTTCAATGGTTTGTCCCGTTATGGTAAATTTTGTCCGCAGGAATTTAATATAAATTTTTATCTTACTATAGTAAATTTTGTCCTGATTTTTGAATTTTACTGATTTTTAATCTGTTTTATAGTGATTTTTCAAGTTCTGCGACAGTTTGTTGACATCGGTAAAAGAATTTCGGTTTCTAAATTTTAGCATAAATAGTACAATTTGTTCTCCATGCTTTTTGAATTTTACCAATTTCTAATGCGATATATTCAATGTAATTTTTAGTTAGTTTTGGGGATTTTAGGTGTTCCGAGCTGACTTTTTTTTATTCATGAACGATTTCCGATTACAATATTTTCGACTGAATATTAAATTTTTACAGCCATGACTTTTAAATATTCAGCGATTTTTAATATAGTTTTCAGTACAATTTTTAGCCATTGTTTGAGTTTCTTGGCGATTTTCTGCCATTTAGAAACCAATTTTGATTTCAAACATTTTGTTTAATGTAGGTATTTTTCGATTGCAATGATTTATCTCTTAATAGGATTTTGGCGTTCCATGTCTGCATTTTTGTTATTTATGATTGCTTTCCGATCACAACCCCCCCCCCCCCCCGCCCGACCCTGCCTCAATATTAATTTTTTAAGCCTTTACTTCCAAATATTTATCTATTTTTAATGAAATTTTCAATGCGATTTTTAGCCATTCTTCAAGTTCCGGGGCGATTTTTTTACATCCGGAAATCGATTTCGATTTTAAACTTTTTGCTTAATATTGTTAATTTCTTGATTACAATATTTTATATTTTAACAGTGAATTTTTACCCTAGCGATTTTTTAATGTTTTACGACTTTTAATACAATTTTCAATGCAATTTTTGACTTTCTTTTCTTTTCTTTTTTTTTTTTTTACACTTTTCAAAGGAATGCGATTTTAAATTTCTAAACTAATAAGAATTTGGTTTCAAGCTTTTATCCTTTATAGTAATTGTTTTGCTCTTCTATTTTGATCTACAGTAATTTTTAATGCAATATTCTTTTTTGTTTGTTTGAGTTCACGGCGATTTTTTCAGATACGGAAAAGGAATTCGATTTTAAATTTCTCCTGTGCGATTAAAGGATTTTATTGCGATTTTTTAAGCATTTTTTTCCCATTTCAATGATTTTTATATTATCAAATTAATTAGATTCAAAACATTTATCTAAGTAGAGTAAGTTTTGAGTTCCGTGATTTTTGAAAATTTTGCCATTTTTAAAGCGATGTTTACGTTTCTTCGCGATCCGCTTCGATTTTTTAGACGTTCAATTTTTGGCCGAATGTAGTAAATTCTGATCTCTTTTCTTCAAAGTTTATTCGAATTTTGAAACATAATTTTTGAATTTTGTTTTATTTTTTATGTGATTTTTAATGTTTTTTTTTTGCGATTTTGTAAGATTTTTCCACATTAGTAAAAATAATCCAGTTTCAGTTTTCTAGCCCATCTCTTTTCGATGAAGTTTAGACGAAATTCGTGCAGCAATTTTTAAAGTTTTCGAGGTTTTCGAGGTTTTTATTATGATTTTTAAAGTTTTTCGGAATTCTTGCTGTTTTTTGACGAACCCGGGCAACGCCGGGCAGGACAGCTAGTCAGAAATATATGGTCGACGAAGTTGTGACAGCGAAATTATTGTCACAAGTTCGGATCCATGTCTTGAAAAAAAAATAATGAACTATTCTATTTATATTATTTTAAGTGTAACCAAATTTATCTTTTGTTATCGTAATGACTGCAAGTGACGGATAGATTAAAAATATCATTCTTCAAATTTATTATGAAATCAACAAATATTGAATAAATTGCGATAGTTTCAAATAAACTGCGGTATAGTTTTCAAACAAATTGCATTTGAAAGTACATTTTTTTTCATTATTCGACGGCGTAAAAATCAAAAAGGTACGGATGGTATTTAGAAACGAAAACATTCCAATAAAAGTTAAGTACTTAACTGATTGTTATTTTTGAAAAATACTTTCAAATAATGTCTGTTTTTTCATGTCTTTTACAGAATTTTTAATCTTTTATCATCGTTTTTTCAAAAAAGAAATTTTTTGCCTAATTGAATCAGAAAAATACTCGGATTAAATTTAGCAAAATTTACAGTAAAATTTTACTGATGAGAATAATAAAATATGATTGGAATATGAATGTCCGTACGGGGTACGGGCAAATCATGATTGGCAGAAACACGTTGCCCGTACGACCTACGGACAAAACATGGATGCTGTAAAATTCATCATCTGCTGTTGCCACGGTCAAAATGACGTCAGTCTTTTTCATAGACACGTTTGAATTTTATAATATAGGTACAATTCATAAACTTTTTATGTACAGTTATAATTCTATCTAAATTTAAAATTTACCGTTACTATTACATGCATAATCGCAGTTATAAATTCTCATTCACGAATAAGACAATGTGATGATAATTATAACGTTTATGATTAGGGGCCGTCCACAAATCATGTCACGCTTGGAGGGGGAGGGGGGTCATGAAATTGCGACAGTCTGTGACAAGGGTGTGGGAGGGGATAAGAAGAAATGTGATATCACACGTTTTGTTCAAAATAAAAGTGTTAAAATTCAGGAGATTAAGTTTTGGAGTGATTTTGAAATTAAAGTATTTTGTGCTCATATAATAAAGATAAGATTTAAAGCCAATAAATTAAATTCCATTTCAAATCCAAAACTCTGCTGTTTTCAATTATTCTTCATAATAACATTTTGCTACTATTGTATATTAATTATGTTACTTGTTGTAATCTTATTCTTATTTCATATAAAATAAGTATACGAATAATTTTTATTGTTATGCTCACATGTGTCATTAGAACACATAGTTAAAGTTTAAAAATAAAATTTGAAATATGATCTATAATGGAGCGCTTTGTTTCTGAACTGCAAGTATATGTATAAGTAATATAGTGTGACATGTGACAAGGCGGGGAAAGAAGATATGGTGAAGTGTGAGAACAGGGCCGTAGCTAGAAGTGAACAATAGGGGTTGCTCAAGAGATTGTAGGGGGGGGGGGGTCGTTTTTTCTCTCTCTCTCTCTGACGCAGAAAGATAAATTAGTGCATATTCACATTGTAGTTATTATGTTTCTTATTAAATTGTTGTAATAACTTCATTTTATGCTAAGAAAGTATATGATGATGAAAATTGTGAGTGAATAACTGGTACAAAGTTAAACATCCTGTTATCTTCATATGTACAAATAGGACGAAGGAGTGTTAAAAAGCTTATTTTAGGTACAATTTATTAACTCTGCAAAACTGTGAAAGGGTCTCAAAACTAAATTAGATTTTTGAACAGAATTTCACTTGAATTTTCGGAACAGATGTTCGGAACAGAGTTTAGTGACATTAAAATCTTTTCCGGGGGGGGGGGGGGGGGCACAAAATATTTTAGGAGGGCTGAGCCGCTCATAGCGCCCCCTTAGCTACGGGCCTGTGTGACAATTTGTGAAAAAAAGGGGGAGGTAGGCGAGTCAAAATAATTGAAAAAAAGTGTGAAATCATTTGTGGACAGCCCCTTATGGTTGTGATGCAAACGTGTCTGAAAATTACATGAAATTGGACCTATAATCCTCTCATGTGATTAAATTGCTAATTATATTCAGGGTACTCGCATACTTTTGAGAAACATTAGCGATTTGGCTAATAAGAAATAAAAAACAGTCGCCAAATTAAAAGAAATGTTAGCAAAATAGATTCGGTGTGAAACACTGAAAAATGTACCTTTTATCCCTGTTTTCAAAATGTTCTAAATTAACCAAATTTTTTGTTATTGTTTATAAAAAAAAATAATAATAGCTTTGTTTTCAAATAATTGTTAATACAATCCTTAAACAAAATAAGTGTTTTATAAAGCTGATTTATGTACAAATAAAAATAATTAAATAAAACTTCTAAGCAACTTCTGCACGGTACTTTTTAATATTAATTATACATACATAAAAAATAGTTTGAAAATGCTTAATTTAATTTAAAATATTTTTGAAATTTCAAAAATTACCTTTAATAATGAATAGTAAAATATCATTCAAATAAAAGGTATTGATGATAATAAAGTAATATAGAATTGTACTTTAAAATATACATTTCTAAAAAGTTATTAAATGTTAAAAATGTTTTTTTAATCAAAATTTAAAAATATATAGCAATGTATAATAAAAAGAAACATCCAATAAAGAGTTTTTGATAATGATGAACAAACATGAATTACTTAAAATATATTAATGGAAGAATCAATTCATCTTAAAATTTCTTTATTTATATCTCAGTTACAAAAAAATGTTTAAACATAAAATTTAATTTATGAAATTAAACATATTTAATAATAAATAATAACAATGGTTGAAATTTAACAATAATTTCAAATAAATTGATCATAAATGCCATTGACGTTAAAAATATTTTTGAAAATGGAAATGTATATATATGGATAAATGAACTAAACACGGGCAAAACTTACTATTAATTCTAAATATGCACGTTAATGTATGCGCTCGTTTATCAAAATAGTCAGAGGTAAAATGTTATGTTATAATCATTAACTCTATAGACTTTTACTTTCTGAAGATTGAATAGCTTTCACAATATAATTTATTTCATTCTTTGTCAGATAGATAAAGTTTTTTTTTTTTTTTTTTTTTTTTTTTTTTTTTTTTTTTTATGAATTTGGGAAATACGATACATAGATATAGATACTGTAATTTAAAATGAATTAATTTGAAACAATATATAAAATTACTGAATGTAAAAATCAAAAATTAAAACCAAAATAAAGAAAGAAAAAATCTTTTTAAACTTTGCTTTGCCGAAATTACTCCGAATGTTTAAAAAATACAATCCCACAATCGGGAACTTTTTACATTTTTCTTTTTATCTTATCTTTCCTTTTTTTTTTCTGCTGCGCAAATTAATGTTCTGCAACAAAATAAAAGTGTAAATTAGAGAAAATTTTTCATTTTTAAAGAGCAGGCTCAGAAATCAGTAACCACAGTGATTTACATACAAATACACAATTTCCAACGAGTCTTACTTAAAGGCATGTAGCATATATCATATGTTTACATTCATCACCACTCCTTCCCCCTATCAAGCATCAAGCACTGTAGAAAAACTTGCGATAAATGAAAAATAAACATGTTACATTCTATTAGACATGTAAAAGTTATATGATCGCAAAGAGATAACATGTCAGAAGCATCAGTCAGAAACATAAATAGATGATGGAAATAATTACTTATTTTTCATTGCAGTATTTTTTTTAAATATATTAACATGGATTTAAAAGAAAACAAATATCCATCGATATCATTTAGTTTCCTTGTTAGAAGGAAATGTGTTCTTTTCTAATATAAATTCAAGTACGATTAAAATAAATTTTTTGTACGGTATACATTTAGACATGTAATGTTCCAATTACACGGTGCGAATATCAGTCGCATGGGATCTGAGTGACAAAAGCTCTGTGGCGTATACCGCTCGCGCGGGATGTGAATACCAACGACGCTGGCACGTAACCGGTCGCCATGAAGATATCTCCATGCCGGTCGCTCGTCCCGAAAGGGTTAAGAGATACATATATTTCAGATGGAAATTCCCCTTCAGCGATTTCTTCTAATAAGTAGAATAGTATGCGAATACTTTTGTGCAGCCCTGTATATGAGGTACAGAATTCATATATAAAGAGTAAGATGCAAAAAATAATAAATTGAAAAGCACATACCGAATTTTAAAACGTATTCTCAAGCAATTATTACGCAATGACAGTACCTTAACCGATTTCTTTTGTATGTTCCTGTAAATTACTCAAAAATGCTATGAATGCTCCGTTTTAACATGATCGTAGTGATATTCGGTGATTTATATCAATTTTAATACATATAAAATAGCGTAATGTCATTAAAATACTCTTTAAATGATTTTTCTCTCTATACCATAATTTAATCGAATTCTTTCGAATGTCCCTGTAAATGAACCATTAATCGTACATACATCATATACAATACCAAACATGCTTTGGTGATCATAAATAAGCTTCATCAATAGCATAAAAATCTGAATATATTTACGGAAGTTAGAGCGTAGGCAGACGAACAGACAAACCGAATACAAAATCACTTTTCAACTTTGTTGTGAAACAGGGTCGGACTGGGTCATTGTAAAGGGCGCAGACCTTGAATTTTTGGAGGGCGCAACTTTTTTAACGAAACTCATTGTTTTATCATCTTATAGGAAGCCAATAATATTCATTAATAACAAACAGACTGTAAGAATATGTAACAGAGCTTCGCTAATCTGAATTGGGACCGGTGCTTATTTTGATTACAAAAATTGGGAAAATCCGAAATTTCGATTTAAAAAAATTTTAGTTATAAGTACTCAGTAGCACAGTAAAGATCTTTTAGTCCGTCATCCGATGGTTCGGCTTGCTGGATAACTCGGCACAACTCTCGGGAAAAAAAAAATAGCATTCCTTCACTGAAAAAGAAAAAAAAAGACCCAAACTGGGTTGTAAGATCTCTGCGTAAAGTATTGTTCTCAAAATAATAGAGTAGTATTCCCAAAGTAGTCAATCAAAAATGGTTCAAAACAGTGCAGATCGTTTTGATATAATATATATATTAGCTAAGATGTTTTGATTGTTAATGTTATTAGGGATCTGCCATTTTTTTTTATAAAACCATTTCAGGCTACAAAGTGAACTTTTCAATTTGGAACACTTTGCTGTACCAAATCTTGCAACCCAATTTCGGTCTTCTCTTTTTTTTTTTTTTTTCTTTTTTTTTCCAGTTTTTTTTTTTTTTTTTTTTTTTTTTTTTCCAGTAACTATTTGATGTTTATAATAATATAATGGAATTGAGAATGAGAAATTATGTAACAACCCATTACCAATTAAAAAATCCGGAATCTATAAATAGCTCATTCACCGCGTCTACAAGGAGGGGAGGGAAGGGGGAACGAGAAACCATTTATAATTTGTGAAATCAAACGCTGAAAGGAAATTTAAATTTTTATCATCTGAATTAAATATTTTTTGTGTTTGAGAAAAGAGTTTTTTAGCGACTGACAGACAAAAAATGATATGAGATCTTTTTTTTTTTTTTTTTTTTTTTTTTTTTAATATGGCTTCTACGAGCAGGCCAACAGTGCGTGTTTTTATTTTATATTCGTGTACATATGTTGTCCTTTTCCATAATTGAGTATATTTTTACTCTTTTCAAGCTGTTTAAAAAATAAAAAAGTTGCTTTACTGCAATTTTTTTGTTTAATTCTTACTTCTACACGACTTTCTCGACATTCATCTTGTAATCTGAAAATTTTCATAAGTTAATCTTATCAATTAATTTGTTCAAATATAAAATCCGCCCGGATTAACCGGAATTTCGGATTAGCGAGTTCTACTGTAATCCGAAATGTCTTTTATCGGTATGTCGGTGCGTTTATTTTCTTTATCTTATTATAAATAGTTTAATCATTTAATAGCTTAATCAATTAAATAGCTTAATCATTTTATAAATTAGGATCGATTTAAAAATCTATTAATTTAGTTCGATCAAATGAAAGAATAAATTTTTGATTAGAAGGGGAAAGCATGTAAATTATACAAAAACAATCGTCGGAATAGCAAAGTAAATTATATATCGAATTCCGATGTAACGAACAAAATAACTTTTAAAACCTTTGGAATAGATTTTTATACGTAAAAACTATTCGGACAAAATCAAATATTCCGCTGTAGACAATATTCCGCCGTATACAGAGTTTATTGTATAATAAAAATCATAACGGGGAACTTGAAAATCATTTTTATGTTAGATTTATATCCGTCTTATGCAGAGTAGAAAAAAAACCTATTTAGAAAAAAAAATTATAAACGGGATAGAATAGAACATGGAAGGGATATAAAGAGAAAATTCAAAGGTCTCCGTAGCACCCTGGGTGCGGTGCGGTGTTGATCAGCCCTACTTTACCATATACAGCATTGAGCGAAAGGGGCGATCGCCCCGGGCGCGGTTATTCAATAGGGCGCCAAATCTATACTAACGACTTCATTTTTTTGGCCTGCTCCAAGAAAAAGTTGGCAGGGGGGGCGCCAAATTTACCCGGGCGCAGTTTTCTCTTCGCACGCCCATGACCATATCCATGACCATGAAAATCCGTGACAGACGCAACGTTTTGATTGTTACATTTAATATACAATATTAAAACAGTTTTGTTTTCATATTAAAATAAAATTTTTAGCAAAAAAAAAAAGTTTGAATTACCTTTTTTTGAAGAGAATATTCTTTCTAAAATTGTTTAGATATATATTTAATAACAGAAATACTTTTAATAAGAACACTTATGTTTTATAAATTAAAATCAAAACATTAAACTATACGGAAACACAAAGCTCCCGTTTTTGAAATGAATGATTTTACTGCAAACTAAATACAGTGAAACCTCCGAATAAGGGACACTTATGGGACCGGAACTTTTGTCCCTTAAATAGAGGTGTCCTTTATTCGGAGTTTTTTACATTATTTTTAATTCAGAAGGATATAAAAAAAACAAAAACAAAAGGAGAAATTTAAATGTATCTGAAGTGTATAAATTACGTTAATCAGACAAAAGGAAGAAAAGAGAATTAATTAAAATTTCCCATTAATTACTAAATTATTTGTAGAATTATTGATTTGTATTTTTTATGCATATTATATACATACAAAAGTATAAAAACATTTGAAAGAATTTTACTTGAAGTAATCAGTCAAAAAGGATTGTTTTGCAAATTTCAATTTTCCTATAGAAATCTTTGAAGTGTTCATTTACCATATTTACAATTCTATATTACTACCAATACCCCCTCCCCCCCCTCCAAAAAAAAAAAAAAAAGTATTCCAATGTTTTGTGTATTTTAGTACAACAAATCTCTCCACTGCCCTACTCAGCAAGCGGAAAACGTTTTGACTCAGAATTCATTTATTTTTTATTTAAAATGTTTGTTTTTTTTTTAAGTTAAAAATTTATTTTCAACGGGAAAGTATAAAATTGGAACGCTTGACTATAGTTTCAATATAAAAGCGATTTGGAATTGAACTGTGTTTTAATTTTTTAAATAAATAAATCACCTATTGACTTATATGCGATTTTGATCACATGACAAAGACGTTTTTACCCTTTCTTGATTAGTTGTTCTTCTTTCGCATGGAAATTTGGCTCAAAACGTCCACTTTGTCAATATTTTCTGTAAAATCTATTGCATTTGAAAGAAAGAAAAGTGGTCGATTACATATTTTCTGAACAACAACGCTTGGTAGTTTCAGGCATTTCCGAATAAAAATAAATTAAAACTTATCTCTTAAAAGTTGCCATTTTTGGATTTGAGAACAGCCTAAAAGCATCTGTAAAGTTCATTATTTCACTATTTTCTTTCATTCTCCCCTTTCAGAATCATCCTCACAATTTTCAGCATTACTTTCAATGCGGATAAGGGCATTGATGTCGAATCAGAATTCTGGGTAAATAAATGGCCGTAAATTGTGTCATAACGCCTCTGTATCAACATGACTGTCTGTCTGCTTGATAAGTTCAGAAAAATCTGTATTTTCATTTTCATCAAAGACTACTTCATTATCTCAAATTCAAAAACCAGTCCCTTTAATCTCATTTTCAAGTGTCCCTTATTCAGAGGTAAATACATTACACGTCCTATACCTTGGGACTGGGACCGGAGGTTTTGTCCCTTAAATAGAGCTGTCCCTTATTCGGAGTGTCCCTTATTTGGAGGTTTCACTGTAATAATAATAATAAATGAAATCGAAGCGAAAGTGATGGTCTTTGGTGCCAGACAGTCTGCATGTTCGTTGCCGCTATTGGTAACATCGGTAACATATAAAATATACTTTAGATTTTAAAAGATTTTGATTGGATATTGCCCTGAACAAAGAAACTGTCAAGAATAAACAATACAATTATTTTCCTTTGCAAAGGGAATAAATTCTTTGTATTGGTTTTTTAATGTTTACAAAATTGTTGTTTTTTAAAAAGATATATAAAGAATATTTTTAACCATGTTGTAGTTATTCTAGTATTTGTCATATTTTTATTTTTTGTTTTATTTTATTTATTTATTTTTTATTTTTCGTCTTTTTTAAATTATTAACTTCACGTAGATGAGGGCGCATACTTATACTTGACCGAGGGCGCACCGGCCCACTGGCCGGTGGGCCGGCGGGCCAGTCCGAACCTGGTTGGAAAGCGCTAAAAATTAGATCGAGCTTCAACCTTTTTGAGACACTTTATATAAAAATCGTCAAATACTCATTGTTAAAACTAAAATACAGTTAAAATTCGATTTTATATTTCAATTAATAAGTAAATTCGCATGTCCCATTTAGTAATCAGAAGAAAAATATTTATAATCTTACCTGAAGTTTTAAAGGAATTACATATGAAATGCAAAAATAATTTTAAAATGGCCGAAAAACACGTGCTTCATTTCTTGCATTATGAAATTTCTCTACTATAACTTTTTCGCTCACTTTATTTTGGATCTTTCTTTGTTATTCTGAAGGCAACGTTGAAGTGCACACAGGCACGGGATGAAATAAGCCATCTGGCCCTTTAAAATGCTCGCTGCAAAATAAACCTTTTTTTCTCGATCATCACTTCCAGTGGTGTAGCGGTTAAAAAAAAAAAAAAAAAAAAAAAAGTTGAATGTAGATTCTGCCATTGCAGAATTCAGTTTCGCCTCCGATTAAAAAAAAAAAAAAAAAAAAAAAAAAAATCGATAAAGGTTTTGAAGAAGGGCGACCTCGTTTAGATTGCAATAAACTAACTTCATTTTTCTTGTGTTTATCAACATAATAACAAACAGAACGGCGTGAAATACCCAATTGAATAGCAATTTCTCTCTGAGACATTGGAATTGCGGAATAATAAAGAGATACAATTTGACGTGCTACTTCTTCATTGACTAGATTCATCAAAACGGATTTTTTCTTTAGTTTAAATGCTTTTTTATAGACTCTGAGTAAAAGGAAATGCAATTTAACAATAAAACGAGTGGAATCCCGTCAAATTCGACGAATGAAAAGTTTAAAAGACCCGATCGATTTGGTTAAAAAAAAAAAAAAAGCAAAAGTAATTACATTATTGAATCAATATATAATAAATATATTTGCAAACTAAATGTCAAGTTTACCAGTTACAATTTTGCATGCAAATATTCGCACATCTTCAGTTAAAATTGTAATCTGAGTGCCGGCAAAATCCAGAAATTTTATTTTATATGCACTCACAAAAAATAGTTTTATTAAAAAAAAAAAAAAAAAAAAATAATAATTTCATTTTTACTGTGACATTATTTTCACTAACTGAAGTCATCTGAAAGTAAAATCTCAATCACAGTGTCCATAATGAAAAGAAATATTGAAATGTAATATCGGGTACTACCAGGTAATCCTGTCGATAAAAAATTATCGCCAAACTATAAGATTAAATGCCAATAATGGATGATCGTGAATGTCACATTCAATGACATTAAATATGATTCATGTGTTTAAAATCTTATTAAGTGGTTTTTATTTCGACTTTTTATTAATATTTTGATTAATATTCTACTAATTATTTATTTTCTTGTTATTTAAAATAAAAATTATGTCAATATGTATAATTTGGCTATTAGTTTGGCAATTTTGGTCGACGGGATAACAGAGTAGTACCTCATATCGTTATGAGAAAAAATGCGATGTTTTAAATAGTGCCGTTATTTTCTCTTCAAATGTTTTTTAAAAGTTACTGTTATTAGTAATATGAAAAAGGCATCCGTAATAATATTGTAATTCCCATTTATCTGGTTGCTGAATGATATCATTTTCCTCATTTGAAATTTTTCTTATTTTGCTTTCGACATTAATTTTTATCATAAATTATTTTCTGTTATTTTATTTACATTATTAATATTATTTCTCAGTAAATATATATATATATATATTTACCTCAATTAGTGCTTAATTATACGCAATCATTTGGGAAAATAAATTTTTATTATCGAGAGAAAAGCTAAACTGAGCTGCCGCCATTTTGAACAAATATCGTAAAAAGCATTTAAAATTAAAAATAAAAATGGAAATAAATTAAAAAATAACTAAAATAGTCACAACTACAAATAAATAGCTTTCATTTAAAAAAATAATTATCAAAATCGGTTGAGTAGGAAATTCAGGGCTGATGACACGACATTTTTTAGCTTGTCTGAAAGAAATAGCATCGGAAGCTAAAAAAAAAAAAAAAAAAAAAAAAAAAAAAAAAAAAAAAAAAACACAGGGTATAATTTAGAGGGTAACGGAAGATCCAGAAGGTATACGACATATACCCTCTTATACCCTCCACGACATCCCTAATCTTTTCACCTGATCTAAATTACATTTTCTCATTAAATAGGTATTTAAAATATAATTTTCCTTTTAAATACTCTTTTATAAGCATTTGAGGATTTTATTTATTTTATTTTTTTTACTTTTTTTTTTTTTTTCAATTAGCAAGCTTTATTTTCTACGAATTACGCTTGCAAACCCCCGTTGAGACAACATAAATTCTAAAATCACGCTAATTTGATCGGCTTTTAAAAGATTACGAAACATTGAACTATATATGTATATTAAGTGACGATCTCCCTGTAAAGGAGTTTCCATTCATTTCCATTCGATTGGTGGGATTTTAAGATCTAAACAGCTGCTATTAAACATCTTCTGGCTATTTATATGTATAATTAAACACGATCAGTTAAAGAGTGAAATACACAGAGTCGTTGCCTTCGGGTACTTTTTGTAGCGCGGTGTAAGAAATTTTTTTAAGCAAGGCATTTTAAATTTATCGTTTTAATCTGTTCTAATTTTCATTACGTTTTTCTGTCTCCTTTTAGGTACCTTTCATTACAAAAAGTAAAAAGCTACCTATTGCAGCCGTCCGGAGGAAAGCACTTTCGGAAAATTATATATATATATATATATATATATATGTCGATATAGCTAACCCATAGCAACAGGCTTGCTTCAGATGCATTCGGCCAACTCGCCATCTGTCCCGTATCAAAGTACAACACGTGTACGACCTTGTTACAGCCACGTGTGAATTAAATGTTGCATAGTTAGCACTTTCACACGAAAGGGCCTCAGCAACAAGTACAGAAGAGTTAGAACGATGCCGGATCCAGCCATGTAAAGACGTGCTCATCCGAGCTCTGGTCGAAAAGACAGAAGATTCCCCTTAATCTTAATATTTTACTTATTTTTCCCTTGTAAATATCTTATGTTAACCAAGACTATTAAAGTTCTATTATATTACCCCTAGACTTCTTCACTTTATATGGGGGCCGGCCTACACCCTGAACTAAACAGCTACACCGGCCTACACCCTGAACTAAACAGCTACACCGGCCTACACCCTGAACGAAACAGCTACAACAGCGCAACGGAATTAATTAGCAGCATGTTTCGATGAGCCGACGATTATGATAGACCACCAGCTGGTTTTTCTGTGCCCAGTTTGGACTAACGTGAAGACGAAAGTTCATCACCGAAAGACGACGGACTGAACGGTTGCTCCAGAGACAGATTCAACGAGAATCAACAGCTATGAAGGGATGACACAATATTTATGACATTGACCCATATTCTAACGTGAGCTGGTTTGGTTGGAGTAACTTATCGGTGTACCGTCCGTAATCACTAAACAAGGATTTACTACGTTGGTTATTCGAATGCACAGATGGAAACAAGATATCCAAAGAGGATATATGGGCCATATGTGTTAGTGTGACGGAAGGGATGTTTGGGTGAGTACAGATTTTTAACTATAGGTTTCATTTTCTCCCCCCCCCTCTTTTATTCATTTTGTTTTTAAAGATGTTGCTCGGAGAAATAGCCCCTGTTAATCTTGCTATTAAAACCGCAAGAGCGGATAAAATTAAATTATTACATTTATTGATTTTTGAAACCGATAATGGACGTTTAAATCGCAAGGATATTCGCTCCTTTTCGGGCTTTTCGTTTAAACTGGATGATGATACTTTTAAAGCAAAGTCGACAAAAATATTGGACGATTTTTCGCAAATCGATCTCATTAGCGTAGCCAATTTATTACATTTAGATATAAGCGGCACACAACAAGAGATTGCGCGTAAAATTTTAATTGCACTTTCGGACATAGAAGCATTTTCTAATACATTCCAGGTGACATCAGATTCTGAGTTTGATGCAGAAGCTAATTCAAACACGCAAAATGCACCGCATATTACACCCGCTAACGTTTCCAGTAATAGTACCATTATCATGTCACCTGCGGATAGAGATAACATAAATAGTAGGCCCTCCATTATTCCTTTCCCGTCCAGACCATCCATTTCTTTCGCTGACTTTGAAAATTTAATCCCCCCCTTTTCCGGATTAAAATCTGATAACATAGAAACATGGATCACACGTTTCGAATCCCTAGCTCAGTCTTTCGACTTTTCGGAAGTACAGAAATTTATTTTCGCAGAAAGGGCATTATCAGGACTTGCTTTATTATTTATTCAGTCAGAGCCTAATTTAACATCGTATACGTCGCTTAAAAAAGCATTGCTATTAGAATTCGGACATTTTTCTTCTCGAGCGCAAATTCACCAGATGTTAGCAAACCGTCATCGTCAGCCTGGCGAAGGTTTGATGGAATATTTTTTACATATGCGTGAGATAGCAAATCGTGGAAACATTGATGATATGTCCCTTATCCACTATATAATACAGGGAATAGATGATTCTCCCCAAAATAAGGTTGTATTATTTGGATGCACAGATTTGCCCCAGTTTAAACAAAAATTGTTAATATATGACGAAATTTGCCATTCCCCCCGCGTATCGAAAGCACGCATGCAGAATTGCACCCCGAATGTTTCATCAATACCACAGGCTAAAAATGAACGTAAAATTATTTGTTATAATTGTGGCTTAGGAAACCACGTTTCCAAACATTGTAATAATAAAAATAAGGGCCCAAAATGTTTTAATTGCTCTTCATGGGACCATCGTTCTTTTGAATGTGATGAGCAAACTGCGGACAAAAAGCCTATAACCCGAGGCACCCTTCCCCATCCAAAAATCCATGTCGTAGAGCAACGCCAGCCACACAAAAACATGCTAAAAGTTGTTAAAATAGAAAATCTCGCGATAGAGGCGCTTTGTGATACGGGTAGCCAAATCACAGCAATCAGAGAGGATTTCTACAAAATACTTAGCTCCCCCCCCCCCTAAATCACACAAATCTAATTCTCGAAGGTTTTGGTTGTGGCGATGTAAAACCAATCGGATCTTTCGACACAAATATACAGATAGATAACCAAGAATTTAATACTACTGTTTTTGTTATAAATTCCTCACAGATGTCAAATCCATGCATTATAGGCCTAGATGTTATTGCACAAGGTCAGTTAATTTGCGACCATAACGGCATATTTCTCACAAAGCTACCACCCTCAACATTATCTGTCAACTGTATACGCATCCGTAAGCCCCCGAGCAACAATTTCTCACCAGCCCCCCTTTACGTCACATAACACTCCTTCTGTTTGTACTGACATGGCACACTACAACTCATTCGACGGAACACTTCCATGCATCGCAGACGACCCCGTGCCACATGAAATATGCGCTAATATAGAAGAGCCTAATGTCTTATTTCCCCCTCAAAATCAACAAGCTAAACATTTCTCCGGAAGAGACGTTTCCACTACCCTTGCTCATGGAACAGTTGGTAACAACGATGCTATGCTGAATATTCTTAAATATATGATCCCTATACTTTTCATCCGTGTCTTATGTCACCTACTGCAAACAGATTGCAATTATGAGTCACCGATGGCAAGATGTTCATCTATGGTACTAGATACCTTCAACGTTTTGATATGCTCTGCGTTTCTAATCGTTGTCATTCGATTCACTGCGACGCTTAAATGGAAAAAGAAAAGAAAGAAAAAAAAAGTATGCAAAAGGGGAGAAAAAGTGTGTTATCAGCGTTGGATCCTAAGTGAGACTTTTTTTTCTCTCTTTCTCAAGCAAGATATTTTGTTACACAGATGTGATCTTTTTATTTATTTTTTTTTTCTTCTCTCCCAACCTGAAACCTTTTTAAGATGTTCGTACTTCAATATTTTTTTTTAAACGAAACCATCAGTGCATTATTTTTCTATTATGGATTTCTCTGTTTTATTTACATATTGGTTTTTGTACTAAATCATACCCAGCTTATGGAAAGCTGTGATTTTTTTTTTTTTTCATTTTATATGACTGACTTGACTCATGATAACTATCTCAAGATAACTTTTGTGGCCTGCGAGTGTTTCTTTTTCCGCAGAACCACAAGAAGACATTTTTTTTGTGTGTGTTTTTACTACTCCACGTTACGAAGAGGGAATAATGGTGCTTTTTTTTTTAATTATTCCCTCGTTTGTGAATATGCTAAAAAGCGATTGGGCCAGGTGCTTTTTTTTCCGCTGGCCAAAACATTTTTTTTAAATTATTATTTCATTCATTGTTAGTAAGCAAATCCAGTTGCCAAGTGATTTTTTTTTTTTTTTTTTTTTTTGGCACAAACATTTAACTTTTACAATATATTAGACATTGGTGCTCAGGACATTTGACTTTTTTTTTTCTCTCTTTTACTTTTCTTTTCAGAACTCAGACTTATGATTTATTATGTTTCATCGTATATAGGACATATTTTTTTTACATACTTAGTACCATTTTATATGCTTCGAAATATTGTATGTTTTGTTTGAAATATGATTATTTTTATAAATATGTTTATCTGTATAAACTATTTCTTCTACCCCCCCCCCAAAAAAAAAATGAAAAAACAAGATGTAGCAGGAAAACTATAAGTTTAGATTTTGTTTTCCTCTACTCTTTCTTTCTTTTTGACAGACAAAAGATAATTCTTTTGGTTTGTTTATTTTGTCTTTGTCATAAAAGTTTTTACGATTATTCCAATTTGAGCAATTTTCTTTTACATAAAAATAAAGTTTTTCTCTATTTTTTTTTTTTTTGAAGACGTATTGAGAAACACTACAATAAATTGGAGACTTTTTTTTATTTTAGATGAGGACGAATATCTGTTTAGAAGACGTTGTGTTGGAAACCCCCTTTGGGGAACGATGATAAAACAAAGACAGGTGTGCAAAGAGCACATTAACGACGCTAACTATTATGATATAATTTTTTTTTCTTTTCATTGTGTGGGCTATTAATGACGTCTTCAAAATTCCTTTTTTTTTCTTCTCTCTTATTAGTATTAATTTTTTTTAAAATTCATGTTTTACAGTGATCTTCTTGTTTTTTTTCTCTCTCCCTTGAAGAAATGGTTTATCTTAAGTTTCCCTATCATTGTACACGTTCAGCTGCGGTCAGCTGCATGTCGGATTGGCCGAGTGTCGATATAGCGAGCCCATAGCAACAGGCTTGCTTCAGATGCATTCGGCCAACTCGCCATCTGCCCCGTATCAAAGTACAACACGTGTACGACCTTGTTACAGCCACGTGTGAATTAAATGTTGCATAGTTAGCACTTTCACACGAAAGGGCCTCAGCAACAAGTACAGAAGAGTTAGAACGATGCCGGATCCAGCCATGTAAAGACGTGCTCATCCGAGCTCTGGTCGAAAAGACAGAAGATGCCCCTTAATCTTAATATTTTACTTATTTTTCCCTTGTAAATATCTTATGTTAACCAAGACTATTAAAGTTCTATGATATTACCCCTAGACTTCTTCACTTTTTATATATATATATATATATATCTGATTTTTGTCATGCTGTCACTATCGTATTTATGAACCGATTTGAATGAAACTTGGTATATACATAGATATACATAGTATACAAATGTCTCAACCGTGTTCGTTGGCCAGCATCATCCGCCATCTTGTTTCAAAGTGGCGGCAATTTAAATTTTTTTAATTTAAAATTTAAAATTCAATGCGAAAAAAATAAGAGTTGAGAAATATTTTTCTTTCATGAGTTAGAACTTAAAACAACAATTTCAGAACACTTTTTATTTTGTCTATATCTTAAAAAATGACTGAATTATTGCACTTTGAATTTCTAGTATGGCTGACATTTTGAAATGATCTGTTTTTTGTCACGTGATAACACACATATTTATGAATCGATTTCGATGTAACATGGTGCGTATATAGTACATACTGAGGTCTACCGAGCTCGTTAGCCAGTTCACTCCGCCTTCTTATTTCAAAATGCCGGTCATTTGAATTTTTTTTAAATTTAAAATTTAAAACAAATTTAGGTACAAAAAAGTGATAAATTGAAAAAGATTTTTCTTTTATGCGTTTGACCATGACGCAAAGATTCCAGAACATTTTTTTTCCGTCTGTATCTTAAAAAATGGCTGAGTTATAACACTTTTAATTTCTGGTGTTGCTCACATTTTGAAATGGTCTGATTTTCTTCACGTGATAACACGCATATTTTTAAACCGATTTGGACATAACTTGGCACGTACATAGTACATACCGATGTGCAGACCGAGTTCGTTGACCAGTTCCATCTGCCATTTTCTTACAAAATGGCGGAATATTAATTTTTTTTAAATTTAAATTTCAAAATTAGGCGTAAAAAAGTGTGAAATTGATAAAGATTTTCCTTTTGTGTGTTTGACCTTGATACAAAGATTCCAGAGAATTTTTTGCATCATATCTATATCTTGAAAAATGGTTGAATTATAGCATTTGCAATTTCCTGTATGTGACTGTTTTAAGACATTCTGAAACGGTCTGAAATTTGTCACGCGATAATATGCATATTTATAAACTGATTTGGATATAACTCCCTGTGTACATACCAATGTCTTGGCCGAGTTCATTGGCCAACTTCATACGTCATCTTGTTTCAAAATAGCTGCCTTGTCAAAAATCTTTTAAATGTATAATGATGTACAAACAAAAAATAAGAAATTAAAAAAAAATTCTTTCTAAAGTGTTTGATTTTATTAATGAATTCCTGAGTATTTTTTGCTTGTCTTTATCTTAAAAAACGTATCCTGAGTAATGTTATCCTGAGATATTGCAGTTTGAATTTCTAATGTGGGTGACATTTTTTTAAAATATCAATTTGCCCGCGAGATAACTCGTATATATTAATCGTTTTCGATGTGAGTGTGCATGTGCACATGAATTAAGATTTAGATCAAGATCATTGGTTTGTTTTATCCATCATGTTGTTTTAAAATGGCATAGCGATTTATGGCACTTTATGATAGCGTGAAATTTGGTGACCCTATAAACCGCTTAATAAATCCAACTTGAATAAAAGATGACTATTTTCTGAATATTCATTATTGAAAAAAACTAGTATTCAATCTTATATAATCGGGTTCAACTAATTTGAGCTTCTTATGTTAACATAAATTAACATAAATTAATTTTAAATAAATAAATACAGTCGAGTCTCTCTTCAACGAAACTCCATACATCGAATTTCTCTATATAATGAATTTTTAGTAGGAACGGTCCCCTTTTCGCATGATTACATTAAAAACAGTCTCTATATAACGAAATATCTATCTGCATATAACGAATTTTTTCATAAATTGGTCCTAAAAAAAGTTTTTAAAAGCTTCGAAATCATATGGAATCAATTTTCCATCACTTACTTTTGATTTATCGTCAGAGCTATTTTTTTTTTTTTTTTATTACTTTTCTTTTTGTTCTTTAAATCCAACGAATTCACCCCACCTCCCACACACCTTTCCACATCTTTCTCAAAACAGTGTTAATTGGATTGATGCGCATGTAAGAGAGGAATCAATGTGAGGCACATAAGAGAGGCCTTCAAATGAAGGAAAATGTTAACTTTTTCATTCCTTGATAAAATTTGAGGGTTTTTTTTTTTTTTTTTTTTTTTTTTTTTTGAGAGCGTAGCAATAAAAATAAATTTACAGATTGCTTCATCTGAAATTAATGTAAGTCTTCCTCATTTGATTTTCATTAAGTTTTCAAATAAGTGTCTGTTCTCTTTTTTGAAACAGCTTAAATAATTAAGAAATAAAATGTTAGGTTTATATTTATTTTTAAACACTTCGATTCCTAATTCAAAAGATCAAAAATAATATTTGTTCAAACTGCACACATTAAATACGATTTTAACATCATTCTCTATACATCAAATTTCTCTACATAACGAATTTTTTACTGGAACGGTGGATTTCGCTACATAGAGACTCGACTGTATATAAATAAATAAGTTATATGAAAGCTACCTCTTCCTCTCGGTATTGCCGAAAGGACTTTTTAATATTCACGTGAAAATACTTTTGTTGTTTGAAAGGAAATATTACTTCTGACGTCTTAGAATTCACAACAATAGTTTAAAAAATCATATCAAACTATAAAATAACAGTATCAACTTTTTTTTTTTTTTAAACTGTTCTGTGATATTACTTGGCCATTTTAAATATAATGTAATTTCTTTTATTTACTGCCTTTAACACACATTAATTAATTAATTTATTATTCAAAAGTTTTCTTTCTCTTTTGACATTCACGTAAAGATACTTGTATTGCTAAAAAATAAACACTTTTTATTTCTGCATTAATTTTTTCCATTTACGACGGCTCACGCATTTTAATGAACTCATTCTTTTAATATTTTCTTTCTCTTTTAATATCCACATGTAAATGTAGTTTTATGACATATTTTTCAATATTTCCCGATTTTAACTCGTAATTTCTAAATTCTACTTTGAAATTTTATTTTTTCTGTTTGTGATAGTCACGAGTAAATATATATATATATATATACACTTTTTAATTTGAAGGAAATTATTCTTTGATCATTTGGCAACAGTTTAAAATGATAACATTTTTTTAAAAAATATGTAAAAAATGTCTCTTAAAATGCTGAAAATTTGAATTTAAAATGGAAATAAATCCTCGAAAAATGAGTCAAAATAAAAAAAATAAAATAAATAAATGCAGTCTGCGCACCGGAAACTTCCAAGGTATAAAATGATCTACAACTTTTTACATTCCTATTTATAGTTTTTAATCCTACAAAACTTTTTAATGGAACAATTTTGACCAACTTTAGCATTAAATATCTCTTAAAATAATTATTGAATATGAGACCTGCATGCATTTGTGTATTTCTCAAGCATTTCTCTATAATATTACCAATTTTCATATTTTTGTGTGCAATATTTTTCTTTAAAAAGTAGAACCTCGATTATCCGAACTTCGATTAATCAAAACTCTTCGGTAACCGAAGTCTGTTTCTTCTGCACATTTTTCACTTTTTGCTATAATCAAAAATTTTCTCTTGTCAAACATGCATTTGTAAGGGTTTTTTACCCCAACATTCCTTTTGTATGCAAGCCGTCTTTTCCAAACTACGAGTGCAGATAAATTTTTTGAAATTCCCTTTTTTAGAATTCCTTCTCACAAGCTGTATCAGTATGAGTGTACTTTTCCCCACTTTCAACCGTCCCTGTTCTAAATAAAAACACACCTCATTTCGAAATTTAGAAGGTCATACTGCCGAGTCCTAGAACAATCAAATGTTATTGCACCCTCTGATTGTAAGCAAATGCAAAGAGCCTAACCTCTTTCGTCATCTCAAGAACAGAGAAAGTTTTATTGCAGCAGAATTTGAAAAGGGGGGGGGGTCACTTTGTGTCACTTATCGTTTGTGGACAATTCTATTCCAGAAAAGCGAAATGGAAAAAAGGAAGGAAAAACCCATTTTCTATTCTCTTTCTACCCCTATTAGGACGTTCTTTTATGTATGGTTACATTTGTCAGCCAGCCAGAATTCCTGTTTGTTCTCTTTTTCTGCTGTTACATTTCCGATCAGAATTTTCTTGAGTGCTATCATATAGAGCTTACGCATTGTCATTCTTATATTTTTATACTCAAGTTTTCTTTTTTATCATGTCTTCCATTAAGGGAAAAATAATCGTATTCACCATACAGGAAAAATATTACATTGTTACGCGATTAGATTCGGGAGAAGCTGTGACAAAACTTGAAAAGGAGTTTCATGTTGGCGTATCAACTGTCAATTAGATGAAAAGGAACTCGGAAAAAAATTTAAACCATTGTAAGTGATTGTTTCAGAAATAAATTTATTTTCATTTATAATTTTCATTTAGTTTTTAACAGTTAAAATAAGTCATAATAACAGTTCAGTGACGATATGGCATATTAAACTAGATGATTATTGATGAATTCTCGATTATCCGAAGTAGGATCAATCCCAATTAATTCGGATAATCGAGGTTCTACTGTATTAGCGAAGAAAAATCCTAGGTCACAAAAAATTTATTGTCAGCGGTGGTGACAGCGTACGTTACTTTTTTAGGGTTTCGTTCATCTGATAAACACTATTCGCCTCTGTCCGCTGTCTGTCACAGAGTCCGTTCACAAAAACTATATAAGTCAGGTCGTTCAAATCTTGTGTACTTATAGCTGAATACCTCTTGTTACACAACAAATCATAAAATTTTGGAAAAGACTATTATTTTAATTAAACTATTTTTTTTTTTTTTTAATATCATCAGTCCATTTTACTTACCCATCATACGTAGTAATAGGGTAAGTCTTGCAATCGTTTTGAAAATCGAAAAAAAAAATTGACGGATTTACACGTTTTAGACACTGGAGATTTCGAAAAACATATTTTTAGAAAAAAAAATGCCGTCCGTCTGTCTGTCTGTCTGTCTGTAAACGCTCTATCTCCCGAACAAATTACGATAGAGACTTGAAATTTTGTATGTACTTAGTATGTAAGAATGGAACGAAGCCTATTGAATATCAGCAACCTTGATTATCCGGAACTATTTTTTCCGGATTCTCGAAAAATTCGTTCTGACGAAAGGTATATAAAAATTTTTGAATTTTTTTTATTTTAAGGAATGCATGTAAAAGGCAATAAAAAAACACAAATTTTGCATAAAAAACTAAGTCGATCGGATTATTAGTTGTCGAGATATTTGTAATCCTGTTTTATACATTCGTCGATTTTTCATGATCCTGTATTTCATTGTTAGTTAATATGATTATTATTTTTGGAGTTATAAGTATGTTCCTTTTACGTAGTTCGGTACTTCTTGAGTAGTTTGGCGTTTTATATAATTTGTTGAAATTGGTGCATCAGCAATTCATTAATAGAGTATTACTATGTGTATTAACAACATTTAAATTTAGTTTTGGAATTGAAATACATTGTATAAATAGTTTTCACATATTTTATTTTCATATGCATATAAATGATGGGTAAGTATAACGGTGGCCTCCAACGACTAGTTTAGGGTTTCGTTCATCTGACGAAACCCTATTCGTCTCTGCCCTCTGTCTGTCTGTCACAGAGTCCGTATACAAAAACTATATATGCCAGAGTTCAAACTTTGTGTACTTACAGCTGAATACCTCTTGTCACACAAGAAATCCTAAAATTTTGAAAAAGACTATTATTTTAATTTAAATCATTTTTTAAATCATCATTTCATTTTGTTTTTGTTTTTTCTCTTCTAATTGTTGCCATGCAAGTTTAAATAGATATAAAAATTATTTCATTTTTTACCTTTTACTTTTAAAAGAAATGGAGTGCTTCTGTTGCCACAATTACAAAATTGTTATTACAAACTACAAAAAAATTAATATCTCAAAAATAAATTGAGATACAGATTTTAAACAAAATGCATTTAAAAGTACATGTTCCCCCCTATACGATGGTGTAAAAATTGAAAATGTGCGATATTTAGAAGCTTAAAAATTTGCAATATTGAAATTCAAAAGTGAAATTTCATTTCTTCTAATTGTTGCACGCAAGTTTAAATAAAATTATTATGCATGTACATAAATTAATGGATTAAATAGATCACGTACAAACGTGCTTATTTGTTTTTATTTCATCATATTAAATCATATTTATCATCTATTTTGACACTCGAAATGAAAGTTTTTTTATTATATTTATTAAATTTGAATTTGGAAAAAAGTTTGAAGGTAACAATTTGTCCTTTCAGCAGAATACTAATATGATATCGTTAAAAGCGAAAAATATAAATAACATTTGAATTTCAATGAAATTTCGAAAACTATAATTTCTCCACTAAATAGAACATGTACAAGTGATATAACGCTTTTTTGTCTTATTAACACAAACTATGTCAAGGTTCCATTATCAAATAGAATAGTATTTTCCTTTACTGCAGTATAATTCATAATATATGCTGTGCGTATAATTTCTCGTTCTTGTTTTTCTTTGTAACTCATTCCGAAACAAGCCAAAACTTAATATAAACTTCAAATATCTCTTGAATTTGGAAAAAGTTTAAAGGTTAATAGTTTCTGTTTTTAGCAAAATACAAATATGACATCGTTAAAAA
Source organism: Maratus speculifer (assembly GCA_964019185.1). Taxonomy (NCBI): domain Eukaryota; kingdom Metazoa; phylum Arthropoda; class Arachnida; order Araneae; family Salticidae; genus Maratus; species Maratus speculifer. The sequence continues at coordinate 160,175,784 of OZ025302.1, read as the reverse complement.
ATGCAATTAATGTTTGAATTTCAATGAAATTCTGAAAACAATAATTCCTCCACTAAACAGAACATATACAAGTGATACACCACTTTTTTTTTCGTACTAACACAGACTGTGTTAAGGCTTCATAATGAAATCTACACTATTAAAATCCGACCGTATGTATGTGACGCTATCTCCTCCGATTTCAGATACGGAGAAACGTCGCGTTTGTTTTGAATTGAAGGGAAAAAATCCCGGGATCCCGAGTTGCCCATTTGTCTGTCTGTCCGTCCGTCCGCATATAATAACTCAAAAACTACCCAACCGAATCGTTTGAAACTTAAAATGTATAATTATTAGATAATTGTGTCGAGTAATTTCAAATTTTATGGAAATTGGATGCATAGTTCAATTACAGGGTCAATCAAAATGATTCCGATACATTAGGTCAAAGGGGAAAAATTTTCAAGTGCATTTTAATGGTCTTATATTCTTTCGAACATAATAAAATTGATATGCACCTATGAAGTAACTATAATATACATTTTGTACAATCTGTGGTGCAAATAATATTTCTTATAGATTTACAGGGCCACACAAAAGTATTCCATTGCATACTTATATATTGAGACATTGTTTGGTATGCATTTTAATAATATTAAACTATTTAATACTAAAAATTAAACTATTTAATGCCCGTAATTAATAAACTATTAAACTGTTTAATGCCCGTCTGTCCGTCTAAACCGACCACCGTACCAGCGGGCGAAGGTCGCAAGTAGAGTATTATTTCTCTTAAAACAGTAAGGTTCATACTGTATGCTGTGCGCGTGATTTTTCATTCTTGTTTTTCTTTATAACTCATTTCGATACAAACCAAAACTTAATATAAGCTTCAAGTATCACTTGAATTTGGAAAAAAATTAGAAGGTTATTACTATTTTTAGCAGAATACAAATATGACATCTTTAAAAAGGAAGAATATAAATAGTATTTGAATTTCAATGAAATTCTGGATACAATAATTTTTCCATTAAACAGAACATACACACAGCATTTTAAAGGGCGAATTATGTAAATAATATATGAGTGGAAGAAACTTTCACTGCTCATATTAAGTTTTGTGCGTCGAATTTAAAATAAGACGAGTTCAACATGTTGAGCTCATAAAATATTCACAGCTAACGGTATTTTTTATTTTCAAGTAAATATTTTATTTTCAAAGAAATTAACTTTATCCCTATTTTTTTTCTCAAAATTTAAATCTTAAAATTTTGTTTTTCTAGAATGTGTACAAAAAATAATTTACTAGTCGTTAAATCTTTAAAGTAAAAAAAAAAAAAAGTAATTCTATGTAATAAACAATACAAGTCGGGAATTGCACGTCAAATGTAGCAAATGAGGAGCATTAATACTATAACTAATTTTATAAATATTCAGATCTTAGTGCAATAGTTGTTGCAATCTTATGCAAAAAAAAACAAAAACAAAATGCAATGAATACAAAATTTATTATAATTACATATATTAAATTCAGTAATGCGCTCCTAAAAAGCCAAATGAAAAAGGAACATTTTCACGACAAACTAGCTCCCTCCTACTCCGCGTCAATCAATTTAAAAATCCAATTAGGATTAACTCGAGTCTAAACGTCAAAAGATGATCAGCTCTGATTGGTCTAAGGAGGCGTGTCCTCGGGCAGGATCTATATTCTTCCTCGCAATTAACAAGCCCTTTAACAACGCGCATTAACACCGGTCACGCGATGTTAAATAAAAAAATTAAATTAAAATCCCGGGAATATTCCAGAAAGTAAAAAGGTTACGAAATACTTCCCGCCTTTTTGAGAAGCAAGCAATAATTTATTAATAAATAAAATAAGAAAAAGAATTTTAGCTGTTACAAGTTAATACATTACGAAACTAAGATTGAAATATGTTCCACAAATTTTAGAATTGAAGTTAAGAGAGAACAAAATGGCGCAAAATTTTTTTATTTTATAACATATATATATATATATATATATATATATATATATATATATTTTTTTTTTTTTTTTTTTTTTTTTTTACCCGACATCCGAAAGGCACACTGCTAAGTTAAAAGCTTTCGAGCAAATTAAAACTTATCGCTGAATGTTTTTTGGTTTTATTTGTAATTGTTGTCCTCCCATCATATTTCAAACAAATAACAAGTGGGTATGTGTGATCGGAAAACGCACAGATGGTTTCGTTTAATATCTCCTTTAAAACACATTTTTTTTTCATTAAATTAATAAATGAAAAACGGTTTTTTGGCGCTATTTTGGGATTTCTTCGCCAATCGCGCCAACCAGAACAGAATATTAACAGAATCTTCCCTTAAATGATGTTGTCTTGATCGCATAGATTTGTTGATTTCTCTATCAGAATCTGCAGATTTAGTGAAGGTACGCAAATAAATAAAATTATGAATAAAAGTAAAATATTGCAAAGTTTAGCAAAAATTTATGGGACACCAACCTGGTCACCAGAGGCGGCTAGTAATTTAAATAAATAATAATTTAATAAATATAAAAAATATTTCATTTCGCGTGTCAAAATATAAGATAAATATGATATTTAATACGATGAAATAAAAACAAATAAGCACGTTTTTATTTGATCCATTTAATCCATTAATTTATGCTACTTACATAATAATTTTATTTAAACTTGCGTGCAACTATTAGAAGAAATGAAATTTCAATTTTGAAATTTACGCTGACGGAAATTTTTAAGCTTCTAAATATCGCACATTTTCAATTTTTACACCATCGTATAGGGGAAAAAATGTACTTTTAAATGCATCTTGTTTAAAAGCTGTATCTCAATTTATTTTTGAGATATTAATTTTTTTGTAGTTTGTAATAACAATTTTGTAATTTTAGCAACAGAAGTACTCCACCTCTTTTAAAAGTAAAATTGGATTAGGGATAAAATTAGTAACGCATGTAAAAGTCGAAGTTTCTAGACTAAATTTTTTATGCAACTGATCAAATCCTTATTTAGATGTGTAGAAAACATAACTAACGTTTTTATTTTCTTTTTCTTTTGAAAAAGTGGCTTTAAATTAACTAGATTAAAAGAGATAAGTTTACTGTTTTAATTTATACCAAGAAAAGAATGGCCTTATGCTCAACTTCTACAACAGAAAAAATTAGGTAAGTATGTAAACATATTAGTTTAAACTTTAATTATTTGCAATAATTAAGTATATGTCTAAAATGCCCCCCCCCCCAACCCAAGAAATTCATCTAATTATAGTTTTCAAATCTGCGATGCTTTGCTGCAGCAATTTAACTCGTACTTTAGTCAACAAATCTTAAAAGAAAAAAGGGATTATCTATTTATTACAAATTACTGTAAAAATACTTATAATTTCAGTAATGTGATTCATTAATTTTAATTTGTTGGCTTTTTTGACATAGTTTAAAATTAGATAAGACCATAATACACAAATAACATGGTTGTGATATATTAGTTTGCAATGTCCCCCCTCCCCAACCCAAGAAATTCATCTAATTATAGTTTTCAAATCTGCGAAGCTTTGCCGCAGTAACTTAGTCAACAAATCTTAAAAGAAAAAAGGGATTATCTATTTATTACAAATTACTGTAAAAATACTAAATAATTCCTGTAATGTGATTCAGTAATTTAAATTTTTCGGCTTTTTTGACACGCAATTTAAAACTAGATAAGACCATAATATACAAATAACTTGGTTGTGATATATTAGTTTTCAATGTATGTTTTCTAATTGTGTTAAGCATGAATTTGCATTCATTTCTACTAATAAAAAATATTACATTGCAGAAAATTTTTGTTGCTAATTTGGCTTGTCGCAGAAAGCTTAAAAAAATTCTGCCACAAGAATCTCAACCATGGTAAATCAATTGGCACCGGCAGAGCGTAGACACAACCTTTTATAAAACCCAAAAGGAAAGAATCGTGTGGCTCTAACGAATTTTAAATCTTCAGTCCAGGATTAACTCTTTTAGGAGTCGCCATTTTGCGTATGTGACAGTGTAATCGAATGAATTACAAAAGGGTACTCGCGTATGCGGTTATCTAAAAGCATTAGAGTAGTTCTTTATTTGAGACCTTGAATCAACACTCTACGGCGCCTACATTTGATATTATTAAAATTTATAACTGTTACATTCTTCTATACTTCCTGTATTCTAAAAGCATTGAAAAGTGTTTTAATTGTCTATACTTCCGCATGTCTTTTATTTCTTCTTCTTTTTCTTGCTTTATGTTCTGTAAATTATTTTGTGAGAACCGCCATGATTTGGATTGATATTTAAAATAGTTTTATGCATTCAAACCAGTAAGTTATTCATTCGTTGCTAACTTTACTTTTCTCAGCAATTTTACGTTCTATAAATACTTTTTGTAACGTTTTAGGTTTTTTGCTATTAATCTTTCAAAACATTTTATCATTCAAACCTTGAATAATCTTGCCACGTAGCATACGGTCTTGATATTCAACACAGTTACATTTTACTATTGCAGAGCGAAGTGTAGAATAATAATCAGCAAAGTTTTCTCCTTGTTCCTATTTAATTTCAAGGAACTTAAGGGGGCTCAGGAGTTGAAAACTTTTCAAAAAATCGATTTTTTATGATCTAATTTGATTATTCATATAATGCTTAACTCAATGCAAAAAAACCGCATAAAAATATTTGCATTTTCAACGGAGTTATAAGCATTTATTTATCAATACTTTCATAGCCGCATCCATATAATTTCAACTTTAAGTCGCGTTTTCTCAAAACTTGATTTTTGATGACTAACACCAAGATTTAAAAAAAACTATTTGATGGAATGGCTTTTTTTTTTTTTTTTAATATATATATATATATATATGCATATAACTTCATTATCCAGATTATGAATTAATATATTTTAGATAGTTTAATATTTTGAGAGTTTTTAATGGAAAAAAAGTTGTATTTTTTAGGGTTTTTTAAATTTTCAACTTTGAGAGATTTTTAATACTATTTTTATTAAGTGATAGTTATATCCTTAATTCATAATCTAGATTATGATGTTATATGCATGCAACAAATAAATAAATAAATAAATAAATAAATAAATAAATAAAATAAGCCATTCCATCAAATAGGTTTTTTTTAATCTTGGTGTTAATTGTCAAAAATCAAGTTTTGAGAAAACACGACTTAAAGTTGAAATTATATGGATGCGGCTATGAAAGTATTGGTACATAAATGCTTATAACTCCGTTAAAAATGCTAATATTTTTATGCGGTTTTTTGCATTGAGTTAAGAATTAATTGAATAATCAAACTAGATCATAAAAAAATGATTTTTTGAAAAGTTTTCAACCCCTAAGCCCCCTTAAAAGAAGCTAAAATCTCATTTTAATAATTTAGAAATACCGATCAAATTCATCTAAACTTTGCTTTAGAATTTAAAACAGACGATTTTTGACATAGCACGCATTTTAATTTCAATTTTTTTCTCTTTTTATAAGAAAATGGCAACAAAAAGATTCAGTAATCTGATTTTTTTCCCTTTACTTTTAGGGGACGGTCGTTGAAGTAACTCTCTCTTTTTATATTTAACCTCTTCGCGATGGGAGTCTTTTACGAAATTTTTAATGATGTGTCACCGGTTTTTAAAAACAGAAATTTGTGCCTTTTTAAATCGAGAAAATGCTCCAATTAAATAAGGCAAATTTTACAGTAAAATTTTACTGGTGAAGATAAACAAGGATTCTTAAGCCCTTTTTGCGGCACGTATACGTGTCGCTGATCTCCAAGGGGTTAAATTTTAATGTAAATATCTTCAACATACACACATATTGTAAAATAATTTAATTGCAACATTTTAAAGTTTTTCCAGTTTACTTTAACAGGGGAAAATGCTGTATAAAAAACGATTATTGTTTTTTCTAAACATGAAAGTTTTGGCACAGATGTCATGTATGTACCGAGGCAATGCCCACCATGCGAAAGATTAGAGGGGTGAAGGGGGCCGTCGCCCCGAGCGCTGAAATTTAGGGGGCGCCAAATTTATATTACCAAGCTCATTTTTGGCCTGTTACAAGAAAAAGTTGGGTGGGAGGAGCACCAAATTGAATTGCACTTTCCCCGCGAGCAGTTTTCTTTTCGCACGCCATTGCACCGAGGTATCTCACTGGCTCCAAAATGACGTTATTTGCCTGATATGCTAACCCTGTATAATTGTTTATGTATTAATAAAATGTTTATTTATTATCATTTTCTTTTTAAAAATTATATAAATTGTTTTGTTCTATAATTACTTTTTTATTTATTGTTATTTCCTTTATAAAATAAAATAAAATAATATAAATATATGTATGTTTCTCTGGTGTTGTAAAACGCGGATTGTGCCACATAAGCGTTGAAAGAAAATCGTGCCAAACCCGGTGCATATATGACGGCTATGTCGGAGTTTTTTTATGAAGTATGATGTATTCAAATGTAAATTGGGTATTACTAGATTATCATGCCGATCAATTTCGCCAAGTTTTACAAATCGCCAAACTATCTAAATTTACGTAAATTTGTTTTAAATAACGAAAGAACAAATACATTAGTAAGACATTAGCAAAAATACAAATTAAAAGTTGAATTAAAAATCACTTGATAACTTAACAAATACATGTATTGTGTGTAATGTGAAGAGCATGTAACGATAATCCATTATAGGCACGTAATCTTATACACTGGCAGTAGTTTTTTGGTCGAAAGGATAATCAAGTAGTACCTACACATCAATTAATAATGATGTTGAATGCAGCTTATTCATTTCTTGTAGTTTATTTTTTTTCATTACATTTTAAATATTTATTGAAAATGATTCATTTACTAATTTATTTGATATTATTTACCTTTTTAATTATATTCTGTATTAAATAATGTTAAATTATTTTTTGAACATAATCGGTAACTGTAAATAAAATTGGCCATTAAAAATTATTTTTGGCAATCTATCTCACAGCTGAATACCAATGCATTTTTTTGTTAATTCATATTTTTGAGAATTTAAATAATTTTTTTAAATATTCTTACAATTGTTAAAAAGACAATTTTTGATTTGATCAATTGAATCATTACTATCTGCGAATTGAATATTTCCAACAGAGCGAAAAATACCTACGCCGGGAATCGAACCCAGATCCTTGGTTTACAAGGCCAATGCTTTATCGTTTAAGCTAATTAGGCGACGTTCGGCTGGGATTTTTCGCTCAGATAACCTTATTTGTCATAACATCTGGCCTGTCATTTAGACAGCTCGGCAGAATAAACGGCAGGTAATGGAACTCCATATAACGATGGGTACGTAGATATACTATTACTTTAGCACAATCATACTGATTGGTAAAATTTGTCATACGAATTGAATATTTCCAACTGAACGAAAAATTGTCCAGCCCGGGAATCGAACCCAGAACCTTGGCTTACAAGGCCAGTGCTTTACCGCTTAAGCTAAATTTTAACCGTTTGAGCTTGGTGAACCATTTAAGCTTGGGCGATAATTCAATTCGTATGAAAAATTTACCAATCAGGTTGATTGTACTAAAATAATAGTATAGCTACGTAACCATCATTATATGGATTTCTATCACCTGCGGTTTATTCTGCCGAGCTGTGTAAGTGACAGACCAGATGTTATGACCAATAAGGTTATGTGAGCGAAAAATACCAGCCGGCTATCGCCCAGTTAGCTTAAACGGTAAAGCATTGGCCTTGTAAGCCAAGGATCTGGGTTCATTCCCGGCCTGGGCAATTTTTCGCTCAATTGGAAATATTCAATTCGTATGATAAATTTACCAATCAGTTTGATTGTGCTAAAATAATAGTATATTACTATCGATTTGAACTATATTTGGTCCTGTGTGTTATCTGTCTGTGAACTGAACTGACATTTTTGTCACAATTTTTGTAAATGATTGCCATTTTGAAACTACGAAATAAACAAACCAGTATAGCGTTACTTTTAAAGCTAAAGTGATTTTATGAGCATTTAAAAAAAGAAATTTCAAGAAATAATAAAAATTACAAAAATAAGCTTTGATTTTAATAAACTTGGCATCTAAATATAGAAAATTAGATATTGTTCAGTTGAAAATAAACAATTCAGGAATTTGTGAATAAATTGTGAGTAATAGATTTTCTTTTTTAAAGCAATAATTCTGGATTTTAAAGAATAAAATGTAAAAAAAAATCTAAATAAATATCTGGATTATGTACAAAAACAACATGATACCGAAATGTTTCACAATTATCCCGAAACAATATATTAAAATCAAAATTTCCATAGCGCACTGTTTATTTTCGATCTCGTTCTCACGCAGGCGTAAAACAAGAGCTAAACGATTACTAAAGCGCATGCGAAATTATCCTGGTTCTCAGTTGTTGCAACGACCGCCCCCCCTCAATTTTAATAGAAATGAAGTGCCTTTTGTTGCCACAATTACAAAAGCGGTATTAAAAACTACAAAAAAATTAACATCTCAAAAATAAATTAAAATATAGTTTTCAAATAAATTGCACATTTTTTTTCTCTATACGATGGTGTAAAAATTGAAAATGTAGGATGTTTAGAAGTTTAAAAATTTGCAGTTACAAAAATTGCAAAACTAAAATTTCATTTCAAATTTCAAAGTGTTGCCATTCGAAAAATGACGTATGCGTTACGCACATATACGTTTGGACTTTATAATACAAGGTAGAACCCGTCAAATTTTGACGAAAGAAAATGTTTAAAAGAAAATTGTTTCATTGATTTATAATAAACCTACAAAAAACAATATATTAAAAAATGCAACTTATATGGGTAAGTCTAACTCTTAAACAAATTATATTTAACATAAAGTTTAAAAAAATACTATTTCTATAAAACTCAGTCATTATTTAAGCTCTTTTAATTCATTGTTATTTCCTTTTTAAAATTATAGAAAATAATTTGAAAATTTGTATGTAACTGGTAGCGCAGTTTTCGCCAAATTAGCGTCAGAAAAGAATCGCGCCAAGCCCGGCACGTAAATGACATCTGTGCTTATTAATGATTGAGTGATAAATTACATTCAAATATGGATATATTTTAAGCAACCAAACTAGTCACCAGAGATGGCTTGTTAATGTGTACTTACATTATGCGTATGTCAAAAGTATTTGTTCACTGAGAATATTCACTGTTCATTTAAAATAAATAAAAATTAAATAATTACGCTGCTACTAATACACTCTGCTCTGCCAAAGCAGAATACACGTCATCTGTTAACCAATGAGTAAATACCAGTGCAATAAGGTAAGGAAAAATCACTTGAAATTCATTTTAGTTTTTCTGAGAAGTAATTTTTTTTTTTTTTTTTTTTTTTTTTTTTTTTTGTCTAGTCCTAGAAAATAAATAAGGAAATTCCACACAAAAAGATAAATAGTCAATTTAATCTGATTATTGATGTCATACATTTATAGAAATGATAATACTAATCATCGATAAAATATTCAAATGATCAGTCCCCAAAAAATTTATTTTCGAAATTTCAGAGCTCAGGACAAGGAAATTGTGGTTTGAAATTTCCCCAAAACCTCAAAGTTATTTTTGTGGTTAAAAAGGTGGGATGGAAAAACGGAAAATCGTTTGAGTGTATAACTTGATTTTTTAGGGTTTCGTTCATCTGACAAAACCCTATTCGTCTCTGTCCTCTGCCTGTCTGTCCGTATACAAAAACTATATGTATGCCAGAGAGTTCAAATTTTGTGTACTTATAGCTGAATACCTCTTGCCACACAACAAATCATAAATTTTTGAAAAAGACTATTATTTTAATTTAAATATTTTTTTAGCTCACAGGCTATCATAGCCTGAGAGCTTATGTGCCCGTTCTGTATGTACGTGCGTTCGTGCGTAACGCGATAACTCATGATAAAAATATCCAATCCACTTGAAATTTTGTCTGTAGGTATATCCTGAGAAGGCGCTTCCCTGATTAGTTTTTGGAGTTCATTCGATATGTATAAGAGGGGGAACGGGGGCTCATGCCCCTCCCCTTAATTGATATAAACGGGATTTTCATGCAGAATTAAGTTTTCGTTCAAAATTTAGATTAGGATCATTCTGATGAGGCGATTCCGTGACTGTTATTAGATGTTCATTGAATAAGTATAAATAGGGGGAACGGGGGTTCTAATGCCCCCCCCTTAAGTTATATAAATGGGTTTTTCAAGCAGAATTTTCAGATTTCGTTCAAATCTCTGAATAGTTTTGGAAGTTTAATGGTTAAGTATAAAAAAGGGGGATAACTCCTTTTAAATTATACAAATGCTAAATGGGTTTTTTATTAAGAATTATCTCATTTGCTCTGAATTTTGGATATAGATTTTTTATATGATAAAGCATGTCATTGATAGTATAGGAGGTTCAATGATTAAGTATAAAAAAGAGGAAAGGGGAGAGCTGTGTCCCCTTCTTAATTTTTTTTTCGAACGGAATTAACCCTTGAAAATATAAGGCTTTAATGTACAATTAGTATTTGTAGCCTGTGAGCTCAATGCCATCAGTTTAACTGGGCAGTATTCTTTATTTTAAATATCAGCAGTCCATTTTTAGGGTTTTGTTCATCTGACGAAACCCTATTCGCCTCTTTCTGTTTGTCACAGAGTCCGTACACAAAAACTATATGTGCCAGAGAGTTCGAGTTTTGTGTACTTACAGCTGAATATCTCTTTTTTTAAATAAATATTAAATCTATTAGGTTATATTTCAAAAGTTGAATTTCATATTTTAACCAAAAATATTGACATATTGATTTATAATGGTTTTACGCGTTATATATAGTATCAATATCTTAATTTGATATATTTGGACAAATAAAAGACACTCGATTGCGGTAACATAAAATGGCAGAAGCAATTCATTTAGGCGATATGCAACTATAAACTATAAACTTACGGAAATTTCATATTAGCATTCATTCAAACATGGTTGATGCGAATGGTTGAAGGCATGTATACGAAATATGCACAATTAATTAGACATGTATTATGTCATATAAGACTGACCGTAGCAGGTAGAAAGTACATCAGAGCTCCGTGTTTATAGAGTCCCCCCACCTTCCACCCCGACGAAATTAAGATTTTTATCTATCTTATAATGAAATATTAAGACTTCAAAAATTTTTGTATTCGGATCTATATTTAATCAATTTTGTTATATACTGAAAAGAAGACAAATGTTTCTTAATTTACGATACTATAACTGTGAACAGAAACAAAATAGCCTCTCCCACATTATCCATGATTCCGAAAAGCTTTCTTGATTTTTAGAAAAATCCGGAAATAATTAAATTTCGAGATACATAAAGAAGCATTTATAAAAACCAAGTGTCCTTGGTTCCCACTGATTTTAGGAAACGTTTCCGAGTAGCTTTTACAGGGCAATAATCAGTTTACTTAAACCGAAATGACGTTTCTTAGGTGCATTCGTAATTATATAAATACGTAGCACTTATAGTAGCCGTTCAGTTCATCCGTCCGCATGTAACAATGCAAAACAACTCAACCGAATCGTTTGAAATTTAAAATATGTAATTGTTACATAATTTTGTCGAATCACTTTGAATTTTATGAAAATCGGATGTATAGTTCAATTACAGGGACAATCGGAAGTATTCCGTTACATTAAGGCCAATGGGAAAAGAATAGATTCAAGTGCATTTCAAGAATGTTATACTCTTTCGAACATAATAAAATTGACATGTATCTATAAAGTACATACTAAAATATACAGTCTATACAATCTATATTGGAAATAATATTTGTTATTAATTTACAGGGCCACACAAGAATATTCCATTACATAATGGTCGAGGGGGAAACATTGTTTGGAGCGCGTTTTAATTATATTGAACTATTTCACATTTTATGAAATTGATATACACTTCTGAGGTTTACTACAAGTTTCTTCCTGTATAACAGAAAGCAAATAATATTTACAGGGACACACAAAAGATTTCAGATACTATACTGTATCCCAAGCACTATATGCTATTACACCAAGATCTGAATATTTTTAAAACATCGTTATAGTACGAAGCACGTGCAATTTCCGATTTGTTTAGAATACTACGCATTATCAGTTAACCATTTTTAGATGCATTATTGAATTTAAATGTGTAGAAGTAATAAAATAACATCTGTTTTAATGCAAATATTGGTGTTGTTCATTTTTCAAATTTGTCTAAAAAACTTTTTTTTTTTTTTTTTAATATGGAAATGTTTATTTGGAGAATTGAAAACATCCAAAAAAACGATATTTTGATTTGAAAAAATCGCTCAATACATTATAAAAACTATTCGAAAATATTTCTGAAAATGAATGGGGGTAAAAGAAACTTTGCTTTTATACATAGGTCATACATATGGTTAGCTCGAAAAAACTAATTCTGTATTTTCTTTCGTGGTTCTATTATACTTTCCTAGATTAAAAACATTTGTCTATTTTTACAGTGTAGAAATTTCAATAAGTTGATATATTAAATACAGTAAAACCTATTAGACCTAAACCGATTATTCCGTCTTCGATCTCTTGCGATTCTGTTTTCTTATATTTTTGAAATATAAAGCAAAAAATACGTTTTTAATCAATTTGTATAGGTAACAAATATATGGAAAATAAATATAAAATACTAAAATTTATTTCGCGTAAGTGGGTCGTTCGCATTTTTAATTTTGTTAGAGGAGAACTGATAAGGAATGCAACAAGTGGGTTTGGGGAAACAGTTGTAAAATGCAGTTGTGAAATTTAATTTAAACTTCATGTATAGTTGGACATTGGCACAAGCTGTTACTGATTAAGGTATGATGTTAATTACCCAATAGCACGATTTTCGCAATCGCTCTATCTGTCATAAGCAAAATGCATGGATTTTCATGAAACTTCAGATTCAGTTAAACGTCAACATAAGTTATTGCTGATTAGGTTTTTGTGTTAACCTAACACAAACTAGTTGGATATGCCAATCCCAAAACTTTCTTCGATCTCATTCGTACATTTTAATATTTAAAAAAATAGTTACGCATATTAATGCTTTTATCATTTTAATTTAGCCAACTTTTCTAAGCCAACTTTGATTTTCATCTTAAATTTCTACTTTAGTCAATTAATCAGAGTCAAAACGAGTTTTCGTCTCTGCACGAGCCGATGGACAATATAATGCTAAGCAGATTTTTTTCTAATTTAGTGAGGACTTACTTGCCATACTCAAAAATAATCATGCAGAAAAAGTTTGGTTCAATTCTATGCATAACTTCATACACTTTTAGGTGTTACAATATTGAAAATGGTACAAAAATCGCTATTACAGTGCCCCCTTCCGGCAGATTTTTTTTTCAAATTCAGGGAGGACCAACTAGCCATAGCCATACAGTTACAGAAAAAATTTGGTTCAATTCGATGCATAACTTCATACACTTTTAGTCGGTACAATATTGAAGATGGCACGAAAAATTGCTATTGCATTTTTCGCATTGCCTTCTAGCGCAATATTTCAAAGTTGAAGGAGGATCTGCTTGTCATAGCCAAAAACGTTCACAAAAAAATTGGTTCAATTCTATTCATATCTTCATACACTTTTTGAATGTAGAATGGAGACAGACAGACGGACGAATGGACAGATAAACATTTTGTAAAAGCATGTTTTTTGGAATCTCCGACCCCTAAAACGTGTAAATCCTTCGATAACCTGAAGTCGAAAAAAATTTCGATTACAATACTTTCTTCTATTGAAGATAGAGGAAAGTAAAAATCTGAAAGCCAATTTTTTGTGCCCAACAGTTGCCGCTGACATGCTGCACTTTTTAGAATGCTCACGATTTTAGCGATAGTAATATCTCAAGAATTAATGTATGGAATTTCATGTGTTTAGAATCCTCATGCTGGGCATAGATTGCGATTTAACTTTGGCACTGTGATAGCGAATTTTGAAACATTTATTTGTATGAGGTAGTGCGAAGTTTTGGGATTTGGCATATCCAACTATTTTTTTATTTATTCATTCATTTTCTATTTTTGAGTCTTTAAAATATTTCCTTGCTTCAGTTTAGCATCGCTTTGGTGCATTTTAACAAGCATTTATTGGCGCATCTTTAAATTCCATTCATTTTTCAATTTCCATACAGCTGTACTTGTTACATAGAGTATTTGTAAGAAAGAATAATTAAAAAATGTTTTAAAATTGATGTATTAATTGATAATTATGTTATAGAAATACAAAAATGTTGTATCTTCATTGAATAAATTGAATTCATATTGAATTAAATATAAGAGTGCAAAAAGTGTTAATAAAAATCAAAAAGTAAATATTTATCAACACTCGATCAACTCATCCGGAAAAAGTGATTCCAATTACAGGAGTAATTGTGACAAATCCATTATCGTAACGCCATTTGATGAAGTTTAAATGTTAACCTTTCACAGCACGATTTTTTCTATTTTTATGAAAAAAATATTTGAAATTTATATATTAGTCTAGTAATGGGAAAAATAGAAAAAAAATTATTTCAAATTTTCAGCTTAATCCCTTAACTGGTTTGCCCGAACGGCGTTCGGGCAAGACGAATTTGCTTATTTCATCATTTAAAGCTTTTTGACACCACTATTATTTTTAAGAAAATTTTCATACTATTGGAAGGCGGAAATCTTTAGACTAAATTTTACGACATTTCTAATAAAAAATCTAAACACTCCAAAACATTGCGATCGTCTAGGCAACGCAGAATTGGTTGCCACTTAGCATCATATAAATTTCTCGCTCGTAGGCGAGCCATGTCACGTGACCACTTTCATCGGAGGAGATTTCGCAACAAGGTGTCAAAAGCAATGAAACTCGAATGTAAAGTAACAGAAATAAGAAATAATATCCTGAAGAAGAAATGAATAATATTAATAAGAAGCGCTTTCTGTACTGGAATGTTTGCAGTTATGATTGAAAAATGGTAAGCTAATCCATAATTCCATAAAAACTGCCGCTATTAAATTTAATGTTCATCGTAATGTTCATCATCACATTCCGTTTCCAGAAGCAGACAAAGGCGTCAAAAATAAAAGATTAGAAAATTTAGAATGTAAGTTTACAAAAACTTTGTAAATGATGACAAGAAAAAAAAGATGTTTTTTAGCTAAGTAGCAAAATTAAACATTCCAAATAAAACGAAAAAAATCTCTGCAAAAATTATCATAGGCTGTTATAATTCGTAAATCAATAGTACACAGAATTCTCAAAACGAAAAAAGTTTTGGAACGTATTTCATCCACCATTAAGCCAAGTCTAATAGGAAAAAAAATTCGACAGAATACGATTTTGTTTGCAGCATCTTCAAGCTAAAGGATACTTCCCAGAAATGTTAGAATGAAATATTTGAAAATGAATTTACGACTGATTAGCTTGAAGATAGTTTTATGTGATTACTGTAAAAAGAAACTTTGCAAGTTGGGGCGTGGCTTAGTAGCAAGTGAAACGGGATTTTTTAAACTGATTCAATACTGGTTTATGGAATGACGTGGGGAATGCTAAGTAAGTAAATTTTGTAAATTGATAGTAAAGCTCTCTCAAAAACGTTAAAACAGAAACATTAAATCATAAATATCAATAATCAGAACAAAAGTATTCAAATGTCGCAGCTAATTTGGGACAGAGGGAGTATATTTTATGGCGTGTACCCTATATACAAAATTAGGTTTTTAAAAAAATATATTGCTATATTTTGTAATTGAATGAGCTTAAATTAATTAATTTTATCTGCTTAACACTCTGCAACTTTCTTTCTATCAATATTTTTAAATATTCAATAAAAATAATAAAATGAATTTTTTTGCCTTAATAGCTTGATCGATTTTCTTTTTCTTCCGAAGAACAAGTTTTAATTTTTTTTGTCAAATGTAGCCATCCGATATGGACAAAATAAATGTTATTCCCTTCTTTGAACTGTTCTTGATCAGTTACAGTGATCCTATTGGCCAAATTCATGGTACATAATGAGAATTACAGTAAAACCTCGATCCATCGTTTTTCAAGGGGTGCGGGTAAAAAAAAACGATGAATGCGGATTACCTTCAAAATGCGAAAAAATACGATGTTAATGCATTACAAATGCATGCAATGTATACAATGTACTAATAAATAGTGATTTGTTATTTACTAAATTGAAAAAGTAATAAATCAAAGTTATAGAAAAATTTTATTTATTTTAAAAAAAACAATAGTTTTGTTTGGCTTTTTGGTCATTTTTTTTAAATCAAAAAATAAATTTTCAAGATATGCAACATATTTCTGGTCATTTTCTGTAATTTCATGTGTATATATAAAAGTTCATATAGTTTTAAATTCCGTAATTGCATGAGACAGAGTTTCTTCATCGGCCTGCGTCTTCGCCATTATTTTAATTCTTTGCATTATCACACATTTCCCTTATGTTTAGGACACCACATGTCGTACATCTTTATCAATGGAAAAATAATTGCATCCTTTGCTATATACAACCATTTTTCATCTTTATTATTGTCGCCGTCATCAACACAAACGCGTTATTTTAGGATAAAAGAAGTAATTCCAGTTTGTATGCCATATGGATTCGCATAAGTTACAATTTCATTTCTGCGAGGAGAAATTTTTTACAACGATGAATGCGGGAAATGACTTTTTTAAGAACGATACTTGTGGGTTTCGTTAACACTGTTTCAATATAATTTGCGCAGAGACCTTAGAAATAAAACGATCAATGCGAGAAAACGATGGACGAGGGAACTATAGATCGGGGTTTTACTGTATAGTGTTTTAAGGTATGTGCAAAATGTGGCACACGGTGAAGCGAAGGGTTAAAAATATGCTGCGTTTTCACACGTTTATACATTTTTCAGAGCTGTTGAAAAGTGTTTATTACTTTTATTTATCCCCCAGTCTATGTCCCTCAAACTGCATAATCATCTGTCTTCTAGCACTCTAAGTTTCATGAATATACATGTTTGCAACAAAATCAACATACTATGTTATTAAAGTTCAATATAAAATGCTCTTTATCAAATAATAATAATAATGATAATAATAATAAATAAATAAATAAATAAATAAATAAATAAATAAAATAAAACATTATCTAACTAACATTTTAAGTTTCTTCGAAATCCATTCAGCAAATCTCATTGCGTATGCAGCTCAAACAGAATTTCCAATTGCATGTTACATATATAGTAATAGTGGAAATAAATATATAAACAAAAATTCGTTTTTTTTTTTTTTTTTTTTTTTTTTTCAGAATTTAGTATCTACTTCGTTGAAAAGAAAAATATAAATATAAAAATATAGATAGCACAAAGCATAATTCAGTTTGAAGGCATAAACCATAACCTTTTATGATAGATAAAATGACATCATTATAATCCGTTGAAGAATTCCATATTTACGATCCAGTCTTAAATAACATCTACATAAAAGTATGCATATGACGTCATTATCGCAGAATAATAAGCAAATCCAGTAAAAAAGCGACGTCGTTATTCAAGAAACTTGGAAAAAAGATCTTGTGATTCATATATTTGTATAACCACCAATAAAATTAAATATAGTTAATAATAGCTGCATGTTTTATCAAAAATCATATTTCTATATTTTCAACATAGTACGTATTTTTAATTACGACTTTTTTTCAGTTGTTATGGGAAAATGGCAACCAAAAGATATAATAATCTATATAAAGATATAATAAACTATTTTACTTTTATATATAGAAATGGAGTACTTCTATTGCCAATATAAAAGAAAATTCGTTAAAAACTTCAAATAATATCTCAAACATAAATTGATATGTTGTTATCTAACTGGCTGTGGTTTATATAAAAGAAACATTATTTTTTAGAGAGGGCACTTTAATTGCTGTTTGAAAAAAAATAACACATCGGAGGCTAAAAATACGCAGCATTTACAGCTCGCTTACAGAGACGCTCAAAAATACATTTTAATTACGTTCCACTCCTTCAGACATTTTTAAATTGACTTGCTTTATTAATTTCAAAAGAAGTTTTCTATAAAAAAAGGATGTGTCTAGCATCTATTGTTTATTTACAAGTATACGTACACTGTAAACAAATTTCGTCAATTTGCGAAAAAGGCTTTGCAACAGAGTTGCCGAAATATTTCCGTTTTTTGAGAAAAGTTCCGTCTTTGCACTCTCCATTTTTTGAAACAGTATTTTGAAGCGCATAAAGCGCATGCGTGACTTTCAGTAATATAGCAATCTCATTGGATGATAGATTTTTACCATAATAATTCCGTATTTGGAATTCTGTAACCTTAAAATGGCAACAGATATACGGAGAGATTCCATTTTTCTAACAAAATGGAAAATTTCTGATCAAATTTAGCGGAAGACAACCTGTTAATAAAAAAAAACTTTTAAAAGTGCAAAAGGATTCGATTTAACAATTATACAGATAATATTTTTTTTGAAGCGTGTTTTAACTAACTGTATTATTTTCCAGAATATACATAAGTTTCGTCAGAAACACTGCATTAATTGTCCAACTACATCATTATTATTTTTTTTAATTTAAAGTAACTACACGAAAAAGACATTTACAGTTATGACTTGATTCTTGTAATACATAATTACACCACTAATCCCTTCTCTAGTTGAAAAGGAAAAAAAAATCAAAAACCTTGACGCAAAATAATTATTCTTTAATAGTCTAAAATTTACAACTTGCCGTATATATGCGATTATTGTATTTCTTTTTATTCTATCTTTAATTCCGCAAATGATCAACATAATGTCAGAAGCAGGATATCATTCTTAAATGGAAATGCTGTTTCATATATTTATTTTACTTTTCTTCCAATCAGTTAGCGTTTTTATGTTTTTCTTCAAACTTCAACAATCATTATTTTGATTTAATTCTATTCTTTTACGATCAACTTTACGTGCGGGGAAATTTAATCAGTTAGTATAGACATATTTTTTATATAGTAATCTAACCTTGACTTTTATAACCTTCTTATAAAATTCTATGACAACTGATCTGTTAAATATATGCAAGTACAAAAGTAAGTAAGTGGGTGTGTAATTTATAAATGAGAAATTCGGTCATTTTTAACCGCTTCGCTGATTTGACCGCACGTCATACGGGCAACGTAATTTTGCCAATCATGATTTGCCCATACCATGTACGGGCATCCATATTGCAATCATGATTTACATTCTCACCAGTAAATTTTTATTGTAAATTGTGACTTATTTAATCCGGGCATTTTTCTAATTCAATTAAGCAAAAATTTTTGTTTTGAAAAACCGGTGATAAAAAATTAAAAATTCAATAAAAGACATAAGGCATTTTTTGCAAGTTTTTTTTTTTTCAAAAATATTGATCACTTAAGTAGCTAACACTTTCCTACTAAGTCGAAAAGAATTTGTGAATTCAATATGTCTGTCCGTTTGTCGATCTGTGCATTTATCCGTCTGTCCACATTCTAACTTCCCTAAATATACTCGGATTTCCAAGCAATTGAAATATGTTAATGATGATTACCATGACTTGTTTGGTATTGTATATGAAGTGTTTAATATTAATAGTTCATTTACAGGGGTACACAAAAATATTACATTGCATTATAAACAGGTTATTTATATATGAATATAGGGATTTCACTACTAGATGATTACGATAGATTAGAACATTCATAGCATTTGTCGTTCATTTACAGAGGCTCACAAAAGAAATCACTCACAGATTTTAATGCCTTTACGCTACTTCAAACATATTACATCTGATATAAATCACAGAATTTTATTAAAGAAGATTACGACAGAATAGAAAAAATTTACCCAATTTTTAGTCTCTCAAATTCGCAATTTTTTCATAGTATTGCGAATTGAAAATCAATTTTTGCATTTTTTCGGCTCGCCGTACTAACCAATGTTCGCTGTATTTTTTATTGGTATTAATTTTGTTGATTTATTATAGATCAATGTGACATTCTTTTATAAACATTTAAATATTTTCTTTCGTCGAAATTCGACGGGTTCCACTTCCTAATAAAACATAGCATTAATTGCCCAACTACATTATTATTTAAAAAAAAATTTAAAGTAACTACACGAAAAAGACATTTACAGTCATGACTTGATTCTTGTAATACATAATTACCCCACTAATCTTTTTTTCAGGTGAAAAAAAAATCGAAAACCTTGAAGCAAAATAATTATTATTTAATAGTCTACAATTTACAATTGCCGTATATATGCGGTTATTGTACTTCTTTCATTCTGTCTTTGATTCCTCAAATGATCAACATCTTGACAGAAGCAGGATATTATTCTTAAATGGAAATGTTTTTTTAATTTCTTTATTTATTTTACTTTTCTTCCGATCAGTTAGGCGTTTTTATGTTTTTGTTCAAACTTCAACAATCATTATTTTGATTTAATTCTATTCTTTTACGATCAACTTTACGTGCGGGAAAATTTAATCAGTTAGTATGGATTATCTTTTTTTATAGTAATCTAACCTTGACTTTTATAACCTGCTTATAAAATTCTATGACAGCTGATCTGTTAAACATATGCAAGAGCGTCTGCGAGTAGATGGGTGTGTAATCATTAGATGAAAGATTCGGCCATTTGTAACTGTTTCCCTGATTGAAGTCACACTGTGACTTTGTGACCATCGATCGTCGATGTGACGTCACAGTGACTAAAATGTGAAGTCATTATGGCCGTTTTAGAGCTCGTTTGTGACGTCACATTGTGACCACTTTGTGAAGTCACGGTGTGACAAATTTGTGAAAAATGTATCATACTTTGACATTAACATCGTGACGAAACTGTGGCAAAAGCGACGTTGTGACAAAAGTGTTTTTTTTAAAGTAAATAACATGTTTACAAGAATTTTTGTAATTTTCTAAAGTTTTTTAAGAAAGTCACATATCAGTCACAATGTGACGTCACTGAGTGGTTGCATTTTGGTCACGATGTGATGTGACCACAGTGACTCACAATGACGTCATTGTGACGTCAATGTGACCATGCATGCTATGAGGGCACGTAGGGGTATCCATATTCCAATCATGATTTCATATTGTCAATCTGTAAATTGTAAATTTTTATTGTAAATTGCGCATTATTTAAGGGTGTATTCGAAAAAATGATTTTCCACCTTCAATAGCTCGAAATTTTAAGATACATTTTCAGGCTCATTTTTTAAAGTAGAAATATGAAACTTTCCGAGGGGATTTTTGGAGTAATGTACAAGGTGCCGTGTGATGTCATTTTTCGCTGAATTAATTAGAATTTGATTTATAAGCAATTATTTTCTCAGCAAGACCCTTTTTTTCGTTCGAAAATCTTCCGCTTCGAAAAATTTGGTCCAAAACGCCGTTTTTGACAGCATTTTTTTTTCAACATTTTCTACATTTATCAAAAAATCAACAATCACGGCACCTTGTGTAGTTTCTAAATAAGAGATTTTGAAAGTTTGGTGCATTTCAGAGTAAAAATGAATTTGAAAATAAATTTGAAAAAAGGTAGTTTTGATCAGAATACACCCTTAATCTGAGCATTTTTCTGATTCAATCAGGCAAAAATTTCTATTTTGAAAACCCGGTGATAAAAGATTAAAAATTCAGTAAAAGACATAAAAAAAGTAGGCTTATTTGATTCGATTTTTTTTTTTTCAAAAATATTGATCAGTTTAAATGGTTAACACTTTCCTGCTAATAAGTCAAAAAGAGTTTATGAGTTCATTTTGCTTGTCCGTCTGCTCTTCTGGTCGTTTGTTGGTCTGGTCATTTATCCGTCTGTCTACATTCTAACTCACATAAACATTCTCGGATTTCCGAGCAATTGAAATAAGTTAATGATGCTTGTCATGGCTTGCTCGGCATTGTATATGAAAGTGTTAATTATTAATAGTTAATTTTCAGAGACACTCAAAAGTACTGAGTTACATTGTGATACATGGAGAAAAATCGTTTGCATAATATTGTATTGACATAAGGCTATATCAAAAGTATTGAAACTAGTATAAAACACTCAATTTCCTTACAAGATGATTATGATAAAATAGGGCAATTCATAGCATTTGTCTTTAATTTACAAGGCCATTCAAAAGTATTTCGCTGCATTAAAATATAGCTCATTTATAGAGACACTCAAAAATATTGAGTTACATTATGATACATGGAGAAAAAAATCGTTTGCATAACATTGTAATGACATTAGGCTATATCAAATGTATTGAAACTGGTATAAAACACTCAATTTCATTACAAGATGATTATGATAGAATAGGGCATTCATAGCATTTTTGTTTCATTTACAATTGCATTAAAAAATGTTACGTTACATTAAAATATATGAGAATAAATTGTTTGCAAAGTATTTTAAAGACATTACTCTATATCAAATGCATTGAAACAAATATAAATCAGTGCAGTGGCGCCATCTTATATGGGCCCGTGGGGCCTGAGCCCACCCAATAATTTTAAATCATAGCATAGCCAATTTTCATTGTTCTAGTTATTTATTTCATTATTATTTTATACTTCATTTTTCTTTTTAAAACAAAATTTATTTTGCCAATGACATGTGTTTTATTTCTCCGAGTAACACTCATAAATCCCAAATGACTGAAATGTTTTGCTCCATGTTTCATTTTCTTTTATTTCAATTTATAGTCATGTTCATGATATCATGACATCACAATAAATATACGTGTCTTTATAAGGAAAAACACATCGGAATATAATTTAATAAAATTGCAACTTTATTAAAAGATGATAGCTTGATTTAAAATTCTCATCTTACACCATCTGTCAACCCTTCAAAGAAAACAAACTGGTCGCACCATTTTACAGAAAATTTTTTAAGCCAACTCAATATTTTTCAAAAGTTGGCGCCACTGAATCGGTGAATTTCACTACATGATGATTATGATAGAATAGAGCATTCACAGCATTTGACGTTCATTTACAGCTGCAAAAAAAAAAAAAAAAAAAAAAAAAAAAAACAAGATGAATGTAGATTCTACCATTGCAGAATTCAGTTTCGCCTCCGATTAGAAAAAAAAAATCGATAGAAGTTTTTTAGAAGGGCGACCCCGTTAAGATCGCAATGAACTAACTTCATTTTTTCTTGTGTTTATCAATATAATAGCAAACAGAACGGCGTGAAATACCCAATTGAATAGCAATTTCTCTCTGAGACATTGGAATTGCGGAATAATAAAGAGATACAATTTGACGTGCTACTTCTTCATTGAATAGATTCATCAAAAACGGATTTTTTCTTTAGTTTAAACGATTTTTTATAGACTCTGAGTAAAAGGAAATGCAATTTAACAATAAAACGAATGGAATCCCATCGAATTCGACGAATGAAATGTTTAAAAGACCCGATCGATTTGGTTTAAAAAAAGCAAAAGTAATTACATTATTGAATCAATATATAATAAATATATTTACAAAGTAAATGTCAAATTTGCCAGTTACAATTTTGCATGCAAATATTCGCACAAGTACAGTTAAAATTGTAATATGAGTGCCGGCGAAATCCAGAAATTTTATTTTATATGCACTCACAGAAAAATAGCTTTATTAAAAGAAAAAAAAAAAAAAAAAAAAAAAAAAAAGTAATATCGGGTACTACTAGGTTATCCCATCAACCAAAAAATTATCGCCAAACTATAAGCCAATAATGGATGATCGTGAATGTCACATTCAATGACATTAAATACAATTCATGTGTTTAAAATGTCATTAAGTGATTTTTATTTCGACTTTTTATTAATATTTTTATTAATATTCTACTGATTATTTATTTTTTCATTATTTAAAATAAAAATTATGTCAATATGTAAAATTTGGCTATTAATTTGGCGAAATTGGTCGACGGGATAACAGAGTAATACCTAATATCGTTATGAGTAAAAATACGATGTTTTAAATAGTGACGTCATTTTCTCTTCAAATGTTCTTTAAAAGTTGCTGTTTATGAAAAAGGCATCCATAATAATATTGTAATTCCCATTTATCTGGTTGC
Source organism: Maratus speculifer (assembly GCA_964019185.1). Classification (NCBI taxonomy): domain Eukaryota; kingdom Metazoa; phylum Arthropoda; class Arachnida; order Araneae; family Salticidae; genus Maratus; species Maratus speculifer. The sequence goes on along the minus strand of OZ025302.1, from coordinate 160,151,708 downwards.
TGAATGACATAATTTTCCTCATTTGAAATTTCTCTTATTTTGATTTAGACATTAATTTTTATCATATATTATTTTCTGTCATTTTATTTACATTATTAATATTATTTCTCAGTAAATATATTTTTTTTTAACTCAATTAGTGCATAATTATACGCAATCATTTTAGTAAATAAATTTTTATTATCGAGAGAAAAGCTAAACTGTGTTGCCACCATTTTGAAGAAATGTCATGAAAAAGCTTTTAAAATTAAAAATAAAATATAAAAATGGAAATAAATTAAAAAATAATTAAAATGGGCACAACTGCAAATAAATAGCTTTCATTTAAAAAAATAATTATCAAAATCGGTTGACTAGAAAATTCAGGGCTGATGACACGACATTTTTAGCTTGTCTGAAAGAAATAGCCTCGGAGGCTAAAAAAAAAATAAAAGAAAGAAAGAAAGAACTCACAGTATTTTAATGACATTACGCTACTACATTAATTTAACTATTTTTGAACATGTCACTGATTGTGTGTAAATTCTATACCTGTGTTAGAATTCGAAAATAGGGTTAGTTTAAAAATTACTTACTAACCATGCAAGTCTTCATTTGCGGGTTGCATCTATGCGATGCGCGGAGCTTTGAATTAAAATCGAAAATCATCTGTTGAGATAAACTTATTCTAAGTTCAAATTCATCTAAAAGTCCATATATTATAAAAAATGTAGTTTAATTCCATCTAAAAGGCACATTCCTTCATTACATTCAGAGAACTCAATCGTTCTCACACACTTGTCAAAGTTCTTCGAAAGATAATAAAATAAAATCAGACGATATTTTCATTTTCTTAATTTACGCGTTCAATTAGTTTCACTTCATTTCATTTTACAACATCCTGCCCCCTTTGAAACTTGGGGAGAGTTTCAAATACATAACAATTATTATTAAAAAGATCCAACCTCTTTGGAGCTTTTACACATCTTCCAGAAGAGGTATATTTCTTAAGTATGACACTATCAGGAGAAGACACATTTTCATGATCATCATGCTCACTGGAACTAGTTTTCTCTTCACCCGACGGTTTGGATGCAATTTCAATTATTTCATTCGAATATATTTCCAAAGGAAAGATGCGCTGCACCGGACGTAAAACCGTGCCGTGCTGAGTTTTCAACTTAACAGCACGAACTTTACCATCCCGTCCTGGAATTAAATGAATCACCTTTGCTAAAGGCCAAAATAAACGTTTTTTGTTATCATCCCCAACTAAGACTATTTCTCCCACTCGCGGTTCACGTGTATATTTTTCAGTATGTTTTTGAACTAATTCGCTGAGGTATTCTTTTCTAAAACGTTGCCTAAAATCGGTAAGAAGTTTAGCTCTGTAATTCAACCTTCTCCTTAAACTTTGAGAATCTAATTCGATAATATCCGAATTGCTGAAACTTCGGTTTTCAGTAAGAAACATAGCGGGTGTGAGAGGTACTAGCTCCAGTGGGTCCTCTGAGATATAGGTTAGAGGTCTGCAGTTAATCACAGATTCACAATCACATATAAGTGTATTCAATTCTTCATAAGTCAATACAGATCTACCTAAAGTACGTACTAACAATTCTTTTACAATGCGAACTAACCTTTCCCACCAGCCTCCCCACCAAGCTGCGGTGGGAGGTATAAATTTCCAAACAATTTTATGCGTCATGGTTTCTTTTAAAATTTTATCCCAATTTAATTTTGAAAGTTCATTGGAAGCCCCCCTAAAGTTTGTTCCATTATCACAATAAATAGTGCTGGGCCTACCGCGTCTAGCTATAAAACGTCTAAGTGCTAGCAGGAAAGCATCAGAAGATAGCGAATTGACTAGTTCAGGGTGAATCGCGCGATAAACGGCACAAGTAAACAATGCTATCCAAACTTTCTCGCCATTTTTTAGAAATAACGGCCCGGCTAAGTCTACTCCAATAATTTCAAAGACAGCACAATCTGTAACGCGATCTGGTGGCAAAGGTGTTGGTTCACTTGACAAAGACTTTACCTTAAAACGTTTACATGCAATACAGTCGTACAATACATTTTTAATAGTTCTTCTAGCTCTAATTATCCAAAATCTTTCTCTTATTAAAGATTGCATTGTTCTTATACCTGCATGACAATTCTTTTGGTGTACTGATCTAATCAATAATTTAGTAAATTCACATTTGCCTGGTAACAATATTGGATACAAAAATGATTCTCGGTCATTTCTTTCAGTTATTTTAGTTTTAACTCTTAAAATTCCATTATCATCTGTGAATGTTACAATATCATTTAATGACCTTTTATTATAGAAATAACAGCTCTGAACTAAACGGATTAGATATTTTTCAGAATTTTCAATTTCATTTTGAGTAAGATTAGAATATTTACACTTATTAGAAACATTTCGGCAATTATTTACAAATCTCAGAATCCAAGCAAATATTCTTATCATCTTATCATAATTAGATATATTATCTAAGAGCCAAGGGGGTGTGTCTTTAGCTAGGTCAATATTCGTAATTTCGATCTTTTTTCTTTCTAAATCAACATCTTTTGGCTGACAGTCAATCGCGCCAATTGGCCAACATTCAGGATTTTCTTTTAACCACTTAGGACCTTCCCACCATCGCGAATCAAGCATTTTCTGCGGAGAACATCCACGTGAAAGTATATCAGCTATATTCAAATTTCCTGGAACGTGCTTCCATGACTCTATATTGGACATCTGTCGAATTTCTTTGACTCTGTTGCTCACGAAAACCGACCAATTCCCATGTTCCTTTATCCACCAAATTGCGGTAGTAGAATCTGACCAGAATGTGATTTTCAGACCTGGCATATTTATTGCCTTGATGATAGAACTCGCAAGTCGAGTACCTATACAACAAGCCATTAACTCTAAACGCGGCATGCTCAAAGTTTTGAGAGGAGCAACCCTAGACTTCGCTCTAACAAGCGTAACCTTGACATCGGAATCAATTATTGATCTAGCGAAGACACATGCTGCATATGCCCCTTTACTCGCATCAACAAAAACATGAAGTTCAGATGAAGCATTAATTTCTAAGTATCGAGGTATAGCTACTTCTTTTAAAACATCAATATTCTTCAACCATTTCAAAAAAGCACTCACAATGTTACAAGGTAATTCTCGATCCCATGGAATTTTCTGTTTCCATGAGTCTTGTAGCAATAATTTTGGAAGCAATGTAGCAGGAGAGAATAAACCGATAGGATCAAAAATCTTTTGCACAATGCTCAAAATTAATCTCTTAGTAATTTTCCTTTCACACGTTAATGTTTCTAAATCTAAACAACATTTCAAAGAATCATTATCTAAATTCCAAATAACCCCCAAAACTGAAGTATCCCCAGAATATTTATCAACATTCTTGCAAGCTACATTGCTTTCAAAACAACGCAAATTGAAACACCCTTTAGACATTAATAACTTTGCATTTTCAATAAACATTTCAGCTTCATTAATGTTAGAAACACCTGATACACAATTATCTACATAAAATGAACACTTTAATTTTTCAGCAGTTTCCTTATATTCAGGAGGACTATTTTCTAAAAGATGCATTATAGATGCACTTAGTAAATAAGAGCTAGAAGAGACACCAAATACAACTCTACAATGTCTATAAATCAATTGTCCTTCATTACATGGGAAATAGAATCTAAGAAAATCTCTATCTTTAGGCATAACAGATAACATTAAATAAGCCTTTTCTATATCTGCAGTTATACCGATAGGATACATTCTAAAACGATCAAGAATATCAGGTATTAATTCGATAAGATTGATGCCTTTATACAAACATTCATTTAACGAGGGTTTCCCTTTCTCAGAAGCAGATGCATCAAATACAGGGCGTATTTTTGTGGTTTCCTTATCTAACCTGATAACGGGCCTATGCGGTAAATAATGACATTTATTACTTAATTCATTTTCTGGAACACGTTCAATAATATTCATTTTTTCCCAATTCTTAAATACTTCCTGATATTCATCGAAAAATCCCCCACATTTCAATTTATTGATCATTTTTTCATATCTCTTCCGAGCTAAAACTTTATTGTCGGGCAAATTCTTAAAATTACACTTCCATGGAAGCCCTACTTCATATCTGCCATCGGGAAGAATTTTCATTTTTTCTTTAAAATCGTTTAAATCAAAGTTTTCCCGCTTTTCAAAACTCTGAATGGGGTCAGAAATTCCTATGGTTTCAAGTTCCCATAATTCATTCAAAGGAATATTTCTAACGTGCATAGACAATGTTGTCAAAACGTTATGTTTCTTGCCACACGTTTGTTTCCCCATCACTGTCCAACCGAGCTTGGTTTCTATGGCAGTCAAATCGCAATTTAATTGAATTAAATTTCCTGTCAATAATTTTCCTATCATATCAGCCCCCACCAAAAGATCAATTTCAGATTCCTTACAAAAATCATCAGATAGATTTATTTTATTTCTTTTTAATTCATTTAATATTCTATAATCTTTAATTTTAGGTACAAATCCGCAAATCCTTTTTTCGGAAAATGCTTCAAAACAAAACGCATTATTTCCATCTAATTCACTGATTTCTACCGAAAACACATCATGTTTTTTAGGTTCCGTTTCATCCCCCCCGAACAGCGCGTGAATAATTATTTCTTTTCTTATAGGATGCATTTTCAGTGATTTCGTTATTCTCTCGCTTACGTAACTACTTTAGCTCGCTGAATCCAGCAGTGCGCGTACGACTTTTTGGCGACCTTGCGATCGAATGCGCACGCCAAGCGTTTGCATGTACACAACTTTATTTCTACTACAACTAGAAAGAGAATTTTCAGATTTTAAAGAATCATCTTGATTATTATTTATATTTTGTTCTGGACACATTATTTCAAAATGTGGTTTATGGCAATAATTACATTTTAATTTATTTTTAATATTACAATTCTTACTCAGATGACCAGCCTTTTGCAAACAAGTGAAACAAATCCCCTTTTTTAACAAAATCTTTTGTTTATCAGTTAAAGACATTTTTTGAGCCCCAAAACATTTATTAGAGGGGTGAAACCTATCACAGAATATGCAATTGTTTTTCTTACCTTTATTTTCTATACTCACCAATGCAGAGGCGGTGGCTGGATCAGGTTTGCTAATAATTTCAGATAAAATGTTCTTTTTTCTAACAATAGAATCAAAACCTTTTCTTGCTAAAAACACCATTTCATCTCCTTGAACTTCTTGGCGTAGAAAGTCCATCAGATTTTTTAAAGTCCTGGAATTTTCACTGGAATATGTATCGTGATTTCGACTTCTTTCCCAGGTCAAAAGAACTTCTTCAGGCAGGCAGCTCTCAACCAAGGGCATGAGAAAGTCTCCATACTTCTCTTGAGTTCTTCCCAAACTTTCTAAGGCACGAAGTTTGCTTTCTAATTCATCGTATAAAGAGGCTAAGTCAACTTTCATTTTAGGCGCAGTGGCATTTTTCATTACGAGGGTTAATAATTCCCTAACGTAAATTTGCACAAGAAGATCATCTCGTCCAAACCTCTGTTTTAATTGATCGATAGCCTTCGGATAATTTTCCGCGGTAGCTGGATAACTTGATATTAAACGCTCCGCTTTTGATTTCGATTCCATACATTGGAATAGGTACTGCATCTTGTCTTCAGCGGCAATAGAATCGTCTTCGTGTATTTTCTTGAACTGGCTCCAAAACGATAAAAATTCCTTTGGTTCGCCGTTAAACTTTTTCAGCTCGATCTCCGGTAATTTAAATTTGCGTTTTACTTCTTCGCCAGGAGATGAAGAAACCTGTATCTTTTCATCAATACGTGCACATATTTCTATATATTTTTCTCGATATTCTTCTGCACTTTCAAAATCTTCGGTAAACAATTTTTCGTCCTTATCTTGTAACAATATTTCCGAAATTTTACTTTGACAAGTGTCCATCCGTTGAAATTTATCAAACAGTTGAGTTTTCAGAATAGAAAGTTCTTTAATTTCACATATTTCTTTAGTTAATTCAGTTTCAATTTTCTTAAACGTGAGAGTAAAAGCAGCTCTCAGTCCTTTTCTCTGAGTTTTCAAACTACTCAGATCCATTTTTTCATTTAAAATTAATTGAAATTCAAAACTCCTGTCCCGCCGAGGGTACCAGTATGTTAGAATTCGAAAATAGGGTTAGTTTAAAAATTACTTACTAACCATGCAAGTCTTCATTTGCGGGTTGCATCTATGCGATGCGCGGAGCTTTGAATTAAAATCGAAAATCATCTGTTGAGATAAACTTATTCTAAGTTCAAATTCATCTAAAAGTCCATATATTATAAAAAATGTAGTTTAATTCCATCTAAAAGGCACATTCCTTCATTACATTCAGAGAACTCAATCGTTCTCACACACTTGTCAAAGTTCTTCGAAAGATAATAAAATAAAATCAGACGATATTTTCATTTTCTTAATTTACGCGTTCAATTAGTTTCACTTCATTTCATTTTACAACAACCTGATATACAGGGCTGAACAAAAGAATTAACATGCCATTCTTTTTATTAGCGGAAATTCCTGAAGGGGAACTTTCAACTGAGATGTGCATTTCCATTCTGAACTAAATTTTTGCATGCATGTAGTTAATTGATACAAATCTATATATAATATAAAAGGCTGCTCAAAGAATTCGGATAAAGTTCCGGTTATCGATGAGAACAACTGAAATCGGGTTTTGAAATGTGTTATGCACCCAGAAAAAGGAATTGATTAAAACTACAAAAAAATGTTTTGGTGAGTACATTTTGGTTGTTTTAAGCGAATTTATTAGTTACAATGTAGAACCCGTCAATTTTTGACGAAAGAAAATGTTTAAGAATGATATGTTTCATTAACTTATAATAAATGTACAAAATTAATTATAGTAAAAAATGCATTTTATATTGGTGCGTTTAACTCTTAACCAAACGATATTTATCGTCAAATTAACAAAATACTATTTCTATAAAACGCAGTTGTAGAAATTGTTAAAATTAAACTTTAATCTTATATGTAAGCAGTAAAACATAAGATCTGTTATTATGATAAAGTTATCAATTAAAGTTCTTATGCTAGTATTCCAAAATGATAAAAAGCAAAATTTAATCAACTTTGACTCAATCATAGAAATTTTTTTCCCGTGAAATCTAAACCCGGCATCTTTTCACCATATCAAAATTTACAAATATACATTTCACATCTGTATTCAACGTTTAAAAAAAAATTGGCATTTTAAATTGATAATTTTGATTCAAAACTTGAAGTCTCCAATGCTATTAGCTGAAATAGATATTAAATTGTTATATTCTTTTACGTGTAAATCAAATTTTGTAAATGAAGTGAAAATTCACCGGGTTTTATAACAGAAGATATTTAAATTTCTATTTTTTCCTTTTTAATGAAAAAATGGCAACATACAGATATAGCACACAATGTTTTCGCTGTTTTTCTTTATGCTTTAAATAGAAATAGAGTACTCCTGTTGCCACGATTAGAAAAGAGGTATTAAAAGTACAAAAAAATTAATATTTCCAAAACAAATTAAGATACAGCATTCAAACAAATTTCATTTAAAAGTATTTTTTTTTCTACACGATGGTGTAAAAATTGAAAATATGCGACATTAAGAAGTTTAAAAACTTTTAGTAGCAAAAATTGAAATACCGAAATTCATTTAAAATTTGAAAGTGTTGCCATAAGCAAAATGACGTATGCGTTACGCACAGATACGTTTGGCCTTTATAATATAGAAGATAGTAAAAAATCCGTTTTGTTGCTCAGGCAAATATATATATATATCCTTCTATCCTTCTATAGTAAAAAAAAACTAGCCTTAAAAGGAATGACTCCTGGAATGATGCTGATGTGGAAGATTTCCGGAACTAACGAATCCGGGTTGTCCACTCCTTCCATGAGTCGAATAGACCAATCAGGAAAGGGCTCCGTCTATGCATCGCCATATGGGTTACCATAAAGAGATGAAAGGTTACCATCGCCAACAATCGCCAAGTTTGTCGCCAACTTGGCGATATATCGCCAAATTTGGCGACCAAAATTAGTTGTCAAAAGTGACGCCAACTTGGCGATAACTGTAATATTTCGCCAAATTTTTAATTTCTTTACAACACCAGTCGTTTGATACATCATTTGAGAGGTTTGCAACTGCTGATTCATGTAATGGATGTCTTGTGTGTTATCCTCCATTCTGCTCCCCAGAGGGGGACACATTTTTAATTTCTTTACAATACCAGTCGTGTTACACAAGATTTGAAAGGTCTGCAACTGCTTATTCATATTATGGATGTGTTGTGTGTCATCCCTCACTCTGCCACCCAGGGGGGCACATTTTTAATTTCTTTACAACACCAATTGTGTGACACATCATTTGAGAGGTCTGCAACTGCTTATTCATATTATGGATATCTTGTGTGTCGCCTCCCACTCTGCCCTCCAGGGGGGCACATTTTTAATTTCTTTACAACACCAGTCGTGTGACACATCATTTGAAAGGTCTGCAACTGCTTATTCATACCATGGGGTATTGGCGAGCGCAGCAAGCAGGGGTAGCCAATAATTTAGGAATCGCGAAGCGCTTACGCGGGGGGTTGGCGAGCATAGCGAGCAGGGGGGCGGGGCCCCCCTAGTAGTAAAACAAAAAACTAGCCTTAAAAGGAATGACTCCTGGAATGATGCTGATGTGGAAGATTTCCGGAACTAACGAATCCGGGTTGTCCACTCCTTCCATGAGTCGAATAGACCAATCAGGAAAGGGCTCCGTCTATGCATCGCCGTATGGGTTACCATAAAGAGAGGAAAGGTTACCATCGCCAACAATCGCCAAGTTTGTCGCCAACTTGGCGATATATCGCCAAATTTGGCGACCAAAATCAGTTGCCAAAAGTGTCGCCAACTTGGCGATAACTGTAATATTTCGCCAAATTTTTAATTTCTTTACAACACCAATCGTTTAATACATCATTTGAGAGGTTTGCAACTGCTTATTCATATAATGGATGTCTTGTGTGTTATCCCCCATTCTGCTCCCCAGGGGGGACGCATTTTTAATTTCTTTGCAACACCAGTTGTGTTACACAAGATTTGAAAGGTCTGCAACTGCTTATTCATATTATGGATGTCTTGTGTGTCACCCCCACACTCTGCTCTCCCCAGGGGGGGTCACATTTTTAATTTCTTTACAACACAAGTTTTGTGACACATCATTTGAAAGGTCTGCAACTGCTTATTCATATTATGGAAGTGTTGTGTGTCATCCCCCACTCTGCCCCCAGGGGGCACATTTTTAATTTCTTTACAACACCAATTGTGTGACACATCATTTGAGAGGTCTGCGACTGCTTATTCATATTATGGATATCTTGTGTGTAACCCCCCCTCTGCCCTCAGAGGGGGCGCATTTTGTAATTTCTTTACAACACCAATTGTGTGACACATCCTTTGAAAGGTCTGCAACTGTTTATTCATTTTATGGATGTCTTGTGTGTCACCCTGCCCCCCAGGGGGGGCACATTTTTAATTTCTTTACAACACCAGTCGTGTGACATATCATTTGAGAGGTCTGCAGCTGCTTATTCATATTATGGATGTCTTTTGTGTCGCCTCCCACTCTGCTCTCCAGGGGGGGCACATTTTTAATTTCTTTACAACACCAGTCGTGTGACACATCATTTGAAAGGTCTGCAACTGCTTATTCACACCATGGGGAATTGGCGAGCGCAGCAAGCAGGGGTAGCCAATAATTTGGAATCGCGAAGCGATTACGCTGGGGGTTGGCGAGCATAGCGAGCAGGGGGGGTGGGGCCCCCCTAGTATATATATATATATATATATATTCTTAACACTCTTATAAAATTTAAAAATTCATCAATTTTCTTTGAGTCTTACTAAAGTCTTGCATTTTCAATTTATAATTCCAACAAAATTTTGTTGTTTTTGCAAAATTTAAATTGGTGTGCAGTAGCCATATATCTCTCACGTAATTTTGTGTAATTGACTTATATAGCTATAAAGGATTGACATAATTTTTGATTAATAAACACTTTTCTAATTGAGACGGATTACTGATGTTATTATTACGTTAATATGCATTTCGGATGAAAATTGTGGACGAAAATTGAAAAAAAAAATCAACAATATATTTTTGTTGTTGTTGTTTATTAAAACAAATTTTTTCCATTGATCCGGTCTTAATCATATTCTACAGTTTGAACGCTTTTGCTACATTAGTTCTGACAGTTTTGACAAGGTTATCCAAAATATATTCGTTCTTTTTCAATTTGTTGATAGTCCCCTATCGAGTTTCGGGAAAAAATCCTCACGGAAATTTGTATGATCTGTACTATTATGTGCACATACACAGTTTCAGGATAATTCCTTATGTATTTTTCTAGATATTTAACAAGACGTCTAAAATCGCAAGTGGCCTATCACCCTTGGATATATAGAGTATGCTTATTATATATATAAAAATTCATAACAATCCATTGATACATTCTCAAGATATCACGTGCGCAATGATTTATTGAGTTTAAAAAGAGAGCAATTTTAATCAGTATTGAATTCAGGGGTCGGCCTGGGGGGGGGGGGGAAATTCCCCCAAATCAATGAAATGTCCCCCCCTTCCGGAAAATTCGAGATTTTGTATTTTCACTAGTCAAAAATTGCAATCCCACCTCCGGAACCACCGAAGTCCCTCCCGGAGAAAAGTGTCTGAATTCAACACTGATTTTAATGTGAGCAGAATACATATTATTTAAAATACTAGTGAGATTCTAATTATATTATGTTAAACAGCACAATCTGATTAATCGATAGTCTAAATTTCATGTTTATAGATTTAAAAATAATGAAGATACCTAATTTAAACTTCCAATGTTTTTGTTGATTTTCAACGGGTTTAAAAGGTACAAGATCCCTCAAGGACATCACGTATTACTCATTAATGAGTATTGTTAATGTGATAAAGTGGACAATTTTTGACAATTGATCAGGTACAAATGACAAATTGAATGGGTAAAGTGAAAACAGTTTTGTATGCTATTTGTTCAAAAGAAACATTGACGTAATTTAGGTTATTGATCGATTGAGAAATAGCCGGTGACACTGATGAAGAGAAAGAAAATATTCCATTTCCAAAAACGTGATCAAAAATTGCTAAAGACTTTGGCCATGGTATCAATCAAAGTATGATGCAACACACCAAAATTTTGAGTGTGTCGTAAAACTGGAAAAAGGTTTGGTAAAAAGATCATTTGTTCAAGTATCGCAAACGAACATGAGGGATTGCTTTAATTAAATAAAATAAAATTGTATAAGTACAGATGTTACTTTGCATATTTTCTTTGCCCGTAATAATTTAATCTTTTCATTTATAAATTTTCATTAACTTTTTTTCCCCCCTAAAATTAAAAATTGAAGAAAAATTTAGAAATAAGTTGGTAAACATATTTAAGTTACATCATCTTACAGATATACATATTACAAAATTTAATTATTTTCAGCAATGAAAACATTTTTTCCAGCGATTGATTAAATAACTACTTCAACGAGTAATATATATATATATATATATATATATATAGATGTATATAATATATTAAAGTCTCTCATTGTTTATGTTTAAATTCATTAAATACCATTTACACACTAACTAAATATCCAACAGTTTTGAGTTTCTGTATAATAGTTTGCTTTTGGCAAGGAAAAGGGCTACTCGCCAAATCGAGTGACTCTTTTGTCTTTTCATACCAAATATTCAAAGATATTTTATTTTTTTACACTATATCTAATGTGATTCCGCCGCTAATTTTGACTGATCCTTTATTACATACATAACTACTTTAATTAGCATTTTTTTCATAAAATTCTGGGTATGGCCAGTATGGAGACCTTCCTTGTAAGTCATCATCTTACAGTCATGCATTGATTTTTTTTTTTTTTTTTTTTTTTTGAAAAATTCAAAAAATTCCGCTAAATTAAGAATTAGTTTTCAAATAAGTGTTATCCTAAAGTTAATTTTATTCCTGTTTTATCATAAAATAATTGAAATTGTATAGTATTTAAATTTAGAAGTGATGTAAGGTAAGATAAAAGTGAAAGCGATAGTGCTGCTCGTTGTCATCATCGTTATACATTTCTAAAAATTGCAATTGAGTTTTGGCTGCCGTTCAAAAGTAGACTACTATATTGTCTGACGACAACAGAGAATTCCACAATGAAAAAATGGGACTTTGTAGATAATACGGAATTATTAAATGAATTTACAATAAACCTATAAAAATTATTCTTATAAAATATAAGCCTTACATCAAATCTTTTATTATTATTATTATTATTTTACTGTAAAATCCTTTTTTTATTAATTTTAATTTTCCTGAAATTCTTTGCTTTCCTGAATTCTTTATTTTTAAAAAAATATATCTTACCAAAAATTATTTTTGTTTTATTTTTAACAAGAGAGAACATGTAATCAAGATGACACAATCAATAAAGTCTTCAATTATCATCTTTACAATCCAGAAATGACACATCAGTGTAAATTACATCATTTTGACATCATGAAATAAATTTTTCTCTTTTCATGTGTTAAGGTAAAAATACATTTGAAACTCAGCATGTGGTCACTTTCACCGGAAATAAAAAATCATACTTTCTTTATATGCGTAAATTACCAAAATCGACCCAGTAGAAGATTCAAGACTGATAACTAAAAAACCAGCTGGTCTTTTAAATATATAGATTGCACATTTGTTAATTCTTTTATTAAGAAATCTTAATTTCGTTATGGCATATTAGCCGAAAAGCCTGCTTTACCCAGAAGGTTCGTAAATGGCTAATAGTTTGTGTTTATTAGAACATAAACTAGCCGAACGTCTTGCATCTATACATTCCCATTCTATCAATTATTTTTACGTTTTTTTTATTATTATTTTAAGCGAAAAATACAATTTTTACACACCATTCTACGACAGGCTTTTACACTAGTCATGAAAATAAACGTCAAATGTAAAAAAAATATCAAACATCTTGATATTTTAGAATTAAAGTACATGAAACTATAGAAAATAGTAAAAATCTTGATATTCTGAAAATAAATAACGGATATATATCGCGATATATATCCATTGATATAAGTCAACGAACTCTGTATACATATATGTGTGAGGTCAGTAAATGATACATAGATAATGCAAAGAGGGGACATCATTTTTTTCTGAAAATGGGGATTGGAACACAAATTTACTTCAGAGAACAACTATCAGCTATTTAGCGCCAAGCATGATTGAATGTTATCCAGCTACCATAAACAAATTTTCTTCACATGACATATTATCAAGAACAAAATTTCATTCAGCGATTCGACAATCTGAAGTATTGTCAATAAGTCATAATTGCTGGAAATTCTCTTTCAGTTATGGTATACATTTTTTAATTTAAGTAAAATTTTGCGCACAATGTGGCGCGTATAAAGATATAATTTGTATACAAAATCACAAAAAAAACCCAGTTCATAAGCATTATTGAGAATGTGCATGGATTGCTTAAAAGTTTAGTTTACCTTTTCAACAGTTTTTATTTGTTTATTTATTTATTTATTTATGGTTCAAATGGTGAACTTATTGCATTTTTCAATGTTCAACAAAAAGTGCATTTTGCAAAATAAATAATGAAAATAACTGTCTATTTAATTAAAATTTTTAGATAAAGAAAATTTGATTTTTTTAAAAAATCTTTACTACTTTTTTAAATACTAATATTTTTGCCCATTTATTATTATTATTACTATTATTATTATTACTTTTTTACATTTTCAAATGTGCATTACGCAAGACTGTGCATGGATTTTTAGATACATCTAATATTACATTTAATATAATATACATGTGTAAAAAGATGAAATCTGATGCATCTTTATATGCATTTATTCAATAACCTCCTCAATCCTAAGATAAACATTATGAGGAACCACAGAAACCTGTTTAAAATTACTATATAACTTCCCCAAAGATGGTATCAGTCTATATATCATTTCTTATAATATGCACACATTTAGTAAAAGTCTAGAAAAAAAAAATAACAATTCTAGTAGCATTTAAATTAAATTAAAGTGTGTTATTTAGTGTAACCTACAGGCGTCATAAAAATGAAGAGGACAATACTAATATAATAAATAAGCTGAAATCTAGTTTCATACGCAGATTTATCACATCTATACAAATAAAAGTACAAATTGTTCTGTCTGTGTGTGTGTGTATGTGTGGGCGATGGCTAACGAAAACTACGGCACGTACGAAGCTCATTTGTTTAGTGAAGTTAGTCCAAGGTCTCTCCTCATGCACCTGGAGCTCAGAATTTTAATTTTTTGATTAGTTTCCGGGATATTAATTACGAAGCGTAACTCACTCTCATCAGAAAAAGTCATTTTTTAATGCTCGGGGAACAAAAACGCATGCACATACGCTCAAACACATTTATGCACCGAAACGAAAGAAGAAACATTTTTCTGAGTTATTTCTGTTTCTAGATCATTTTGTTTAAATCCAAATCAACCAAACTGCTCGGTGCAGTTAAACTTGAGAGACATGTTTCGAAAGATCTTGTTTTTACGTATCAAATGCTATAACTAATTTGAAAAAATTTTGCAGTTAACGCTTTGAAAAAGAAAAAAAAAAAAAAAAAAAAAAGGTCGTTTTTTCCAAAACCATTTTTTTCTTTTGCCAACACCTCTTCAGGGGGCAATTTCTGAAATAAAAACAAACCAAAAATATGATCCTAAAGTTGAAACTTTCTTTTAATCGACGGCGTAATCCGTTTTTTAAAAAATATGGATTTAAACCTTTTCAAATACACTGGTAAAAAGAGGTCACTTTGCGACTTACGGAGAGGATATTTTTTCTACGCGATAGTTATCTAAATGTACATAATTTAATACAATCTTTTAAGAGCATCTTAATAAACCAGATTTACTTCCCCTACAAAAACTTCGAAACGTTCGAAGGGGTAAAAATATTTTTTACAAAATAAAATGTGCGAAAAATTTGATGAAATTAATAAAAACCAGATCGTTTCATCGCGATTTTGCCTCTGCAGGGCGCAATCCTATAGGTACCGTCAAACCAAACATATTATTCTTAAAGCTAAAAAATTCTTATAATCTATTGTGCAATTATGTTTTTAAAAATATCAGATTTAACCCTTTCAAATATACCGGTAAACACGAATCACATCGCGGTTCGTGAAAAGTACATTTTTTCTACGCTAAAAGTAACTAAATGTCCGTATTTTAATACAATCGCTTTAGAGCGGAAATACATAAACCAGATTTACATCTCTTTAAAAAAATGGAAATTTTCGGATTGATAGAATTAATTTTTACAAAATAAAATGTGTGAAAATTTTAAGGAAATCAGTGAAAACCTGAGTGTTCCGTTGCAGTGTTGTTCGCTTTTGGTACGCATAGACTCCAAAAATCAAATTACGTAGAAAATAAGATACCAAACAACAATTGCTTTCAATTCAATATCTTTTAGAGATTTTTTTCTTTTAAAAATATAGATTCTGCCAAAATGGACTTAAAGCTATAAAATTAAACAAATTTGAGATTCATTTAAGGGTTATTTAGAAATCAAATAACACATTTGGAAACTGAATAACACCACGGGCCCGGGGCAACACCAGGCAGGTCAGCTAGTTATAAAAAAGAACATGTGCATAAAATTTTGAATCTCTATTTCAAATACAAAAAAAAAAAAAATAATAATAATAATAATAGAAGAGAGTGAAGGAAATATAAACATGGAGAAAAGGCTATTTAAGGTTTTCATTTGTGTAGGGAATTGCGTTCGGCTTATTAACAAAGTTTCAATAATCTCGCGATATAATTGTCATGTAGATAAAAATGAGGTGTCAAAATATTCACAATTAAACAGGCTTTCATTTAATGTTTTAAAACAAAAAATCGATTTTTTGATCAATTTTAGAGGTAAAATGTTCCCTTAATTTTTTTTTTTTTTAAATCTAGTTGTGCCTGTGCAAGCTACCAAAGTATAGAGGGCAATAGAAAGAACTGCATACATGACCGCTTGTAGATAAAAATTTCTGGAAGTATCATTTCAATATTTTTAAGCATGTATTTTGCTTGAATTAAATTGTAGGTTATTATATGTCATGGATAAAAGTCTAAATAATATACGGATCATTAAGAAATAATTCAAATATAGTTCAGTATATTGGAAGAAATTGGTGGAGGTGCATTCTCAACTGTTATGCATTTTCTTACTAAACAAAATTTTAGCATACTATGTAGAATATATACGAATCTAAAGCCTAAATAAAGAGCTGCATAAAACAATTACCTCTCTAGCTATTAATAGTAGCTTTCGAAATCTGGTTTTGAATGGTTTTGTGTTACTCGCTTTCTAAAATGTTTACTTGGGCATTTTATTTAACTTATTAAATAGCGAAAGTTTGTTAAAGTATTCTGGAAGTGTCGGAAAGTGTTTTAGAATCCATGCTTGACGCTTGATTTTTCTTCCTTTTTTTTTCTCTTTTTTAAAATCATTGTATGTAAGTTTAAAGAATAAATCCTTATGTGCCACCAGATAAAAAATGGAGAAAAATACTTCTTTATACTAATTATAATAAATTTAATTTCAAAGAAATCTTTTTTACACAGGTTTTTTTCTCCTCTTTTATGCATTTTTTCCCTATTTTGTCCTAAAGACTAAGAAATAAGAAAATTATGCACAGTCATAAATCTGGATTATACCCACGTCTAATTATCATATGTCATACATAAATTAATCTTTTCAAATTAATTCTTGAAAAGTTGCAAATTACTGATTAAACATCGTATGCATTCATTAGATCTTGATTATTCAAATTCAAAATCAAGGACGTAATTAATCAAATATAATGACTTAAAAAACCGCATATTAACTTAATAGTTATTAATTACCGAGCAGAAATGACATTAGATTTAAAAAAAATTGCATATGATGATCTTATAGAAACATATGTAATTTTTATTTTCCGAACGCTTAGTGCAGGTATGTCCCGCTTTTTAATAAGCAGGGGCGCATCTTAGCTCCTGGCGCTCAGTGAAGGGCGCCAATATTCATATGATTGAAAACATGCTGAAACACTATTGCATATTAGTGTTGGCACACATGCGCGTCTTTTACACATGTACCTTCAAAGGGACAGGGATTGCGGAAAAACTTTTTTCTTATGTTATTAATTAATTATTAAAAACAGCTATTTTCAGTTATTACCACAATTAACTATCATAATTACACTTTTAAAAAATAACTAAAAAACGTGAAAATATGCATGATTAAATTTTCAAAGTATATTTCTGGTTTTTAATGCGATTTCACAGATTTTTAAAATTTCTCTGATGCAAATATTAATGACTTTAACCCCCTGACTGCCCAGCCAAAGTAATATTGTAATTAGCGTTGCAAAGGTTAGAAAAAACCCGGTTTAAACCCGGGAATAAACCGGGTTTTTAGGAATAAACCTGGAAAAAACCCGGGATTTTTTGGAATAATTCGGTTTTTTGGGAATAAAACTGGGAATAAACCTGGTCTATTGGAAATAAACCCGGGAATAAACCGACATTTTGCAACTGTAATTGTAATATTGTAATGTTGTTTTCTCTGTAATTTATTAAAAATATTAAAAAAAGATGTTTTTTCCAACCTGATACAAAATATGTTCTTAGTATCGGTGTACAATCTTTGATAGCATCAATCCTAACTTAATTTTTCAAAACTGGGTTTTATTTGTGGAATTATACTAATTTAAATATTGCTTATGTTGCAGTGAAACCTGCAGCTTATTGTGTGAAAAAATCAGTCGGCGGAAGAAAGTATTCTTTATAATGGAATTTTACTTTTAAAAAGTCTTATAAAAGGAAACCTTCAAAAGAGCGCCAAGAAAATCTTCAAAGGGCGTCATGGCACCCGCGGGCACCGCGTTGAACAGCCCTAGCTTAGTGTAAGACTAATACGGTGTGCCAATTCTAAAGCTTTCTTCTTTCTCATGCGTTTTAATATTTCTAAAATTGTTACCTATGTTAATACTTTATTGTTATTTCTTCAGTATTACACTAACTTTGATTTTCATCTTAAGTTTCTGATTCACTTTATTAATCGGAGTAAAAATGAATTAATCTCGATCATGATATTTAATAAAATCAATATTTTAATTATTCTGTTGCAAATCAGCTGCTTGCGAATAAATTGGTTACCTAGATGCGAAATGCCCGTCGCTGCTCGAGTAGTCAATGTATATATAGTAAGATATGAATAGTAAAATTTAAATGTTATATCTATATTTAAACCTCTGGTGAATTAATAATAATTATAAAATGGTTATTTTTATTGATTTATTTTTTAAACATATTCAATGCTACTTTCCTAAAAAAACAAGCTTTTAAGTAGTTTATTTCAATTACTTTAAATGCAAAATATTATAGAACTGAAAATACGCGTATTATTAATAAATTATAGATAAATTCCTTTGATTATCGGTTATCATAAAATAATAAAATATAAAAGTTGTATTATTATTTATTTTCTGTTTTTTTTTTTAGAAATTTATGCACGCATATGTATGTATACTTGTATGTTTGTTTGTTATAAATGTATTACTATATTCATTATAATTAATTAATAATTGTATGCATTTATGTATGTATTAATTAATTTAATTTTTTTATAGTTTCTTTTTCGGCCGAAAAAAGAAAGATTACGAAAATTCAGTTTCGATTTCGGTCTAAAAAGCCTATTTCTGTCGAATATTTATAAAAAGTATGTATAATCGTGGGAAAAAAAAGTAAACACCTCTTACTAACTCCTCAACAATTTATCGTACAGAAGAAAAGTTATTGGTTTCAAACGATTGGAAATAAAGTCTACTTTTAAATGATCTATATAAAATTTACTTAGGGCTCCATCTACATATTAAAACGAACCCTAACTTCATTTTTTCAATAACAATATCCAATTTTAACAAGATATTTCAAATCTTCGGTTCAAATCATGCCTAGACGCCAAATTTCAAGTCAGTTTGAATTATAACTTTTTGAATTATAAGCAGGGGTGGGGAAATACATCATTTTGCTCGCCAGTGGCGAGTGGATTTTCTGGCAAGGCGAGTGCATTTTTATTTTTTGAAAAACTATAAACCGATAGAGACATTATCAGAGACACTTTTATAATCTAGATATTTTAACTTTCCAAATTATTCCAGTGTTAATATGGTACTAAGTTCTATCTTATATTAAGCTTACCTCTGTTGTATATGTTTATTAATATTATAGAAAGAAAAAATTACGAAAATACATTGTAGTAATTGTAATTTCATCTGTAATAGCGTGCAATTTTGTCATAACTATTTTCAATTGCATGTGTGTTCCATCTTGCAGGCTGGTGAAATAAATCCTTGGCTGGTAAGATTTTTGAAAATTGCCCCACCCCTGATTATAAGCATTCAAAATTTAGTGCTTTTATTGTTAAATTGCATATTCGCGTTTATATTAATAGCTCCTGAAATTACATTCCTAATGTGCTATTTTTTAAAATAGAAATAATACTAAAATACCCAAATATTATACACGTTGAATTTGCAACTTTTACAAATTTATGATATGAATTAAGAAATTAATATTCGAAAGAATTATGAATTGCAACCAAAAATTTTTTTGATGGATTTAGATTATGGATATCCAAAATTTCAAGATTTTCTTCCAAGTAGTTTTCAAATTATGTTTATAAAATGGCAAAATGATGGTTTAAGGGACCATCAACGATAGAATTAACTAGATATTTTGAAATTTCTAATGCTATCTTGTTATCTAGCAGTCTTCAATGACTGCTTGAGAGAAGCCTAAGATGCTTTGATCAAGAAATATGCTCTCTCGATCAAAATGGATTATCAAACTTCAATTTGGATACAGCCCCTAAAAGATGCTCTTTTAAGATAAATAATATATTGGGAACTTATCGTACGAATTGCATGAAAATTTGTTTTTACGCTAATTGAAGAGTGTAGAGTTCATTTATGCTGTCAGAATTGGGTTCTGCTTCTGAAAAAAAAGGTTTGGGTTTGTATAATTATGTAGATAGCCCCCTAAGCAAATTTTATATACATCATTTAAAAGTAAACTTTATTTCCAATCGTTTGGTACGAATTACTTTCTTCTACGATAGTTTTTTGCAAAATTAATAGGAGGTGGATTTTTTTTTCCCACAACTGTACATATTTAATAAGTGAACTATCACAAAGCTAACAAAGCGTAGAAGCATATTTTTTACAGAAAACATTTTTCGGTAAAAATTTAAAAAATCCATATTTTCTACAAAAAAAGTGTTTTTTTTTTTTTTTTTTTTTTTTTGTCAAAACAGTTTTTGTTATAAAATATATTCTTATAAAAGTTTTCTTATAAAACTTTCCTTCCTTTCTTTATTATAAAAGACTTTTTTTTCTGTAAAAACTACAGGATTTTCGCAATACTTAATTATATTTGAAAGTGTTAAAAAAAAAAGTTACTATTTTATAAAACGCATGTACTTATTAGATCTAAATTATTTAAATCCGTAGTGAAGGTCACACTATTTCAAATATAACGACTTACGAATGACAAGCTAACACAATAGTCATTAATCACATCACACATGAAATCTGAATTTAATGATCTTACAGAAAACGCCTTCTCAAGGAAGAAAAATTCCTTGCACCCTGAAGGTATCTGATGTTCCAGAGTATATCCGTTATCCTATGTCAGATTTTTTTTTTATAACTGCACCTTGCTTTTGTTATTACACTGTAGAAAGAAAGACAGGTGTCTCTTAATCTTAGAAAATATTTATAAATACGCATGAAAATACACGAAAATCTTTAGGGAGTTGATATCATGTACGCTAATGGCGCCTGGTGCATGTAAAATCCGTCGTGGGTGCAAAGTCCTCCAAGTTACCTGTGAATTTTACCTCTGGATGTGCCTTGCCAGGTGAAGGTCTCGTCATCTGATCAAGGCTCTAAATTACGAGACCATCTTGCGAAGCCATTTGCAGGTCAAACAACAGGATGTACCATCAATTAACAAGCGAAACAAAGTATGCTCAACGACAAGCAAATACTGCAGAAATGATGGCATGCGAAGCAAAGTTTATTGCCACTACGTGGCAATTAGGTGGTCGTCCGCCCCGATACCAGGTTAAGCTGAGAAAACTCGGCAGGTAGGAGCCTGGTCATCGGTTAGAAAGAAA
The DNA here is from genome assembly GCA_964019185.1 of Maratus speculifer. Taxonomy (NCBI): domain Eukaryota; kingdom Metazoa; phylum Arthropoda; class Arachnida; order Araneae; family Salticidae; genus Maratus; species Maratus speculifer. Next base: position 160,130,381 of record OZ025302.1, on the reverse strand, counting down.
GAAAAAAAGGGTTCCGATAAGAGTTCTTTATCTTAAAAAATGTCAGAGATCAATTTATTTTCGAAATTTAATAGGATCCGGGACCAGGGCCGTAGCTAAGGGGGTGCTACGAGCGGCTCACCTCCCCCCCCCCTTAAAACATTTTGAGCCTCCCCGGGAAAAGATTTCAAGGTCACTCAATGAATTTATGTTCCGAAAATCCAAATGAAATTCTGTTCAAAAATCTAATTAATTTTGAGGCCCTTCACAGTTTTGCAAAAATACTAAATTGTAACTAAAATAAGTGTTTCAACACTTGCTCATCCTATATGCACATATGAAGCTAACATGGTGTTTTAATATTGCACTAGTTATGCACTCGAATTTTTCATCATCCTATTCCTTTCTGAACATAAAATGAAGTTATTAGAACAATTTAATGAGAAACATAGTAACTACAGTGTTAATGTGCGCTAATTTATTTTTCTGCGTCACAGAATGAAATAAAGAAAATATGAGCCCCCCCCCCCCCCCCCCATTATTCACTTCTAGCTACGGCCCTGTCCGAGGCACAAAAATCTTCAAATTTCCTTTAAAAAAATGCTGCTGCATTAAAGTTTTTTTTTTTTTTTTTTTTTCCAGTTTAAAATGACTTTTAAATCATCGTGTTTCTATGTTAATCGGAACTGAAAATATTATGCTTTGATTTGTTTTCAAAATCTAGCTTTCAAACGATGCTTTTTATGGAAATGACTTCTTGTAAAAATATTTTTTTCTTTTTTTTTACCCCCATGATGGTTTTTTTTTTATTATTTAAATTTTATAAGTCAAACACCGTTGAAGATATATAGTTCAAACTTGGAACATGCGTTTTCCAAATGTTCTGCTTTAATTTTGATTCAGCAAATTTGAAAAAAAAATATTTACTTTTATAATTATGATTTTTTTTAAGTTGCATCTTTAAAAAAAATTTTTTACTTTAAATAATTTTTATTTTAATTAAATTAGTATTTTTAAAAATGCTAAATCGAAATTGAAACTTGTACATTTCTGTTTATTTAAATTTAAAAAATCTGAAAATGTACAAAATATTTTGAGTTATAACAATTTTAAATTAACCCGCTTTTTAATTAAATTTTAAATTTATTTATTTATTTATTTTATTTTATTTTATTTTTTACAAAAATCATGGGAAGTTTTATCATGTGATTTTGTTTACGAATAATGTGGTTAATCATCACAAAAAAATTCAAAATTTTACCTCAATAAATAAAAATTATTTTAAATTGTGTCCTGGATCCCCTTAAAAAGACATTGATAAAAACGCAAAAAGCGAGCTGTTTCTCAATCTATAAAAATGTAATGAAAACACTAAAGAAAATACGCAAAAAACCTTCCTGGAATACTAACTATTATGATTAGAGCTTTTTATCATTAGAAACCACAGAAAACAATGTATTTTCGATATTTAAGAGACATTGATAAAGAAAATACAGATACGTCTTAATCTAAGAATATGTATTATAAACACGAATGAAAATACACAAACCCTTTTATCGAGATATTAACGATTCTAAAAAGATTTCTTCAACTTTAAGAACCTCAAAAAACAATGTATTCTCGATGCTTAAAGATGAACTGATAAAAATACAAAACGACAGATGTTACATGATCTAGGAAAATACATTATTAACACGAATGAAATTACTCAAAAATCTTTTCCTAGTTACTAATGATTCCGATAAGAATTCTTTAACCTTTAGTAACTTCTGAAACCAATATATTTTCGCTATTTAAAGATGCATTGATAAAAAACAGAAGGAATTGATATTTTTTAAGCTAGGAAAATATTTTATAAACGCGAAAGGAAATACACAAAAACCTTTTCCGAATTACTTCCGATAAAAATGCTTTAATTTTTTGAAACCTCGGAAAACAATATGTTTTCGATATTAGGGGAGTTGAAAAAACACAAAGAGACAGATGTTTCTTAAGCTAGGAAAATATAACATAAACACACACAAAAAAAAAAAAAAAAAAAAAAAAAAAAAAAAAATTGAAAATTTTCTCCGATTTACTTCCAATTCCGATAAATGTTCTTTCATTTTTTGAAACCTTGGAAAACAATATGTTTTGGATATTTTAAGGAGAATTGATAAAAACACAAAAAGACAGATGTTTGTTAAGCTAGAAAATATAACACAAACAAAAAGAAAATATTTCAAAACCTTTTCCGAGTTACTTGCGATTCCGATAAAACTTCTTTAATTTTTTTAAATCTCGGAAAACAATATGTTTTCGATATTTTAAGAGGAATAGATAAAAACACAAGATATTTTTTAACCGACCATCATATAAACATGAAATAAAATACACAAAAATCTTTTCTGAGTTATTAATGATTCCAATAGCAATTCCTTAATCTTTAGTAACCTAGGAAAACAAAGTGCTTTCGATATTCAAAAAGTGGATCATAAAAACAGAAAAATACAGATGTTTCTTAATGTAGGAAAATATATTATAAACACGAATTTTTTTTTTTTTTTTTTTTTTTTTTTTAACCGTTTTCGAGTTACTAACGATTCCGATAATAGTTTTTTTTTTTATCTTTAGAAAACCCAGAACGTAATATTTTTTCGATATTTAAAGCGGCATTGATAAAAAAGAAAAGAGGAAAATATATTATAAACATAAATGAACACAAAAACCTTTTTTGAGTTACTAACAATTCTTGTAAGAGTTCTTAATCTTTAAAAAACTCAGAAATATATTATATATCAATATATTTTCGATATAAAAAGAGGTAATCGTAAAAACACGAACAAAAAAAAAGACAAATGTTTTTTAATATAAGAAAATATATTAGAAATACTTATAAACACAAACGAAAATGCTATACAAAAATCTTTTCCGAGTTACTAACTATTCCGATAATAGTTCTTTATCTTTAGAAAACTTAGAAACTGGTATATTTTCGATATTTAAAGAGGCATTGGTAAAAAATCAATATATTACTAACGATTCCGATAACAGTTCTTTATATTTATAGAAATCTCAGGAATCAATATATTTACGATATTTAAAAAAGCTATCATGAAAAAAAAAAAAAAAAAAAAAAAAAAACAGGTTGAATGTAGATTTTGCCATTGCAGAATTCAGTTTCGCCTCCTATTAGGAAAAAAAAAAAAAAAAAAAAAATCGATAGGATCTTTTAGAAGGGCGACCCCGTTTGGAATGCAATAAACTAACTTCATTTTTTTGTGTTTATCAATATAATAGTGAACAGGAAGACGTGAAATACCCATTTGATTAGCAATTTCTCTCGGAGTCATTGGAATTGCGGAATAATAAAGAGATACAATTTGACGTGCTACTTCTTCATTGACGAGATTCATCAAAAACGGATTTTTTCTTTAGTTTAAACGCTTTTTTATAGACGCTGAGAAAAAGGAAATGCATTTTAACAATAAAACGAGTGGAATCCCATCAAATTCGACGAATGAAATGTTTAAAAGACCCGATCGATTTGGTTTTTAAAAAAAGCAAAAGTAATTACATTATTGAATCATTATATAATAAATATATTTCCAAACTTAATGTCAAGTTTGCCCGTTACAATTTTGCATGCAAATATTCGCACATCTTCAGTTAAAATTGTAATCTGAGTGCCGGCGAAATCCAGGAATTTTATTTTATATGCACTCACAAAAAATTAGTTTTATTATTTAAAAAAAAAAAAAAACTAATTTCATTTTTACTGTGACATTATTTCCACTAACTGAAGTCATCTGAAAGTAAAATCTCAATCTCAGTGTCCATAATGAAAAGAAATATTGAAATGTAATATCGTTATGAGTAAAAATGCGATGTTTTAAATAGGACGTCATTTTGCCTTCAAATGTTTTTTAAAAATTACTGTTATTAGTAATATGAAAAAGGCATCCGTAATAATATTGTAATTCTTATTTATCTGGTTGCTGAATGACATCATTTTCCTCATTTTGAATTTTTCTTTAGATATTAATTTTTATCATAAATTACTTTCTGTTATTTTATTTACATTATTATTATTATTTCTTAGTAAATATATTTTTTTTTTACCTCAATTAGGGCATAATTATACGCAATCATTTTATTGTGGTTAAATTTTACGAAAACAATTGACTTTTTTCTTTTAAATGCAAGGACATGTTCACTGATGAAATAAAACTTCTGACTCGTGGAAAGTGATAATAGAAAATAAATTTTTATTATCGAGAGAAAAGCTAAACTGAGTTGCCACCATATTTAAGAAATATTGTAAAAAGCATTTAAAATTAAAAATAAAATATAAAAATGGAAATAAATTAAAAAATAGCTAAAATGGGCACAACTACAAATAAATAGCTTTCATTTAAAAAAATAATTATCAAAATCGGTTGAGCAGAAAATTCAGGGATGACGACACGACATTTTTTAGCTTGTCTGAAAGAAATAGCATCGGAGGCTAAAAAGACAGATATTTTTTAATCTAGGAAAATATATTATAAACACGAATGAAAGTACACAAAAACTTTTCCGAGTTGCTAACGATTCTGATAAGAGTTCTTTATCATGATGAAACCTCAGAAATCAATATATTTGCAATATTTAACCCTTTCATTCATACGGTCCTCATGTGAGGACAGATAAAAATTGCCTTATAAAGAGAAAAAAAATAGCATTCATTTTTGGAGGTCTTATTTATGGACAGATAATAGCTAGCATACTGCACAATAATAAAATTATTTTTTAACGGGTTCTTATTTATCACAAAGATGATAATAATGAAAATTAATGAATAATAATGGAAAATAATTTATGCATGAAACGGTTAAAAAGGCATTGGTAAAAACATGAAAAGAAAGCTGGTTCTTAGTCTATGAAAATATAATATAAAGATGAAAGAAAATACAGAATTTTTTTTTTCCCGAATAACCAACTTCTCCGATAAGTATTCTTTATCCTTAGAAACCGCAGAAATCAATATATTTTCGATATTAAAAAAGGTATCGATAAAAACATGAAAAGAAAGGTATTTCTTAAACTGAGAAAATATATTATAAATACAAATGAAAATACACAAAAGCATTTTCCGAGTTGCAAACAATTTTAATAGGAGTTTTTTTTTTTTTTTTTAAATTTCAAAAACACTATATTTTCGATTTTTAAACAAACATACATGAAAAAAAATTGTTCTGTTGTTACTGATTTTTTGCTAATTTTTCTGAGTAATTTTTATAATGTATATTACAAATTAAAAAAAAATTTCGCCAAAATTAACCCATATACTATATTAATTTCCTTATAACAATACTACGTACTTAGTTCAACTTATTAAATTAAAATCTTGTTTCTAGATCTAATATATTAATCTTTATGGAAACGATATAAATTCTTAATTCGCCTTAAAAAACATTTATTCCAATACGCGTAAATTTAAAAGATGGCTCTAAATTAAAAATATTCTTAATTAAACTTTATTTCTTAATATTCCAAATAAAACTTATTTTTTCTATGTTTTTATCAACCCTTTTTAAGAAAGGTTTATTAAATTTATTCCAAAACCATACCTTTCAAAAAATATCATTATTTTTATTTATCTGTTTATTTATTTTCCCTCCTTCAACATTCGATATGTGTGCATATCAATAAATTCATTTCTTTTCTTTTTCTCTTAAAATTAATTGTCTGCAAAAATACTTCGTTTGCAGGATATTTGAAATTCTGAGTCGATTATAAATTAGTTAAATAAATTTTTTTTAAATAAAATTATCGTCTGTGGAATAAAAATCTGACTCTGGGCATGAGTTATGTTTACATGGGAAAATGATGGTTAGAGAGTAGAGAATTTTCAAGAACTTTGTTTTTAGATTTAAGAAAGGAAGCCTGGAGGTGAGAAGAGAGATTCTTTTTTTTTTTCTTCGATGAGTACGGCTGGCTGAAGTAAAGATGGAATATTCTTTTTGATGTTTCGGTTAAAGACGGCTTGCAAAGGGAGCCTTTCCCTTTCTTATGACTACAGTTTAGTAAATTAACTTGCAGCAGCCAATGAGTAATTTATTAGATCTTCTACATTTATTTATTTGTTTAGTTTTTTCTCTCGCTTGCCATAACTGTGTTTTTTTTTTTTTTTTTTTTTTTTTTTTAACCAGTGAACCAGTGAAATTAATTCGAGTTTCTCCTTAAATCGTCACATGTATTTTATCAGTTTTAATTATTTGGAAAATGTTATGTTTTTTGCATGTGATATCCACATTTGATATATTGTTCGCCCAATAAATTACTAATAACAAATTTAAACTGATATTAAAAGATATTTATTGGTCAATTGGGTACAAACATAAATTTTACGTTAATTTGTAATAAGATATAGCTTTAACTTATTTATTTCATTTTATTTTATTTTTTATTTTTTTACCAATATGGATTAGCCCAGCTTTTAAAATCAATGGTTCAAATAATGAGCGATGCATACATAATCTAAAATCTTTTAGTCACGCGAAAAAACAAAAACGCCAATGTTAAATATATGAGAATATTATTTTCCAATATTTCGCTTGTTTTTTTTTTTTTTTTTCTTTTGCATAGTATAGTTGAGAACGATCTTTAACCTGGCTAGTTTTTACTTATTCGATTTTCATTCCAGATATTTAAAAAAAAAAAATTGACAGGTTAGACCGGTTCTAAAATCGACACTATTCTAATACAGTCGAGCCTCTATATAACGAAATCCATCGTTCCAGTAAAAAATTCGTTATATAGAGAAATTCGATGTATAGAGTATGATGTTAAAAATAGTATTTAATGTGTAAATTTTGAACAAATATTATTTTTGATCTTTTTAATTAAGAACTTGAAATGTTTAAAAGTATATATTAACCTAACATTTTATTTCTTACTTATTTAAGCAGTTTCAAAAAAGAGAAAAGACATTTATTTGAAAGCTTAAGGAAAATCAAATAAGGAAGACTTACATAAATTTCAGAGGAAGAAATTTTTTTGTAACTGTAATTTTTTGTTGTTTTGATTTTAAAATTACAATTGTTACGCTCTCAAAAAAAAAATTCTCAAATTTTAGCAAGGAATGAAAAATTGTAGTTGATATTTTCCTCCATTTGAAGGTCTCTCTTATGTGCTCTCATTGATGTAACAATTCAATTGACTGTGTTTTGAGAAGGATGTTGAAAGGTGTGTGGGAGGTGGGATGAACTTGTTAGATTTAAAGAATAAGGAGAGAAGTAATATTTATAAAAAAAAAAAAAAAAAAAAAAAAACCTCTCCACTGTACGATAAATCAAAAATAAGTGATGGAAAATTAATTCCATATGATTTCGAAGCTTTTTTAAAACTGAATAAATTAATATCAATTTATGAAAAAATTCGTTATATGGAGATAGATATTTCGTTATATAGAGTCTGTTTTTAATGTAATCATGCAAGAAGGGGACCGTTCTTACTAAAAATTCGTTATATGGAGAAATTCGATGTATGGAGTTTCGTTATATAAAGGTTCGACTGTATATTGAATAATATCTAATAAATTAATTAATATCTAACATATTAAAAATTTTAACCATTTGAACAAAAGAAAGGTCATGTTTTCTCATTTTTTTTTCAATCTTTTGTTAGCTCCAAAAAATAATTAAGTTATGAAAATTATAATTCTCTATGATATAAAAAATGCAGTAAATAGTTCTCGAGAAACTGAATCTAGAGTTTTGTGAAATTCCATGCATTAGTTCTTGGGATAGACCGCACACGAAATTTATGTCAAATACAGACATACAGACAGACGTTTTGTAAAAAAAAAAATTTTGGAATCGCTGAGCCCTAAAACGTGTAAATCCGTTACAAGACGGTATTCGAAAACTCACAAATCCAATACTTTCTTCTTGTAAAGATAGAATAAAGTAAAAACAAATATATATGATCCTCAGTTGCATTTTCATATATTTACAAAACATAATACATTACGGAACATTTTTTTTTTTTCATTTTAACTTTAAAATTATTAATTATTTTGATAACAAACAAACAAATAAATAATTAAAAATTAAAAATATTATTAATTATAAATAACACAAGTAAATAATTGTTTAGTTTTTTATTAAAAAAAATTTAGTATAAAATTAACCGAAAAATTACCATTTTCTTAAAATAGTTTAAATTTGAAAATATTAAATATAAATGCAATTTATAAGTTATACATATTTGCAATTTATAGTTCCATAATAAATGTAATAATGTTATGTAGAAACTAGACTATTTTTATGATAATACCATGATTATTTTAAAAGTTATAGGTATAAAAAGGAGAACAACGCTAAAATTCATGGAATTTAATATTTTATAAATGAAAAGTGTAAAACGCATAAAGTTTTCATTTAATCAGCATAAGAATGATACTCTTCGTTTGAATATATATTAAAAACACAAGATAAAAAAAAATTGTGATTTTTGAACTAATTGAACTATGACAATTATCCAGGAAAAATTTAGAGAAAAAAATAAGTTTTGATAAAAATCCCAAAACCACTTTCAAATTTAAAATTTTATAAAGTTTGTAAAAGATATAAACGTTTAAAAAAACCTCTGGTATGATAAAGTTATCCACTTAAAAAACAATAAGAAAAGTAATAAGTAATAAACAAATATGTACTTTAATAATTAATTTCAATAATTAATTATTAAAATTAATAAATTAATTAAATAATTAATTTTAATAATTTAGTAGCGCAAACTGAACTGTGTTCAAAAATTGAAATTTGAACCCCCTCCCCTCCCTGAACATAGTTCAAGGAGTAAGTTCTACTTAACCACGTCCAACGATTCAAATTTTGATCTCAAAACTTAAGTTTAAGTCTAAACTTTTGAAAGCATTTAATGAGATACAAAAAAATAACGGTAAAAATAGTTGTTCGTTACTCCAAAGTATAAAGCAACCTCTACCGCCATTTTCGAACTTTATCTTTAAAATTCATTTTCAAGAAAATACTGACATAAAGAATATAGTTTTAGCGAAAACCGCAAATGAATCGGCCACTTTTTCTGTTTTTAATTATCATTTGAAATGTTGGACCCTAAACTTCAATAGCGCCTATCTCCTTCGGAAAACGTTTGGGATCCTTAGATTCCTGTGAAATATTGTTTGCTTTGAAGTGTACTATCGCCTCTTAAGCAAAATTCCCAAGAGGTTAGATTCATTTTGTATATAAAATAATATTTGTAACAATAACATTTGTAAATTTTATGCTTTAAGTTGCTAATTATTATTAATAGTGCCATGAAAATATGACATTAACATAGAAATAAGAAATTTAATTTAGTTTTAAACTTTATATTTTAAAAATAAAGTGTAAAAACCGAAAAAATTCTATTTTCTTAAAACTGTTTAACTTTAAAATTATTAAATATAAATACATTTGATAAATTCCATAAGAATGTGACATAGACATGGAAACAAGTAATTTAATTTAATTTAGTTTTAGATTTTATATTTTAAAAATAAAATATAAAAACACCCGAAAATTTACTATTTTTTTTTAAACTGTTTAACTTTAAAATTATTAAATATAAGTACACTTGATAAATTCCATAGGAATGTGACATAAACATGGAAACAAGTAATTTAATTTAGTTTTAGATTTTATATTTTAAAAATAAAGTATAAAAACACCCAAAAAATTACTATTTTTTTAAACTGTTTAACTTTAAAATTATTAAATATAAATACATTTGATATATTCCATAATAAATTAAAAAATATAATAATAATATGTTATGCAGGAAACGGACTATGTTTTGGACACTAACGTGAATATTTTAAAAGTTATAGGTATAAAAAAAATTCAACAACATTCTTGAATAAGGTTATTAATTTATAAATTAAAACTGTGCATTAACTTTTCAATAAATTAAAATATGAATCATGTATTCCTTTTGAGTACACATTTAAATATATATAAAAAATTCGCTTATTGAATTAATTGAATTTTAACAATTTTTCGACAGAACTTTACAAAAAAAAAAAAAAAAAAAAAAAAAAAAAAAAATTAAAAAAATCATGAAACAACTTACAGTTTTAAAGTTTTTTAAAGTTTGTAAAAAATATAAATATTTAAAATGCTCCTGTATCATAAAGTTCACCCTCTTTTTTCTAAAACAGTAAATTTCGAATTCAAATTTCGATTGAAATTGACAATTTAGGGGCTGTGCAAATATAACTTTAGCAATTTTTTGGTAATTTTGGACCCCCCCCCCTTCCCAAGTAATAATATCGTTATCAAATTGTAATGTATTATTATTAATTTTTTTTCAGTGATTTTCATAAACTATTTGCATTTATTTTTCACGTATTTCATTGGTTCAAATGCAGAAAAGTTAATAAAATATCGCTTTATTCAGATAACATTTTAGATAAATATATACTTTTTAAAAGTATTTTATAATAGCTTTTTGTTACGTAATGCATTTAACAGTAATAAAGTCTTGTTGCAATGGCTCCGAACGGAAGAGAGATGGGGTGCAGATAAAAATTCTTATTGGCGAAACAAGTGGATAACATTCTTTCTCTTTTATTTATTAGTAAACTTCATTTCGAATTCGTACTTTATTTCAAATGTATTTCACATATGGTTTCTCGAACCGAAAATAAATAGGCATACACATATGAAGAAGAATAGAGATGTCAAACGTTGGGGTATCCCATATTTTAGAATTAAATAATTTTATAATAATTTAGTGATACTAATAATAACTTTGAATTTTCATAAAAATAGATAACAGAAAAAAAAAGTAACATACTATTTTGAATTAAGCACCATGTTACAAATAAAAAGAGAAAATTTTTACTGGATCAAAAATGATATCGATATTAAAAGACAAACTTCCCTTATTCCTATCGATATTTTACGATATCATGTGCCAGACCCCCCCCCCCCTCTCCCCTAACATGATAACGTTATATATGCACAGCTTTTAACCCTTTATCTACCTACGGTATTAATAAGAGCTATTAAAATAACTTCTTATAAAATTCTTTTAATACATCCATTAATCGTAATACTGTTTAGAATGAGTTACAAATACATTATTCTATCTTGTTCCAAAAGCATTATTTGTTACAGAAAACAAAAATATTTTTAAAAGGATGATTTATTTTTGCCTTTGTATCTTTTCAGCTTTCTTGGCGCTAAAAAAGAGGGATGGGGATTTTTCAATTCGGAAATATTTCTATATTTATATTCTAAGAACATCATACTTGTACATGTTATAATTCAACAAGATACTAATAAAGCAATTTGAAATAAAAGATTTGAATGGGGTTACAAATTTTACACAAAATCCCTGTAAATTCAAATTTAAATAATCATTCTAAATCCTTCTATCCTTCTAAAATCCTTCAAAAATTTATTAAATTATTATATCTATACTTTTAATTTAGTTAAAACAGTTTACGTAAAATGCTTTAGAATGTAAAATTTTCTTCAATTCAAAATTCGGTAGATAAAGGGTTAAAGATATACCTTAAAGAAGTACACAAAAGATAAACCAAAACAAAAGACTTACCGCTATAGGTAGAATTCCTTCCCTTTGCCTCAAGAGCTTCTGAACTGGACTGAAAGAGTATTACGGGCCCACTCGTATAAGAAACGTGGTTACGGTTTGACCTATACCGGTTTATCGGTCACGAAACATAGCAGTTTATTAATTATGTTATTCGCATTTCGATTTATATACTATATTTTCTTTCTTTCTTCCTTTCTCTCTTCTGAACATAATCTACTGACCAGAAAGCTGCGGTTAAGGATATTACGCTTAATTAGTTATTGTTTTTATAGAGAGAAAGTTCCAGTTCTTCTTTTGTTTTTATAAATTGCCCTTTTTTACTTTCTGAATGCACACTTAAGGAAAGTATTGCAATTATGTGCCTTGGAGATGAGACAGGCTGTCATCTGCCTCAAAATTAAAATTATATTTATTCACAAGATGAAAACAAGAACGAAAAATCTTCCTCTAAGAAAAGATTATGAAACATTTTCCAACACTTACAGGATGCTTTTTTTTTTTACAAAACTTCACTGTGCAATAAGGTGAAAGATAGTAGACAATTTGGATAACGCATTTTAAAACTTAATTGAAGGAGTTATCACTAACAATCGGGAAAATACCCCAAATCGTTTGTGAAATCCTGTATATGATCTATAGATTTGTGATGCACTATATAGTAAACTCAAATTTAAATCTTTTAAGAGCCGCCTAGCAAAGCCGAAAATTCTCTCCACTAATTTGCTTCTACAGACGGAAACGTACTCGAGATCTTTCGCGCTGCCCTGTATGTAATCTATATAATTTATACACACCTACTAACTGGCAACGAATTCAATAAATTTGAAAATGAGTACCACAACTGAAAACGCACTTACAGCGATTTCTCTCAATAGGCGGGCTTGTAATCGATTTATTTTGTGTTTCTCTGTAAATGATCAATGAATTTTATAAACAGCTTATTCTGTACTAAGAATCTTGTTGTACATCTCAGTAATATGCATATATATATATGAAATTCAATATTTTTGAAATAGTGTAATATCATTAAAATACAGAGTAAAAAAATGTTCCACATAGACTGTAATGTGACGGAATTATTTTGAGTGTCTCTGTAAATTATCTATAAATGCTACATACTTCCATTTTCAATACCGGGATTGCCCTGATAAACCTCAATAACACATATTAATTTTACAAAAATCCATGTGTATTTACGCAAATTACATTGTGGACTTATGTTCATACAAATTGAATTCATGCTGATTTTTCATCTATATTTGAAAGTGGGATGTGGCGGAGGAAAAAAAACAATAATTTATAAGTATTTAAACCCCTTCGAGGAAAGTGATCCATTTTTGGACTACCTAATTTTAATTCCTAAATGCCACGCTGTCACCGGAATACTAGAGTAAAAATTTTCATTTTATTAACCCTTTGTATTCTAGAGGTGACTTTCACCCACCACTAGTCTTGGGTCAGGTGTCCCCGATAAATCAGAATGCTAAATGCTTTCTTTCTTTCTAACCGATGACTAGGCCCCTACCTGCCGAGTTTTCTCAGCTTAACGGGTTAGATACCTGGTATCGGGGCGGACTCGCCTAATTGCCACGTAGTGGCAATAAACTTTGCTTCGCACACCATCTTTTCTGCATTACTTGCTTGTCGTTGCGCATACTTTGTTTCGCTTGTTAAATAATGGTACATCCTGATGTTTGAACTGCAAATGGCTTCGCAAGATGGTCTCGTAATTTAGAGCCTTGATCAGATGACGAGACCTTCACCTGGCAAGGCACCTCCAAAGGTATAATTCACAGGTAACTTGGAGGACTTTGCACAGGATACCACTAATATCTTACAGTTTATTTCGCAATTTTTTATCACAGATTATTTGGCCATTAGGTATGGCGAAGAATATTAGTTTAAAATACTGGTGTCCAGTATATTTGGAGCAACGATTTCGAGGGACACTAGTGGTCAGTAAGAATCACCTCTCTTGTGCAATGGGTTAGGTACATAAACTAAAGCTTTTGCCTACTTTTAAATAAATTCCTTTTTAAATTCTAATGTAATTCACTCATTAGAGTATTTTACTAATAAAAGAACCTGAAAATGGTTAAAATATTTTATTATCCTTTATCATAGCACCGGTGTTAGTAGCATAAAGAAGCCGTGAGCTATTCCTTGTCTGTTCTCGCTTTTTGTTTGAAGTCCTTTCCCGAAATTCCAACAAAACAGAATTAATGTCTCTCTGCCTTAGTAGTATAATGTATTTTAAAAGAATAAGAATTTGTGACTTTCTTAGGTTTATGCACAGGAGAGTTAGCATCGAAAACAGATGCAAATGTAACCACATCTCATGTAAAGAGTGAAGTCTAAATTTTTGTCAGTTAAGGGCAAAAATGCAGCGGGGAATGCTCTTGAAATATCGGAGCCCATAGTAGAGGTCTGCACGGGCCGGAATTTCCAGGCCCGGCCCGGCCCGGCCCGTAGGAAAGTTATTTCGGCCCGGCCCGGCCCGTTGTAAAACTCAAATGTTCGGCCCGGGCCCGGCCCGGCCCGTTTAAATTTTTATATTTTAGGCCCGGCCCGGCCCGTACAAAAATCAGCGAAAACAGGCCCGGCCCGGCCCGTTTTGGCCCGTTACAATTTCTACGATTTCTTAAAAATTCAGATTTTTATCATATAAATAAGATTTCTTTAAAGAATGCTGCATACATATCTATGGAATGATTTTACAGTATATTTTACAGGAAATACACATTAACAACATTAATGATTACTTAGATTCTTAGGCTTTCAACATTCGAATAAAGATTCATTAAAAAATTAATATGGCTTAGAATAAAAGAAAAAAAGAAAGAAAGTTAAAAACATCGTTAATTTTGAAGCTGTTTCATAAAAAAGGATTTATAAATATATTTCTGTATTATTTTATTATAAGTTTCAAATCCAAATTTATTCTTAAATTCAAAGAAGTCCTTTCTGTTACATTTCTAAATTCATTTTTTTTCCTCAGAAACGCATAAGATTAGCAGATATCTATTTTCAGAAACTATATAATCGAATGGCGTTATCCATTTTTTGATACAAGCAATTTAAGAATACTGCAAACAATAAAATACTGTCATAATTAGCGTTTTGAATAGAATTTCCGGAAGCAATAGCAAGGGAAGGGAGAAAAACCTGCAATCATTTGAGAAACTATTATATCTCAACAAGTATTTTATTTACCAACAATGAAAAACGCTATTCGATTCCAAATCCCTTCAATAGTTAGGCTTATCACTTTTATACTTTTACAATTAAAAATTAAACAGAAAATGTGCCAAACTTTCGCATTATTGAGAAATTAATTTAAATTCATCGAGATATATCCGAAGACTAAGCTAACAAAAGTTCTTTATCGCTGTTAATAATTTTACAAATCATGTTTTACCAATAATTAAGTCTAGTACCGGACCGGCCAGTCTGTATGTAGAAAAATAATGCAAGCGTGATCTCGGACCGGCATGAGTCAGCTAAAAAAGTATTAAAATAGGTTACACATAATGTAATTCTCCGATGCCGATACACTGTGCATTTTTATATTGATGCTGTCAAACTAGTATGACCACATTTATACTTATTCTCGTTAAAACCATTTTCGTTGAAAATAGCTCATATTTTATCGTTTCAACTGAAATCTTCAGAACGGGCCGGCAGGCCCGAAATTTTTTTTTATCGGCCCGGCCCGGCCCGTCAGGCCCGTTCAATTTTTTTGCCGGCCCGGCCCGGCCCGTTTATGTTGTTTGTCGGCCCGGCCCGTTGAAAAAACTATTCTAAATCTGCCGGCCCGGCCCGTTAGAAAATTCGAAACAATTCCGCCGGCCCGGGCCCGTGCAGACCTCTAGCCCATAGGTGTATACGAGCTACGAGGAAGGAAAGAATCTCTGTTTGACAGCTCATTTTCCTATGCTTGAAGAATTGTCCCTTTTTTATTAATCACGATTGGTTGCGTGGTGATTAGAATTTTTTAATAATATCATATGTTTCTTTTTGTATATAATCGTTTAACCTAGAGTTTGTTTTTAAATGAACACTTGTGATACATATATATTTATATAGTGCTTTAATTAAGTGTATAAATTGAAACAACCCTAATGCAAAACTCGCAAAAGCAGCTCATATATGTATGAAGTTTACATAGTTTTGTCTGAAGATATTAAATTTATGTAAAGAGGGTGCAATAACAATAAAAATAATAAACTTAACTTTTTGAACAAGAACAACAACATAATTCCCTGCTCTTCGGAAGATGGGGGGGGGGGGGGGGGGAGTGAAACAGGTATCAAAATTTAAAAAGGTGTAACCTCACAGATTTCGCAAGGCATGGCAAACCTACATACTCCATTAATGTAAAATAAAATTCGAAATAAAATCTACATTCTCTAACGTCAAACCATATTACAATCAAACTAACAAAACAAATTATAATTAAAAATACACAACAAAATAACGTTAAAATATTTTTAAACATACATATATACCAGAATCAATTAAATAATTATAAAGTGCTAATGATTACTGTGTTTCTTTACTGCCCCCTCTTTTCATGTGTCCTTTTTTTTTTTTTTACATTTATGCAAATAGTTGAGTATAATAACAAATGTGATATTTATAGTAGATTGTCAGGTACACGAAAATCAAGCGTTGTCATGAGGAAATATTTTTATTTCTGTGAGTGGCACCAATTTATATAAGCCCGTAGGGCACAAGCCCACCAAATTCAATTGATGTAACCCTTTCCGGTTCGGGCAAAATCTGTTAGTAAAATGAGAAATTGTCGACTGGCACCGGAATTCACAAACCAATTTTTTAGATATTTTGAATTCTTTAATTTGAGCTTTTATTGCAAAAGCAAAATTTCACTAAAATATTATTGGTGCCGTTTCCAAGTTTAGAATTAAAATTAGGTATCCCAAACCGGGCACAGCGGGCCGGAAAGGGTTAATTCGTTCTTTATTTACTTACTTATTTATTAACTAGCGGCCTTCGCCCGCTACGCTGGTCGGTTTATCTAAAGAAATCTTGAAGAAGTAGTTAGATAAGGTTCAGACATACATTAAAAAAAAAAAAAAGCAAGTCGATCATTCAAAAAACGTTGGGAAATATCAAATATTTACTGTAATTTTTTAAGAAAAACAAAGTTTCGAAAAAAAAAATTAAATCGAAAAAAAAATTACACTGACATATTAATGCAAGGAAATTTTCCCAGAGAGAAAATTCGCCTTGAATACAATATTTCAAATTCTTTTAATTGCTTATAGGCGTTAATGCCAACATAGTGAAAAAAAATTCCATGCTGGGAATCGAACCCGGGCCATCAGTATGGCGCACTGACGTTCTACCGACTAAACCACATGGAACGACAGCCAGCTTGAAACTTTCTCATACTTAAGTAGACTGGCGAAAACATAACGATAGCGCGTTTTAAAATCGCACAGTGACATCTATTGGATTTTATATGTACTAAAAAAACGTTATGTACTAAAAAACGTGAGCAGCGCACCTAATAGTTTCTTTTGTTTCTTTTTGTTACTTTTTTGTCTGTTGTCCGATTTTGATGAAACAAAGCCTATACACTGCCCGGGAGTGTGCATTCTTCATTAGTGAAAACCGCATAAAAATCCATTCAGTAGTTACGAAGATAACCTCGAACAAACAGACAGACAGACTGACAGACAGACAGACAGACAAAAAATTCAAAAAATTTTTTTTTGTGTTTCATTGGTTTTCTTTTATCGCCCTGACTCCATTTTTGTCAATTATCTTCAATGTACAGACACACCGGGTCCTACTGTTTTATTATATGTATAGATTTAATCACTGAAATAAAAATTTATTTTATTGACATTCTCAAAATAATCCAGTTGGGAAAATAGCAATGATAACAATTAGACTTACAACAGTACAGTACTGAGATATAGTTAAATTTCTTTCAAAAACAAATTTCTTGCGGATTTCGCCATTTGTTTTGATATCTTGAACTGATAAAACTCACAAATAGCTCAAATGTGTGTTTTTCTTGAAATTCAGTTTTTGGCATTTTCGAAAGTTAGCAATTTTTATGTTATTTATAATAAATATTAATGTACTTATACTAAAGAAAAATATGAGTTAATAAAATTAGTTATTAAATTATAATTAAATTATAATATTTTCATAATTTGCAAAAAAAAAAAAAAAGGCAAAGTTTAACTTTATATTATTATTAATTTTTCGCTCCCCTTCTACATTTCTCTCTCTACACACGCAATAAAAAAAAAAACAAGAAAGAAAAAATGATGCTTCAAGCATATGAAACACTTTCTAACACTTTCAGAATAATGTAACAAAACAGCACCATTTAAAAAATTAAAATACAGAAATGTATAAGCATTTCAAAAGCGTACTTCAGTTGTTTAAATCTACAATCCGAAAATTATTCGAATTTTTTAGCAGCCCTGTATATAATATAGAGATTTGTATTTATTAACAACAAGCATTCCAAAATTTAATTCATTTAAGAGATACATATATTTCAGTTGAAAATACCCCTTCAGCCATTTCTAATAAGGAGAATGATATGCGAATACTTTTGTACAGCCTTGTATATGAGGTATAGAATTTATATATAAATAATAATATGCATAAAACTATAATGCATATAAATAATAATATGCATTAAAAGCGCATACTGAATTTTAAAACGTACTCTTCAGCAATTATTATGCAAAAATAGTACTGCAACCGATTTGTGTGTGTGTGTGTCCCTGTAAATTATTATAAAAATAAAATGCTATAATGCTCTGTTTTACGTTCTGAAATGCAGTGATTTAAATCAGTTTCAATACATTTGAAATAGCGTTATGTCCTTAAAATACTCTACAAGCGATTTTTCCACATATACTATAATGTAATGAATTCTTTTGAGTGTCCCTGCAAATGAACCATTAATCGTACATATTGCATATGCAATAGCAAAGATGTTTTGATGATCTTAAATAAGCTTTATCAGTTGCATGAAAATCCGAGTATACTTACGGGTGTTAGAGTGAGGACAGACTGACAGACAGACATACGGCCTGGCAGACAGACAGACATGCGCCCTGACGGACAGACAAACCGAATGCATAAGCATTTTCAACGATTTTTGGAAAGTGCTAAAAAATATATATTTTATTTTACTCAAAAAATTTTAAGCCCACTCAACATTTTTTAGAAGTTGGCGCCACTGTCTATGTAGGAAGAAAAAAGAAACTAATGAAAAAATAACCTTGAAGCAATTTTAAATTATTAGTAATATTTTACTATTACGGTTTTTTGTTATCGCGATCGAACAAGTTTGGCTCGGATGACACAAAATTAATTAACTTCTGAACCGGATTATGAGACTTTACGGGCCGTTGGAAAAATAAAGTGTGTTTTTATACTATGAAATGGCATATACCGGTTTATTGGTCACGAAACATTATTTTTATCATAACTTTTTTTAAAGTTTAATTTATGTTTTTTTTTTTCTTTTTTTTTTTTTCATTACTCTGTTCATAATCTGTTGACCAAGAATATTGCGGTTAAAGATCACGCTGATTGATCTTGATTACTTTTCTTCTTTATTTAAAAGGAAAGATTTTTGTTCTTTATATGTATAGATATATGTATTTATATAATATTCTTTTTTAACAAAGAAATGTGTAGGGTAGAGTGGGGATACTTGAGCCACCCCTATTATCTCTACAGTTAGTTAATTTTTCTTTCTAAAATTGGCAATATGGTAACATATTTATAGTTCTGAACATGTAAAAAAAAATCACACACCTTGGTACCATTTTGAAAGTATAGTGATTAATAGTTGTTTTTTCTATCTGAAGTAAATATTTAGGAGCATGTTTTTTTTTTTTTTTTTTTTTTTTTTTAATCAAAGTTTTGTTTAAAGTTGCAACTATATACATAAATTTAATAAGTATAATTTCAAATGTATTTTGAATCTAAAATAGCTCTAATAGCTGCATGCTTTATTTAGTAAAACTCTGACAAACAAAAATATTGATAGTGGGGATACATGAGCCAGTGAGATTGGGGATACTTGAGCCATGGCTCAACCATCCCCACTAGGAAATTAGACATGGGGGACAGAAACAAAAATAAAATTACATCTTATATTCACTAATAGATTTTTTTCTTGATAAAAGGGAGAATATTTTTTCATTTTATTTTTTTTTTCTTAAAAAAATAACAACCTAAAAAAATTTTTTTAAATGTATATTTTTTTAATCAAAATATCCATTTTATTTTTCATTTTGACTAACAAAATAGTCTGTCTAGATAAATCTAAACACAATTTTCAATTTAACTTTTATTAAATTAAAATAACTTTTAAAAACTGTTTTACTGATGTGTATCTCTAATACTTTAATTAGTTGGGTCCAACATATTAAAATATTTATTTTTTAATATAATATATTAAGATTAATATTTTATATTGAAATTGTAACCTCTGTTGCTGTAACTTTTTTTAACTAAGAAATTTGAAGAAGAATTGATAAAAAGAGCGCACAAAACACAAGAAAAGCAACAAAAATCACAGTTCAAACTTACTTGCATGGAGCCAAAGGCGAAGACAAAATCTTTTCCTGTGACATCAAAAAAGCGTTTGAAATAGTAGAATGATACATCTGACTTAGATTCCGACAGCTACTCAATTAAAAGCATGAGTTCGACAATATCATTAGAAGAAAATTCTGTCAATGATGGTGATGATATGAAAAGAAAACCTTCTATTGATGAATGGTTACTAATAAAATATGCCAGAAAGAAAGCTGTAAAAAGATTTGTTGGACAAGCGCTTAATATTTTGAAAATGAAATTTGTCCAAAGAATTCCAGATTCCAAATTTAAATGGCTCTGAACTGAGGAGTTTTCTACCATCGGCATAACTCAAGTTGAAATGATCCTTCGACCACCAGTTCTAACGACAAAAAATGATCGTATTACTAGCTTTGTTTTCTCAATTGGTTTTGAAGAACTTTATGTATCATAATTTATCATTCTGTAAAATGTTTGTGCAAAAATAAAGCGAAAAAAATTACTTTTGTAGGTATTTTTCCGTACTGGCTCAAGTATCCCTTCACCATGGCTCAAGTATCTCCCTCATGGGGATACTTGAGCCACGATGTAAAACAAAAAGTAAAATTGTATTAGACATAGAAAAATAGTTCAATATTAAATGAAAGTGGTTTTCAATTGAAGAAAAAATATCAAATTTTCATTTTCAATATTTTATTTTATTCTAAGAAATTATAAAAATTTTTATAAAATTAAAATTCAAAAAATGGCTCAAGTATCCCCATCTTCCCCTGCATATAAATATGTGTAAGAGTGTGCGCTTTATGATTCGTATATTATACTTAGTTTTTATTAGTAATAACTATATGATATCTAACTATTTATCTATATTATAAAGGCCAAATATGTCTGTGCGTAACGCATACGTCATTTTTCGAATGACAACACTTTCCGACGAAATTTCGCTTGTGCAATTTTCGCTACCGTAAATTTTTAAACTTCTAGGCATCACATATTTTCAATCTTTACACCATTGTACAGAAAAAAACATGTATACTTTTAAGCGAAATTTGTTTTAAAACTGTATCTCCATTTATTTTTGAGACATTAATTTATTTTGTACTTTTAAATTCAATTTTTCTGGGGGTGGCAACTTGAGTACTCCATTTCTGTGCGAAGTCGAGTGCAAAGTAAAGGAAAAATAGCCATAAAGTAAAAAGAAAAATAGATAGGAATTATGATGGCTGGGAGTGACGCAAAAAATTTTAACCCTGAAATCCGTTACATTAAGCCCAAAGACAACCGAACAAATCTATAGTAAAGTATCCTAAGATAAATGGGAGAGGTGTCCGCAAGATTAAAGGCGGGGTCACATCAATCAAGATCATACGACATTTAGCGGAAGGGGTGAAGTACAAGAGGATTATTAAGTAGATTGCAATTTCTTTTGAGTGAATGGCAACGAAACGGCTTGGTTCTATAAAATTGCACTTTAAAAAGTTGCGTAGAATAAAGTTTAGGTTTGTAATATTGTAAATAAATAGAGAATAAATAAGTGTAGTCGGATTAAATATTATCATAAAATATACTAAGATGAAATATTATTTAATCATACAATACAAATGTCGCTAATTTAAATATATTAGGTTCAAACCGGTTCCGAAAGTTAAAGTAATTAAAAAAAAATCTGAAACCTAAATTGAAAAAGTAAAAACTAGCCTTTAAAACTATACTTATATTTGGCTTACCGAGATATTTGAAAATAACGTCTCAATAGACTTAACATTATCATCCGTGTCTTTTTCAGTGAGTCGGGTAGACTCTTAACTTTGAAAGGACTTGGAAATAAAAATTACAAAACATAAGGCATAAAATAAAAGCAAACGACAATGTATTCATATTTTATTAATGAATTGCTAATGAATCAATTTCGACAAATTACATAAAACGCCAAACTACTCAAGTAGTACTGAATTGTGTAAAAGAATCATCCTTATAATTCTAGAAATGATAATCCTGTTAACTAACAATTTACAGCATCGGATTAAGCATCTCATTTCCAATTAAAGTGTATATTTGAATTGAAACTTGAATGAAATACAGTATCATGAAAAATTGAAGACTGTGGAAAATGTGATTACAAATAATCTGGGTAGTTAATTATCCGATCAATTTCATTCTTTATGCAAAATTTGTATTGTTTATTACAGAATAAGTACACACCAAATTTCAAATTTCTATCTTAATTTATAGAAACAGATCAGATCGACAGATCGATTTATAGACACATAGACAGACGGACCACATTTTTTTTTCCCTTCTTCTTCTTCTTCTTCTAAAATTATGTTTTATGTACTCTCCAGTGTCTAAAATCCGTAAATCCGAGTATTTTTTTTTTTTTTTTTTTTTTTTTCGATTTTCAAAACGATTGCAAGATTTACCCTATACTACGTATGATGGGTAAGTAAAAATGTATGGCATCAGAAACAAAACATTGGAAGTCAAAAAGTTACAAAGGTCCATAGGTTTTATTATGTTGAAATAACATTAAAAAGTAACACGGGAAATAAATATACATTGCGCTACCGCGCAATTATTTTAATTTACAAGATTTTATTAATAGAAACTGATTTATCATTTGAACCATAATAAACTTCATTAGTTATGTTATTTGCATTTTCTGCGCGTAGTCTATTGATTAAAAGGTCACGGTTAAGATATTACTTAATTACCTTTCTACTTTTTCTGCATAGACAGCTCGAGGTTTTTCCTTTATTTTGACGTGTATACACGTGTTTTGATACTTGCAGGTGAAATACTGATATGTTATGGTTGGTATAATAAATCTGGATAGTACTAAAAATAACTAGCTAATATATTTTTTAATCAATCTGTGATTTATTATTAATATTAATTGATTACTAATAGTAGGAACTGTTTTATTACTTGAACCATAATATACATACAAACAATTATGTATTAAAAAGGATTTTTTTACGGGGCTAGTACCCAGACTAATGCACTAATGGATATTTCGCTTTATTAACTATCTTTATGTAAAATAAGGATTCTTTAATTATGTCGCTGTAACAATTTTTTAATAAATGAAAGTGAAATACGCATCTGCTACGGTTCATGTAATACTTCAAGCCAATTTTACTAACATTGTGTACGTAATTTCGCGTATTTTTAAGGGGATCCTGGATAGAAAATTTTTCAAATTTTCTAAAATACTTTTATTGGACTAAAGATTTCTCTGTTTTATTCTGCTTAAAATGACGTTCAAATCATGTTTCTATCTTAATTGGAACAAGAAATATTTTTTTTTTCATTTTGGTTTGTTTTCAAAATCTATCTTTCAAGCATGCATAATGCTTGAAGCAAAAAAAAATCAAGGGTTTTATCCAAATATAATAGTATGTGCCATATTATGTATTCTATATTGCCTTTAATCAATGGATATATGGATACAACCCTCATCGTTTTGCCTCCCTTTGGGAATAACGGATTTTGAGCTGATTCTATAGACGATCACTTTCAGAATTTTCAAGCTATGGTTTTGAAATATTTACAGAAGTTGCTGTATACATTTAGCTAACACAATATGCAAATGAAATTTTGATATCGTTGACGCATGCGCAATGAAAAATTATGTAGTAAACCTGCTCTTTTTTCATACTATTTTAGTTTTTATTATTATTATTATTCCGATGACAGGGTATTGTGTACAATGTTGTTTGTCATATTTTCAGAAAAGAACATTATTTTATATTAAGAACTCTGCAAATTATAAGCAAAGAGCTTGTAAAAATTTCGGACTGTTTTTAAAAAAAAATCCCAATTTCTCTACGAGTATACATGCTATCCACATAAAAATTGACACAGTATATTACAATAAGCCACTTAATCATAATCTACAGTTATAGCGCTTTATCTACATTAGTTTTGACAGGGTTATCCAAAAGATATTCATTCTTTTTTAATTTGTTGACGGTCCCCTATAAAGTTTCAGGGAATAATCTTCACGGAAATATATGACCTATACTATTATGTTTATACACTTAGCGTTTCAGGATAATTCCTCATGTATTTTTCTAGACATTTAACAAAATGTCTAAAATCGCAAGTGGACGGTCATCAATGGCCATGAAATGTAATAGATCCATTTTTTTTAAATCAAAAAACATTCATTTATATATATATATATTTTTTTTAATCTTCACGGAAACGTATAACCTGTACACACTTAGAGTTTCAGGATAATTCCTCATGTATTTTTCTAGATATTTAACAAAATGTCTGAAATCGCAAGTGGCCAGTCATCTTTGGCCATATAGTGTATATGTGTGTAACTAAATTTTCTTTGCACGATAAAATTCGCAATTATGCACGAATTGTCTTCAAACTCACCAAATACATTGAGATGGTTAATATCTCGATGGGGATTGCAAATGAGCAAAATCAGCCCAAATAGGTGGAAATGGGGGAGAATCCAAAAATTTGAATACCACCTTAACATGGCTTTGACAAAATCAGCTCTTACAAAACAATGACAGGAAAAAATAAACATTTTTCATTATAGCAATTGCCAATAATTAAAAAAAACACAAAATTCTTATTACAACAATTATTTTACTATTGCAAGATTTGCTCGTGAAAAAGGAAAAAGAAATAAATAGCTTGACGGATTATTTTTTTAAAAAGCAAATCTATATTATAAAGGCCAAACGTATCTGTGCGTAACGCATACGTCATTTTACGAATGGCAATTTTTTCCCTTACAATTTCGGTTTTGCAATTTTCGCTACTTCAAATTTTACACTTCTAAACATGGCACATTTTAAATTTTTACACCGTCGTATGGAGAAAAAAATTTACTTTTAAATGCAATTTGTTTGAAAGATGTATCTCGATTTGTATGTGAAATACTAATTTTTTTTATAGTTTTTAGTACCAATTTTGTAATTCTGGCAACAGAATCACTCCATTTTCTCTTAAAATTGAAAAAAAAAAATAGAAATTACAAGCTAATTATGAAACTTTTTTATCTGAAATATTTAATACGTTTTTGAGCATCATAATGAAAATACATTTCCCGGAAAAGATGATTATTTAAGTCAAATTTCGTCAATCAGGTGTAAAAATTTGCAAATTTCATTGATCAGGGGCGTATAAATAGCAAGTTTTGTCGATCAGGCTCCTAAAAATCGTGAATTTCATTATTCGAGCACGAAAATATTGCAAATTTTGCCGACCAGGCGCAATAAAATCACGATATTCGTATATTCTTATCAACTTAATTGAATGTTAACTGGGTAGGAGAACCTGGTGATGGGCGATTTCGATTTTTTTAAATCGATTTAATCGATACACTGGCCAACTCGATTTAATCTATACTTTAAAATTTTTAATCGATTCCTCTGAAAGCAATATCATTTTCATTTTCCTTCAAATGTCGAAGATAAAGTATTAGAATGTGCTAATCCCAAAATTTCTATTTCATACACGTTAAAACTTCCAATTTCTCTATCACGGTGTCAAAATTATGTGATAACTTATGTCCATCATGAGGATTCAATAAGCATAAGTTCATTGGCGTATGTACATTTTAAAACAAAATATTATCACTTCATTATCCAAACAGATTGTTGAATTTCGGCTCACACGCTCTTAGATGTCTACAATCAAAATTTGAAATTCAAAGAGCATAAAAGCGACACCTTTTGGGTAGTATACAAAGCCCAATAAGGATCTAACTATCTATCTATATTATAAAGGCCAAACGTATCTATGCGTAACGCATACGTCATTTTGCGAATGGCAACACTTTCCCTGCAATTTCGGTTTTGCAATTCTCGGTACTGCAAATTTTACACTTCTAAACATGGCATATTTAAAGTTTTGACACCGTCGTATGTAGAAAAAAATATACTTTTAAATGCAATTTTTGTTTGAAAACTATATTTCAATTTATTTTTGAGATATTAATTTGTTTAATAGTTTTTAGTATCAATTTTGCAATTGGCAGCAGAATCACTCCACTTTCTCTTGAAATTGAAAAAAATAAATAAATAAATAAATAAAAAAATAGAAATTAAATTCCGCAACACTTTCCCATACAATTTCGATTTTGCAATTCTCGGTACTGCAAATTTTACACTTCTGAACATCGTACATTTAAACTTTTTACACCGTTGTATAGAGAAAAAATATGTACTTTTAAATGCAATTTGTTTCAAAGCTGTATCATAATTTATTTTTGAGATATTATTATTATTATTATTATTATTTTTATAATTTTTAGTTTTCGTGATTGTGGCAACAGAATTGCTCCATTTTCTGTCAAAATTGTAAAAGAAAAAAAAATTGAAATTAAAATGTCTCTGTTATAAAATCCGGTGAATTTCGGTTGTATTTCGTTCAATAATTTGATTAATTGAGTTTTATAATATTTTGTTAATTTCAGCTTAAAATAATATTTGCTTGAGAGTTAGACTGATCAATATAAGATGCATTTTTTATTGTAACTAATTTTGCAGATTAAATAAATGAAACAGTTCTTTTTTAAAGATTTTCTTTCGTCGAATTTCGACGGGTTCCACCTCGTATTACATGATATTGGAAATATACAAAACGAAAAGCAGGTGAATATGTAACGTTATGTCTCATATGAGTTAGTAAAAATGCATTGAAACATAATAAAAAAACAGATTATTTTAATATCAGTATATTTTAATATTTAGAAGTTTTCTGATTTTGTTTTTTCCATTTTAAAATCTATTCCGTATTCCATATGCGTGTGTGTATGCGCGTGTATTAGAATTTTCACAAAAGGTTTAGGTCTCTAGTGCTTATCCTCAATGATGAAACTGGGTTTCTCTCTAATCTTGATTTAGTTTTTGTTGGTGAAATTTGTACCTAACTTCAAAATCTACGTCCGCGAGCTGATTCTGGCCTAAGCGGAATATAACTACACGGAATCAGTCGCTCCCGTAATCCATACCGATTTTTAATCCGTCGCGATTCTGGCCTGAGAGCGGAATTTCAAGCAATCTTTAACCCCTCCCATTCAAGGTTAACCAGTTTCGACCAAGGACACACGTAGTTTGTTTATTTACAGGGGTTCTAAACACGTGTGTTTCCAAGTAGCAAGCCCTTTAAAAAAAGACCACAGTATTATTAAATACCTGTAAGGGAATGATATAATACCGCTATAAACAGTATAAAAAGTTTTAACAGGTGGGATGAGTTATAAGTAATTTTCGAAGTTTTAAGATACAATTATAAAATTTAATTGTTAATTAGAGAAAAAATTAAAAGATATTAAAAATAAAACATCTTGCAATAACAATTTTAGATTAACTCAATTTTTAATATTCTAAAAAATATATTTTAATATTTTTTTTTTCTTTTTCCAATATAAGCTTCAACATACAAAATATATGTCAGCGAAAATTTTACAGTTATTTCACTCATTTACAATTATAAAATTTTTATTAATATCAAAATTAAAATCAAGGAATTATTTAATTAAAAACTATTTGTAATTATTCTTTTGAACTAATACCGTGGATTTTAATCTTCTCAAATATACATTTTAAAATATAATAATAATAATGTGAGTATACTTTATTAAAATAACAATTTTAATTCGAACTTTTTTTTTCAAGTTTTATAATACAAGCTATAATAGTCCAATAATTGAAAAAGCATGCATCATCATATGTTGTACTTATAATTACAAAATTCTTATTGTTATTTAACCCTTTATCTACCGATGTTATTTAAACAAAAACTATTTGTAACTATACTTTTCGATTTCAATAAATTTTAATTTTCTCAATAATATATTTTGGCATTTTTTTTTCTTTTATTAAATACAAATTGTGCCAGTCAAATAATAATGGCTTTTCTATATTTAGAGTAAAATCAAGGTATTACTTAAAGAAAAACTATTTATAAGCACTCTTTTGATTTAGTGCAATCAGTTATAATCTTCTCAAAAATATATTTTGGCTAAAAGTTTTTTTTTTTTTTTTTCTTTTTTTTTTTTTTTAATACAAGCTTTAAAATATAATTTATAAAATACGAGCTATATCAGTCAAATATAATTGGAAAATTAGACTTGTTATAATTATTTTACATTTGCAATTATATATTTTTTTACTGTTTCGATCAAAATAAAGGAATTTTTTAAGCACAAACTCTTTTTAATTACGCTTTTGTTTTACCCCACAGTGGCCGAGAGGTTCTGAGCACGAAACTTGTCGACGGGAGGTGCTAGGTTCGAACCCAATCGCGCCCGTCGGCCTAATCGCTCGGGATTTTTCGTGATTTTCCATGCGTAAATAGGGTTAGATCCCCTAAGAAAGACCCCCCAGAGAAGGCACTCCTCCACTTAGGGCATATATTCCTTGCCCCACCTAATTGATTTAATTTGTTTATTTTTTTATATTATTTAATCGCTGAAATGATATTTGTTTTTATTAATGTTCTCAAAATATTTTTCTTTGAAAAATAGTAAGGATACAAAATTAGACTTACAGGAGCGCTGAAAAAATGTATAGTTAAATTTTTCGCGAAAAAGAATTTTCTTCATATTTTGCCATCTGCCTTAATGTCTTGAATTGATAAAATACCTTTACTAAAGTGTATGCTTTTCTTAAAATTGTTTTATGCACTTTGAATAATTAGCAATTCCAATGTTATTTATAGTAAATACAACAAAAACATAGTAGAATATAATTTAATAAAATTATTTATAAAATATAATTCTAATAATTTGAAAATTTTGCTTAGAAAAACATAATTTAATTTTGAATTATCTTTAATCATTTGCTCCCCCCCCCCCCTCTTATCCTTCCCACATGTAGACACTAAGAAAAGAAAATTATATGCGTTATTTTACTAAAAAAAATTTTGAGCCCACTCAATATTTTTGAAAAGTTGGCGCTGTTGTTTTGATACCTCATTTTTACCATACTACAAATATATCGCGAGATATTGTTAATTCTGTTAATAGATCTAGCGCAATTACCTATAGTACTTAATAAAAACTTTAAACTGATTTTATTCCCCTGTTCATATTTTTATAACTTGCTTGTTTGATAAACACTAATGCTTTTTTTTTTCTTATGTAGATACCGTTTTTATTTTATTTTATTTTATTTTTTTTATTTTTTTTTTTTTTCATTTCATGAGGTATTTAATATTTTTGTGTGAGCACTCTTTTTGATTTAGTGCAATAAGTTATATTCTTCTCAAAAATATATTTTAGCTGATTTTTTTTTATATAATACAAGCTTTAAATTATAATTTTTAAAATATGAGCTATATCAGACAAACATAATTTGAAAATTATGTTTGACTTTTTATTATTTTACATTCACAATCATATATATTTTATTGTTTAGATCAAAATAAAGGAGTTTTTTAAGCACAAACCATTTGTAATTACACTTATGTATTCCCTGATCAGCGGCCGAGAGGTTCTAAAAACGAAACTGGTAGACGGGAGGTGCTAGGCTCGAACCCAATCGCGCCCGCTGGCCTATTGTTCGGAATTTTTAGAACCTTGGTTTACCATGCGTAAATACGGCTTAGGCTCCCAAAGAAAGACTCCCACAGAGGGCACTCCTCCACTTAATGTCTATATTCTTCGTGAAAAAACACCGAAAACACAGGCGATAATGAATAAATAAAATAATGCACTTTGTAAAAATCATCATAAATAAAAAATAAAGCAGTTGCTTTATTTTTATTTATGGTGATTTTTACGAATTGTATTATTTTATCTATATTCCCCGTGTTGATAAATGGCCGTCATAAACACAATAAACTAACCTACACTTTTGTATTACTCTGATAAGTTTTAATCTCAAAATATATATTATTATATTTTAGCATAAATGAATAAATATATATATTTAAATACACGTTTTAAAATACAAACAGCTTTAACTCAAATAATTTTAAAAATATGCTACAATCACAATTAGTTTATATTAAATTAAAGCTAAAATGAGTTCTACTGATGAACATAACAAAACTGAAAACAAAAATACTAATAATAGAATGCGAATATACATTTAATAAAAAATAAGTCTCTATCTTCACATAGAAGATCTGCTAATATAAACGCCGCCATCTTAAACCGACATAGATAGTGGGTTTCCGGCTGCATATAGCAGTCGGAGGAATTACGAGAAACGAGCCCGTCAAACCGGAGAAGATTCCGAGACGATAGGGGCAGAATTAGAAATTATTACTTCGTCGGAGGATTTCGAGAAAGTCGTCCGATCCGACAGGGGCAGAATTCGCCCACAGCCGGCAAAAAAGTTTCTTTAGCTTCGGAACTGAAGAGGTTATATTTTGCTAGTTTAAGAAATATCTTTTTACTTTCTTCTATCTTCAATAGAAGAAAATATTGTAATCGAAATTTTTTCGACTTCCGGTTTTCGACGGATTTACACGTTTCAGGGGTCAGAGATTCCAAAAAACATGTTTTTACAAAATGTCTGTCTATCCGTGTGTCTGTCTGTGTGTCTGTCTGTATGTCTGTAAGTCGCCATTCTACCATCAAAAAGTGTATGAAATTATGCATAGAATTGAGCCAAATTTTTTGTGAATGTTTTTGGCTGTGGCAAGCAGGTCCTCCTTCAGTTTTGAAATATTCCGCCAGAAAGGGGCGCTGCAATCGCGATTTTTGTGCTGTTTTCAATATTGTACCGACCAAAAGTATATGAAGTTATGCATCGAATAAAAACCAAATTTTTTGTGTATGTGTACGACTATGGTTGGTTGGTCCTCCCTGAATTTGAAGAAAATCTGTCCGAAGGGGGCGCTTCAATCGCAATTTTTGTGCCATTTTCAATATCGTACCGACCAAAAGTGTATGAAATTGTGAATCGAATTGAACGAAATTTTTTGTGTAAGTGTATGGCTATGGCTAGTTGGATCGCCCTGAATTTGGAAAAAAATCCGCCGGAAGGGGGCGTTGCAATCGCGAATTCTATGCCATTTTCAATATTGTACCACTTAAAAGTGTATGAGTTAGTTCTAGAACTGAACTAAATATTTTGTATATGATTATTTTTTCGTAAGGCAAGTAATTGCTCCCTGAATTAAAAAAAAAAAAAAAATCTGCTTATCATTCTATTGTCCATCGGCTCGTACAGAGACGGAAATTCGTTTTTACTCCGATTAATTGATTGAAGCAGAAATTTAAGATGAAAATCAAAGTCGGTATGGTATTGAATTAAAATTATTAAAGCATTAAAATGAGAAACTATTTTTTTTAAATATTAAAATGTACGTATGAGATAGAAGAAAGTTTTGGGACTGGCATATCCAACTAGTTTCAGTGCGTGCTCTATGTGCCAGATTTGTATAGATCAAATTCCCTTTGTTTTACAAATAACTGATGATCGTTTGTTTGAATCTGAAAATGTGATTATTTTTTTAGCAAAAAGAAAGTTTAATCGAATACATAAACATGCGAATCCGTAATAAAGGAAGTTCTAAATAGCGTTTTCTTGTCCTTTATATCCGAAATCATTAAATAAAGAAAAATTCTACATGCGATTGAATTGATTTATTTCAGAATGAAATAATAATAATAGTGAAATAATTCTCATTTTGAAAAAAAAGTTAATCTCTTACATGGAAATGACATTGAGATTTCATAAATAGGAAGAACTATTAAAGAATGAAATATAGTTCATTGTCACGAAGCAGGAAAACATACAGCACATGATAAGAGCGTATCACATGTAAATTCTATCTGTAAAAACAAATAATTGGAATTTAATGTTTATTACTTTCTTCTATCTTTACAAGAAGAAAGTATTGGATTCATGAAAATTTTCGACTTCCGGTTTTCGACGGATTTATACGTTTTAGAAGGTTCGGAACACGTTTTGACTATTTTTAGAAAATGTCTGTCGGTGAGTCTGTCAGTCTGTCTGTCTGTATGTGACAAAAAAATTTGTGGGCGCTCTATCTCAAGAACTAATGCTCGAAATTTCATAAAATTTTATATTCAGTTAGACCTTGACATGAATTAGTGCCTATTGGTTTTTGGTGTAAATTGGGCTGCAGGTGGCGCTGCTATACTACGTTTTTAATGATTTTAATGATTGTTATATCTCAAGAACTAATCCACAGAATTTCACCAAACGTCAGATTCTGTGAGACCTTGATATACATAGACGCTGATTAAGTTTTGGTGTAAATTGGCCTGCAGGTGGCGCTGCTATGCCACGTTTTTCATGATTTTCATGATAGCTATATCTCAAGAACTAATGCACAGAATTTCACCAAACTTCAGATTCCGCAATACCTTGAGATACATTGCCACTGATAAGGTTTTGGTGTGAACTGCCCAATAAGTGGCACTGCTATGCTACATTTTGCACGATTTTTGCGATAGCTATATCTCAAGAACTAATGCAGAGAACTTCATCAAATTTCAGATTCTGTTACACTAGAATATATAACATAATTAGACGCTGATTACATTTTGGTATAAACCTCACAACAGGTGGCGCTGCTATGCTACGTTTTTCATGATTTTCACGATAGCTATATCTCAAGAACTAATTCACAGAATTTAACCAAACTTCAGATATGGTTTAATTGACGTGATTTAAATAGAAGAAAGTCTTGTGATGGCCACAACATACTAGTTTTTAGAATAAGAAGATTGGAGAAGTGTAGATTACTGTTCAGAAGAGTTTCCTTATACATAGGCATTATTGAGGCTGATGATTATTGTTACAATAATTATTGTTATTATAATTCCTTATTATATAAATCGTAGTAAAATTATATACAATTATAATTTGTTTCATTAAATTTTGCGTTCCGTTAGCATATGATATGATTATTATTGAAATTATCACATAACTATAATTTTAGCTGAAACATTTTCACTCATTCGCTGCCCAAAGCATCCCCTCCCCTTTCATGAGCAAACAGTTTTTTTCTGTTTTAAATATCCCCATTAAATTTACAAATGCAAAACTGAAGTCAGGAAACATGCAAATAACTTTTGAACGAATGCATCTTGTTCTTCCTTCTGATCTGAGTCCCACCAGAGGCCGCGAGGTTCTGACCTCCAAACTGGCAGACGGTAGGTGCTGGATTCGAACCCAATCGCGACTGTCGGCCTAACCGTTAGGATTTTTCCGTGGTTTTCTTCGAACTTTTGGTAAATACGGGTTAGGTTCCCTTGGAAAGACTACCACGGAGGGCATCCCACCCCCTAGGGCCTATATCCCACAGTGTAGATAATTGACCGACATAAATACAAACAAACAAACCTTCTGATCAGAGGCTGTAAAAAATCAGTTGCTTTAGAAAACATTAGAAAGGATTACAGTCTTCAAGAATTCACATGCAGTAACCTCCCTCTTAACTGGCCTCCTCTTAACCGGAATTCCGCTTTAATCGGCCGATTTTTTTTTTTTTTTTTTTTTTTTTTTTTTTTTTTTTCCCAACATCAGGCAAAATTCAAAAAGGAGAATGTCAGTTCTAAATGGATACGCGTTGACCTACATGAGCAATGAGGTGCCCCCGAAAGTTTTAAGGTTTTGTGTTTTCAAATATGATGATAGTTAACTATCTATTTTTTACTAATAATAAAATAAATTATGTCCTGCTTATAGTTTTCAGTTCATCTACCGTATAACGTTACACTTTTGCACGCGAAGTTTAGTGCATATTTCAGCCATTGATTTGATATCGACAAACTTATACTGCAGGGCTTTAAATGAAGTTATTTTTACAGCATTACTTCTTGTTAAATTGAGAAAAAATCACTTGCCCAGAAAAATTGGTTTGAATTTTAGAAAGATTGTATCAAACACCCGAATGACAAAAATGTAATGTTTATCTTCATTTCATTTCCGATTTTTTTTAATTCTTATTATTATTCGCTTAGTGAAAAGGTATCCAAGCCTGGAATCGAACCAGGGTCATTGACTACACATTTTAATACAGTAGACTCCCTAAAATCCGCAAACCAGAAATCCACAACTCTCTAAAATCCGCACATATTTTATGGATGTAAACAATGAAACTTTCAGTCGGGATATTGGGACAAAAATTGATTTTTTTAGTTTTGTATCAATTCCATATATTTTTTAATTTGTAATTTTCTTAATAATACTCTATTCATGTTTTTTTCATGAAGAAAGAATAAATTTTTTTGGAAAAAATTTAAGATATTGCTGATATCACTGGTAATCAGAATCTTCTTACCAAATATATTTATGCATTAATCAACATTTTTTTGGTTATTAAGCCAGGATAAACTTGAAAAAAAAAATCCTTATTTATGATTTTGATGTGAATTAGTAATGAACTTTTATGAGGCAAGTTTTGTTGAATAATTTAGAAAAAATACATTTAATCTTTATAATGAATATTTAATCATACACTATTGCTTATTAACTTGACCTTTGCTATTAGTATTTTAATCATTTTAAAAACTATCTAAATTTTTATTATTTTAGTTTATTACTTAATTTAATATTTTATTATAATGTAAGCATTCATTATAGTTCCAATTGCACTATTAATTTGCACTCAAATTACTGTTTAAAAAATGTAAACAAAGCAACGACCAAAAATCCGCAAAATTCTAAAATCCGCACAACCTCTGGTCCCAAGCTGTGCGGATTTGAGAGTCTACTGTACTTTACCATAGGCTACCAAGACAAGAACAAGTCTAGTATTTCTCACTCTTATGGGCTGTGCATTAGGGTGGGCCGAAAAAAACTTTTTTTCGATTGTCGATGATGGCGGGTGCGGAAAAGTGGCCACTGGTGGCACTCAGTTCATACAAAAAATTTGAGATTTTTTGGACATTTCCTTACCCTGCCGCAAACGGCTTGAAGTTTTGCAAAAATGCTCATTTTTGAACTTTTTTCGAAAAAAATTAAAAAATATTAAATTAAATTTATTTTGGTTGTATTTACTTGAAAAGACATATTTAATGTACCAAAAGTTTGAATAAGATATGATCATGCATTATTTAATATCTATATGTATTATAACTTAGGCTATTTTTATAGCTTTTTTGCGTATAATAAGCAAAAGTTGTATTTTCTTGAATCGATCTTTAGTTTCTCTCTTATTCATGTCCCTTGTTCTTCTTTATATTTTTTCTATGTGGCAAACGTCATATATTCGGGCAACAGACAGCAGTATACTTCAAAAACAAATCTGGAAGGTGAGAAGGGGGTGGAGCAGGACTCTAAACGATCGCAATGACTCGTCGTAATACTCAAGGAGTGAAGGACGAAATAGATGAGAGCCAAAATGCGAAAAAGGATTCTTATTATTTCTCCTTGCTCAGTTACCTGCAACATTTGTTCAGTGTTAACGGGAAACCTTTTTCTAGTGATATACAATGCTTTTTGGGTCGTTTAATGTGCCATTATAGTGTTTTGTGCGTTTTATTACGACGAGTTTAGAAATGCTAGTATAAAGGACCATGGCATTGCAACGACAAAATAATTGCGTGAAAAGTAACTTTTTGGAGGCATCATGCATATTGAAAGAATTGCAATTGACAACTTATGCTGATAATCATGCGCGACTATACTGGTTGCTTCACCATGTAGAAGTTGTGACAGCAGAGGATACGAATCTCGTCATCGATAAAAACAAAGTCAGAAGAGAGAAATAGAAACTTGGAAAGAAGATACAGACAGAAGAAGTTATGAAAGAAGGAAAATTAAAAGCATATTTTTTGGTGGTAGAAAGGATAAAAGTATATTCAGAGGAAAAAGGAACAAACGGCACCGTCGAAGGAAAGGCGAGGAACACATCACCGTGTTGTTTGAACCTGGTTAGGAATACTTGGGTCACTTCATACCTCGTTCCGGTCACGGAAAATAAATAGCAAAATCATTATACAATCTTCCAAGTCACCACAAGTTAGACTTTTCTGAACTGATGAGGTATCAAGGTAACAAAACAATCAAAGGTATCAAGTGACCCAAATATTCCTAACCAGGTTCAAATAACACGGTGATGTGTTACTCGCCTTTCTCACGACGGTGCCGCTTGTTCTTTTTTTCCTCTGAATATACTTTTATCCTTTCTACTATCAAAAAATATGCTTTTAGTTTTCCTTCTTTCAATAACTTCTTCTGCCTATAACTTCTTTCCAAATTTCTATTTCTCTCTTCTGACTTTGTTTTTATCGATGACTAGATTCGTATCCTCTGCTGTCACAACTTCTACAATGTGAAGCAACCAGTAGTAGTGGCGCATGATTGTCAGCATAAGTTGTCAATTGCAATTCTTTCAATATGCATGGTGCCTCAAAAAAATTACTCTTCACGCTATCGCGTGTCTTTGCATTGCCATGGCCCTTTATTCTAGCCATTTCTAAGTTCGTCGTAATAAAACGCACAAAACACTATAATGGCACATTAAAGGACCCATGTATATGACTAGAAAAGGGTTTCACGTAAACACTGAACAAATGTCGCAGGTAACTGAGCAAGGAGAAATAATAAGAATCCTTTTTCGCATTTTGGCTCTCATCTATTTCGTCCTTCACTCCTTGAGTATTACGACGAGTCATTGCGCTCGCTTAGAGTCCTGCTTCACACCCTTCTCACTTTCCAGATTTCTTTTTCAAGTATACTGCTGTCTGTTGCCCAAATATATGCCGTTTGACACATAGAAAAAATATAAAGAAGACCAAGGGACATAAATAAGAGAGAAACTAACGATCGATTCAAGAAAATACAACTTTTGCCTATTATACGCAAAAAAGCTATAAAAATAGCCTAAGTTATAATACACACAGGTATTAAATAATGCATGATCAGATCTTATTTAAACATTTGGTACATTAAATATGCCTTTTCAAGTAAATACAACCAAAATAAATTTAACTTAACATTTTTAAATTTTTTTCGAAAAAGTTCAAAAATGAGCATTTTTGCAAAACTTCAAGCCGTTTGCGGCAGGGTAAGGAAATGTCCAAAAAATCTCAAATTATTTGTATGAACTGAGTGCCACCAGTGGCCACTTTTCTGCACCCGCCATCATCGAAAATTGAAAAAAAGTTTTTTTCGGCCCACCCTACTGTGCATATACAACGTTATAAACGTTTTGGTGATTTCAGACCCCCTTCCCCTTTCTGATAACATATGTTATCATTTCTCGACACCCCCCCCCCTCCCTCCCCAGTGATGATATCGTTATCAATGTCGAAAATTTTTCTGATTTTAGAATTTCTTTCTTTTGCTTGGAATGATATACAAAACAGGTTGCATTTATTTTTCGCATACTTTATTGATTCAAATGAGGAGAAGTCAATAAAATATCCATTTATATTAAATAACACTTTACTTCATATTAAATAACACTTTACTTACTTCTTAAAAGTATTTTATAATAGCTTTTTGTAACATAATATATTCAACAGTAATACTGTCTTATTGCATGGAGGAAGGGGAGAGGAGATATAAGTTCTTATCAACAAAATAAGTGAACAACGTTTTTTCTCCTTTTTTATTTATTAGCAAACTCAAGCTTCAGTGCAAATATATTTCAAGAATAGTTTCTTGAACAGTGGTTACATCTGCCTACACATATGACAGAAAAATAGGAATGTCAAACATTGAAGTATTCCATATTTCCGAATTAGATAATTTTATAACAGCTGAGTGATTTTAATAACAACTTTTTATTTTCATAAAAATAGATAAGGCTAAAAAAAGATAGCGTACTATTTTCAATCAAAGACCATGTTATGCTACAAATAAAAAGCGAAAAATTTGGTTGGATCAAAAATAATATCAAAAGATAACCCCCTCCTCCCCCTAGCGATATCTTACGATATCATGTACCAGACCTTCCCCCCTTTCCCCCTAAAATGATAACGTTACATTTCCAATACCCCCTTATCTGTTGGAAAGTCCACAACTGCAGCAGACGATGGAATGATGACCTTGAGACACCAACTCTGAGATGAACTCGAAATGTATATGTATAATTATTATAATTATTATCATAGATTTAATCACTTTCATCAATGCTGGATTTCCCTTTCGTTTTACGTCTGCCCCAGGGTTGGTGACTCACAGGGATGTAGTGGAGGGTATACGAGGGTATACGCCGTATACCTTCTGGATTTTTTAAAGGAACACCGTATACTCTCTGTTTCTCAAGAAAGCTATAGTATACACATTCTAGGGTATACTGTCTGCCTTGAGCGTGTACCCTCTGCTTAGAGCGTATATCCTCTGTTAATTTTACGACTACACCCCAGGCTCGAACATTATTCCATCGTGTGCTGCAATTGCAGCCTTTCCAACAGAGTGAAAAATGCTAGGCTTGCCATCATCTATTCAGCTTAGTGACAAAACATTGATGTATGTGTCATACTGTACATAGTATTGTATAAAAATGGTAAAACGGCGTGTTGTCATCGAAAACACGCCTTTGTACAAATTCTTTTTATAATTCTGTCATAAAAAAGTGGGTTTAAAATCGATTGCAAAATTCCATCTTTACATACAAAAATCAAATTCAATTAAAATTAAAAAAATTAAAAAAAAATAAATAAAAGATTTTTTTAAGAACATTAAACTTTATTTGGATTGGATGGATTATTTTCCGCAAGGCAGTGTCACATTTTGCTGACCAATTTTAGCACCCATCATTCTGATATGTATTGATAGACAAATTTTAAAGATAACGAAACTACCAGTAAAGTGGTGCATTAGTGGCGTGTGACCACTGATGCACCACTCGTGTAATGCACCACTCGTAACTCGTGTGACATCACACGACCAATTTCCTGGCAACATTATTACTGATTATGTCTTTTAATCAGGATATTATCGGTAAAAACTGTGCTATGTTGCTATGGAATTCCCCTCCCACCCGCTAATACACAAGTTAATTGACATCTATCTGTACAATTTAATCTAAAATATATAACAAACCATTCACATTGAAATTGAATGTCAAAATGTGACACTGACACGGGAGCTATTAAGATGGCTCTTTTACGGGGAAAGAAAAAGGAAATTAATCACAAACTCTGCTAAATATATACAAGATGAGTCATAATTATCGAAACAATAGGCTATCTCTTTAAATATCGCCCCTACGCACAAAATACTTCTAATTGCAAAGTTAAAAAAAAATAATGAAATAGTTTGCAACTCCATGAGGTGTCTGTTTTAGAAAATACAAAAATTAAATTTTTCTACGGCCCCCGTAGGATAAAATTTCCAATTAGGAAATTTATCCTTATCCATTCCTGAATTAAACAAAAAAAATTTCATAGAGATATTGTAATCCAAAATTCGTGACTTACGCCACTGGACCCTGCCTCCAAGCGGCGATTTCTTGAGACAGAATTTCAATGAAAGATATGGATTATTCGCAAATCATACTTTAATAAAATTCGATTTAAGATATTGTTTCTTCTTTGGACATAAAATAGCAGTGTATAGATTTTACGTTAAAGCTGCTTTAAAATATGATAGTGGGTTTGCACGGGCCGAAATATCTAGGTCAGGTCCCAAACCGACCTATAAAAAAAAAAATCGCCTCGACTTAGAAAAAAGTTAAAATCTTTACCCGGCCCGGACTGGAAAGAAGTTAAAATCATAGCCCGGCTTGCCCTTTAATTTCTACATAGTTTTTTACTTTCATATGGTTAAAATCTGTTTTCTATGGAAGAATTATGACCAAAATTACTTATTATATTTTTTCGTTTTTCATATTTATAATTTTCATTATAAAATTTTCAAAATTTCAAAATGTATTTTCAGAATTTTTACTCTGTTTATATTAAACATATATTTCTAGAAATAAAATCACAAATCCGACTATTTCAACAACATAAATATATAGGTAAATTATATTAGTTCACTTACCTATATTAAGATAGAATTCTTTCACCTTGTCCTCAACACTTTGCCTCTCATCGAATTCCTTCATGGACTTCTAAGCTGGGCAGCAAGTTTTTTTTTTCCGGACTTGCTGTACAATAATAAATAATAATCTGTTATGACATAAGTTATTTTGTCACGAAATGCACCTGATCATAAGTTGTGTTATTCGTATTTCAATATGCACTTTCTTTCCTAAAACACAACCTAATTAAATGAAGATTATTCCCAAGGACATTCAACTTAATGAGCTTTCTTTGTGGACAGTAAAAACCATTTATGAATTTTACCATTGTTTTCTCAAAAGTACATATTCTGAATGATTGAAAAGGAAACATAAATTCGTGCACGCTTTATTGAAATGGCGGTTCAAAATATGTATAGAGAAAAGCAAAAAAAAAAAAAAAAAAAAAGTGGGTAAGTGTGATCGCAGATCGCACAGAGGATATCGTTTAATATTTCTTCCAAAACAACTTATCCTTTATTTATCAAATCCAAATTTTCATTTATAATTATTAAATTCTTACATAGATGGCACCAATTTAAAAATAATTATAAAAGGGAGCTATTTAATTTAATCAAATTAAAATTGCTCAAATCAAATTATTTAAATAAAATCCAAAACACTAATTTTTTCGAAAAATCCGAAATTAAAAAAATTAATAATAATAATAAATAAATAAAATAACGGAAATGGAAATCAAATTTTAAATTTCTAAGCGAAAATTTTTTTAATTAAGACTTAAATGCTGGATCATAGTAAATTTCAAAGGGTTTTAAAGTAGAAAGAAAAACTAATTCCAAATAATATTAAGAATGTTGGATTAATGAAACTCTAACAATAAAAACCCTTAAAGTGGTCAAAAATACGAAAATTCTTCTTATTAAATCCATCTGAATGTGAAAATTTCGAATTCCAGCATCGGAGTCTGAACTAAGAACCTTCTATTTATTAGCGAAACGCTTTAACTCCAGGTTATGATGGCTACACGTAAACGTTCAAATTAAGGTTCTCTTTTAAAATTTATATAGCAAAAATGAAACGATGACGTTGATAAAATTGATTTAATTAAAATAATAGACTTTTTCAAAATTTTATATTTTGTCGTGTGACACGAGGTATTCAGGTGTAGCTACAAAAAATTATTATAAGTCTCTGACCTATACAATTTTTCTATACGGACTCTGTGATAGACGGACAGACAGAGGACAGAGACGAATAGAGTTTTGTCAGATAAACGAAACTCTAAAATAAAAATAATTGCTGCCTGCTCGGTTTACAGGCACAGATAGCTTTCGAAGTTAAGTACTGATTTCATCAACAAAATCTAAATCAAGATTTGATATAAACCCAGTTTAATAATTTTATCTGCCCGCTTTTGATGATTTTTTTATTTCATTTTACTGCAAGTATTGGTTTTATTAGAATCATGTTATTACGATAACTTTTTTCTTCGACAATTTTCTTTTCATTCCTTAAGAATATTTTTATTAATATCATCCATTAGTAAAGTTCATTTCACCAAAAACTTGTTATTACGAAAGTTCTAGATAGTATTAAGAATATTTAATATAGTAAATTTAAACCCTGTGGTGATTGTTTCATTAAATGAACCGTGTATTACATTTTAAATTCTGAGGTTCTTTTTATTGAGGCACGTGTTCGTTTAATACTGCCCTATATACAGTATATCTGATACGTTTGTTAAAAGTTCTCTTCATGCTAACGATACTTTTTAACGCCTTGGTGGCGGATTGATTGATATGTGATTTTTTTCTACAACCGTCCGCTTTCTCCATCACCAACTTTTTTTTAAATTTATTTCATTTCGCTTTATTTGTATTTTATTTCCTCCAAGAGTTGGTCCTATCAAAAACTTGTCAGTGTAAAAGTTGTAGATAATATAAAGAAGATTTATAATAAATATAAGTGGATTTGAGATCGTGTGAATTGTCGAAGTAACGATTTTTTTTTTTCTCTTCTTAAACTCTATTTTTACCAGGGCTGCTGAGTCGGTGGGGAAAATGGCCGACTCTGACTCCGAAAATTTTAATGACCTCGACTCTAACTCCGACTCCGAGCTGGCTAAGACTTAAGTGTTACTGTTAGTTAAAATTATGAGGGAACGCGAGAAAAATAAGACAGAAATCTCATTAT
This sequence comes from Maratus speculifer, assembly GCA_964019185.1. NCBI lineage: Eukaryota > Metazoa > Arthropoda > Arachnida > Araneae > Salticidae > Maratus > Maratus speculifer. The sequence continues at coordinate 160,088,156 of OZ025302.1, read as the reverse complement.
TTCTATATTAAGTCAATTCTTGGAACTTTGAAAGGAAAAAGGAAAAAATATTTTCCATTTTACTGATTTTTCAATTGCGTGCCCCGCAAATCCGAAAAATGCAACTATTGAAACCTAAAAAAAAAAGAAAACAAAACAGAAATCTTATTATTTTGGATCCATGGATTTAAAAAAAAAGGGGGGGGGGGATATTTGCAATTTGGATGTTAATTCGTGTGCCCCAGAGCAGAAAAGTTGCGATGGAAGGAACAAAAAAATGAAGAAACTGAAAACTTTACTAGTTTGGAATTAGTTCATGATCTACTACAGTTTTTAATTAAAAACGGTTTTCGTCTATTATATTGAGAATCCTCAACTTGGATAACCCGATATAATCCAAAAATATCGATAATAACTCTTTTTGGGGTTTTAAAATTTCATATAGTTGGTTTAATTTTACTTCAAGGTGTCAAACAAAAGAAAACTGGAGTCGGATTTTTTTTTTTTTTTTTTTTCTTTAGTGACTCCGATTCCGACTCTTTTACTCCAAAATGGGCCCGACTACGATTCCAAAGCCCTGATTTTTACTGTTTTTAAAGTTTTAATTAACACCTTTTTAGAATATAAAATTAGCATATTATTACAAAGTGTTGATTGGTTATATATAAGGGAGAATGTAATCGCCATTTATTCTTACGTAATCTTGCTAAATAAATCCGTTGATTACCAGAACAATTTCCGTACTTATACGGAAATTCTTTACCGATGAAAGTGATTTCATATATTTTCAAAAAGTATGAATTTGAGAAATATGATTTTGCAGATAAATGCTAAATTTTCCTGTTGTCAAAAGCTGTGAGATTTATTTTTATTATTACATCGCAAAAAGAAAAAAATATTAAAAATACGGAAATTGTGCTGACAAAATGCGAAAATTCTTTTTAGAGTGCGAAAATACAAAAAAATACTAAAGATTTTACCAAAAATATCAAATTATTTAGATCTTTTTAGTATTGTCTGCATTTATTGTATTTACTGTTATCTATTTTTTAGTATTATATGGCAAGGATATTCTTAAATAGACATTCGCTACTTTTTGCTTTCTGACACATTTACGATAGAATTTCGTCGGAGAAAGAAAAATACTGAAATTGAACTGATAAAATATGGAAATTATTTAGTGTGTGAAATAATAATAATAATAATTGTAAAAACCCCAAGGCTACACCAAAAGCGACAAATTAATTAGACTTTCAACAGCATCATCTTCAAAGGATAATCTTAAATCGGTATTCACTAATTTCTGACACATTCATGAGATCATATCATCGGAGAAAAAAAAAGTCGAATAAAAATACGGGAAGATTTTGGCCAAATATTGTACTTTTTTTAGAATGTGAAAAAAAAAAAAAAAAAACTTCGAAGGCTTTAGTAAAAACAACAAATTAACTGGACTTTCCATCTGAAAAAGATCTTATCCATCTTATCTGAAAAAGACTTTGCCCATTTCATGTGAGGAAAAAAAAAATGAGTAAAAATACGGAAATTTTACTGTCAATACACGGTAATACTTTTTAGAGTGTGGAAAAAAATAAGCCTTAGCAAAAACAATAAATTAACTAGAATTTCAACAGTATTATCTACCAAAGATATTCTTAAATCCATATTCGCTAATTTATGACAAATTGGCCTTTCATCAAAGAAAAAAATTGAGAAAAAAAAATCGGAAATTTTGGTGGCAAAATAAAATAATTATTTTTAGAGTGTGAAAATAAAAGGTCTCAGTGAAAATGAAAAATTAGCTAGATTTCCCTACTGTTATTCGTTGAGGATATTTTCAAATCTATATTTGCTCATTTCTGACAGATTCATGATAGCATTTCATCGGAAAAAAACATGTCGTAAAATTAGAGAATTGTATTGACAAAATACGGAAATTCATTTTAGTGTGAATTTATAAAAACGAGAAATTAACTAGACATTCAGCATTATTATCTGTTAAAACTATTCTTAAATCCATATTAGCTACTTTCTGTTTTCTAATATCTTCACGATATCATTTCACCGGAGACAAAAAATACGCTAATTGTCCTGGATTTCATATGGCTTCGTATGAGGACAGATGAAAATTGCCCTAAAAAAAAAAAAAAAAAAAAAAAAAAAAATTAACGTTTATTTATGAAGATCTGATTTGTGAACAAATAATAGCAAGCATGTAGCACAATAATAAAATTATTTTATAATGGGTCCTCATTTATCACAAAAAAAGTTAGATTTTTTTAAAAATAATAATGAAAAATAATTTATGCATGAAAAGATAAAAACAAAGCAAATGAGCGGATTTTTAGAGCCTGCAGGGTCTGGATGGGATTTGCCAAGTGTAACTCGTAGGGGAATAAACCCCTTACTATTTAAAGAAAAAAAATCTCTATGAAACTTTACTTAAAAGAATCTGTATTACTAGCTGAACAATCAAAAGTCATTTGACGAGATAGTCCCGTCCCCCCCCCCCAAAAAAACCTTTAAATCATCGAGCAGAAGAAAAAAATTCTTTATTTTATGGAAGAGTAATAATAGAGGAATCTAATGATCCACCCATGTCTGCCGTAAGCGAAGTGTGCAAGAGCCAAAAATTAATACCACTAGGGGTTGGCTCGTAGGATTAGTATTGTGTTTTCCTGCACCCAGTTTTCCATGTTTTCGTACTTTTGATTGTACGGAGAACACAATGATACACTGTAAAAAATTTGACCCTTTTGCTGCATCGTCACTCCACTGCTTTTATAGAAAACGATTACTTCACCCAATTATGGAGCATTCTCATGGGTCAGAAGAGAGCCATTCTATAAAAGCGGGGGAGTGACGATGCAGCATAAGGGTCAAATTTTTTACAGTGTAAACATACGAGTGAACCACTAGAGGTATTAATTTTTGGCTTATGCACCACTTCACTTCCGGCAAACATGAATCATTAGATTCCCCTATATCTTCCATAAAATAAAGGTTTTTTTTTTCTTGTTCTTGATGACATATGGTTTTGTGCTGTCGGCTCTTGGATTAATATGATTCCTACATAGACTTATAATATAACTGGACGCAGAAATAGCAAACTTTTCCAGAAGCATACACACTGTAAAAAATGTGACCCTTTTGCTGCATCGTCACTTCCCCGCTTTTATAGAAAACGATTATTTCAGCCTATTAAGGAGCATTTTCTTGGGTCAAAAGAGAGATATTCTATAAAAGCGGGGGAGTGACGATGCAGCAAAAGGGTCAAATTTTTTACAGTGCATCATGCTCCCTACCATCACATGTTGGTGGGAAGAATGTACGCTAAACCGGTTTCTTCCGCCAAAAACTATCGTTGAAATTTTTGCTCCCACCAAGACCTATTTCGCTTGCGTTCAACTTGAGAGATGAAAACAAAATTGTCAAGAAAGAGATCACCGCCAAAAAAATACCCTTTTGGCAATGAAATCTCAAAGATGGAGCTCCAAGGTTTGGCGGATAGAACAAAGGGGTTCGTTTTCTACTGATTCTTCCTCTAAGGATTCCTATTTCCATGATTACAGGAGCCTTAGGCTAGTTTATGATGTTTTAGACGAGGCTAACGAAAAAGACAGGCTACCACGGTGCATTCTACGTGTCGTTTTTTACAGACTACTAGAATGAGGTGATGGTCTTTGCGTACAGCTGAATTGATGCATTCGAGCATCACGTGACTCCAGCGATCTGTAAAGTAAAAGTACGTAGAATGAACCGCGGTAGTTTGTCTTTTTCGTTAGCCTCGGTTTTAGACGTTCCACGAAGTGAATCATCTTGTCTTTACACGGTGACTCCTACAAAGCACTTGCCGTTTTGTGCCAATCGCCTTATGAAGATGATCCACTCTGTGTGACGTTTTAAAAGTCATGAAGTGGATTTGTACAGTCACAGCAAAAAAAAAAAAAAAAATAAAATAAAATAAAATAAAAAATAAAAAATAAAAATAAAAAATAAATAAAAATCTTGACATTTGCGATTTTAGGCGTTTTGTCAAACATCAAGAAATATACATGAAGAATGACTTTGAATCTCCAGGTGTATAAACAAAATAGTACAGGTCATATATTTTCGAGAGATTTTTTTTCCAAAATCCTATAGGGGACCGTCAACAAATTGAAAAAGAACGAATATCTTATGAATAACCCTCTCAAAACTAATGTAACAAAAGCGTTCAAACTGCAGATTATGATTAAGTGGATTATGGTAATAAATTGTGTTCATTTTTATGTGGATAGCATGTATACTCGTAAAAAAATTATGGTTTTTATAAAAACTGTCCCAAAGTTTGCTAAGTTTTTTGCTTATAATTTGCAGAAGTTTTAATAAAAAAACAATGTTCTTTTCAAAAATATGAGAAACGACATTGTACATAATATTCTGTAATCAAAATTAAAAAATATTAATAATTGTATGAAAAATGAGCAGGTTTACTAAATACATTTTCACTGCGCATGCGTCAAATCCAGAAAAATTTCATTTGCATATTGTGTTAGCTAAATATATAGAGCAAAATTTGTTAAAGTTTCAAAATCATATCTTGAAAATTCTGAAAATTATCGTCGATAGAATAAAGTCAAAATCCGTTTTTCCCAAAATGAAGCAAAAAGATGAGGAGCTGTATCCAAATGTAGTAGTACGTGCAGTATTGTGTAGACACTAATCAATGGAATATGGATACAGCCCCGCATTTTTTTGTTTCATTTTGAGAATATCGGATTTTGATCTTATTCTTTCGACGATAATTTTCAGAATTTTCAAGCTATGATTTTGAAATTTTAACAAAAGTTGCTAACACAAAACGCAAAAGATTTTTTTTTTTTTTTTTTTTTTTTTTTTTTTAAATAGAGTTGACGCATGCGCAGTGAAAATTTATTTAGTAAACCTGCTCATTTTTCATACAATTATATTTTTTAATTTTGATTACAAGGTATTATGTATAATGTTGTTTCTCATATTTTCTGAAAAGAATATTGTTTTTTATTAAGAACTCTGCAAATTATAAGCAAAAAACTTGGCAATATTTGGGATCGTTTTTATAAAAACCTTAATTTCTCTACGAGTATACATGCTATCCGCATAAAAATGTAATAAGCCACTTAATCATAATCCGCAGTTTAAATGCTTTTTCTACATTAATTTTGACAGGGTTAATCAAAAGATATTCGTTATTTTTCAATTTGTTTACGGTCCCCTATTGGATTTTGGGAAAAAATCTTTTCGAAAATATATGACCTGTATTATTTTATTTATACATCTGGAGTTTCAGAGTCATTCCTGATGTATATTTCTAGATATTTAACAAAACGTCTGAAATCGCAAATGTCAAGATTTTTTTTGCTGTGACTGTATGTCGGTGGTCAAAGTGCAATCAGCGAAGATTTTTAATTTTTAAAGTATATTTTCGTATATTATCTGTAATAGTTATTTGATAGCAACATGGCATGGTTAATGCTATGGGGGGGGGGGGGGGTCCTGGAGAGAACATCATTCTGGAGGGTCTCTTCTGTCTACCGACAGAATTTTTTTGTGAATAATGTGGAAGTGCAAGTGGCTAGTACTAAACTTCTTACGTATTGTTTGTATGTATAAATTTTGTATTCAGTGCAGTTCACATCTGAATTCAGGGTATCACAAAAGATTGTCACAACTTTAAAAAAAAAGTATTAGCAGGATAATTGTAGAAAAAAAATTATAGATTGGCTGACAGAAGTATCTCTTTGAAAACTTTTTCTTTGCTTATCTATGTGCGCTATAAGATGTCTAAAAAAAATGCTGTAAATTGGTCATACAATTAATGATTTTGATTTTCCACGCTAAGAGGTAAACATTAACCCTTTCCGGCACACTGTACCCAGTCTGAGATACCTAATTTTAATTCCAAACTTGCAAACGGCACCAATAATATTTTAGTAAAATTTTGCCTTTACAATAAAAATAAAAGCTTAAATTAAGGAATTCAAAATATCTAAAAAATTCGTTTGTGAAATCCGGTGTCAGTCGATAATTTCTCATTTTATAACAGATTTTGCCCGTGCCGGAAAGGGTTAATAAATAACTTCTTTTGAAAACAATATAATACTAAGTTATAATAAAATGTTAATTCAAATTTTCTAATGTAGTTTGTTTTTCGCATAGATGACTAGGGCACTAGAAGCATAGAGAGGAAGGAGGACCACTCTTATCTTCCTAAACGTTTAAAAATATAAGAATTTTTTTATTTTTATTTTGGCTAATTTTAATCATTTGACACTTCCTGAAAATCCTGATTACTCTCATGGAGGTCGCCTTAAAGAGGGTGTCCCAGGGCAATTGCCCCGCATGCCCCTGCCTAAGTCGAGCCCTAGATAGCAAAGCAAATAAAAAAGTTGATGATGTTCAAAATCCTGTCGTTAAATCAAATTCATTGCTCATATGTCCGCACTTACCAATTTTTTATAAAGGTACTTTACTATCTTCAAACTACTATCTTCATATACAGATTGAACCCTTTTCCTCCCTGACCAGAATTAAAAAATTATATAGTAAATCAATGTTTGGCAACAGAGAATTGTTTTCCTTCCCTTGTTTAACTTTCTGTTTATTCGATTCTTGCAGTGAAAAATTGTATTTTTACAAGACCAGTAGTCATAATTGAAAAGATTTTTTGAATCATATATACTTACAGATATGTTTTCCATTAATTCTTTTTATGAGTCGGGCTTTAAATAACATGTACCATGTGTGTTTTACTCTCAAACGAGATCCAATACGCGAATTCATCAATAATTTAAATAGTAGTAAGAATAGCCCTGATTCAATTTCAAGTAGTAGTGTAAGCATCCTGGATCAAGACGAATTTACATACGTAGACGACGCTCATTCGATTGAAGTATGTGTTTTATAAGATATTTATTCACCCTCCATCTAATGAATATATTTTAAATATGTATATTACATTCGCGCGTTACATGTTTTAAAATATATAAGACATGTATTTTTTTACATTATAGCTATCGGATTTTTCAAAAAGGTAGCCAGAGTATCATATATGATGTTAAAAATAATTCCAACGAGAAAAACGTAAAGTACAATACATCATTATATGTGTTTATTTATTTGATGATATTAACCCCTGTGGCTGAATTTTTCAAAGCTTTCTGCTAACATTTTCTGCAGTATAACATTTTTTAACAGTAGAAATGAAATGCAAGTCCATACAAACACAAATAGAAAACAGACACTGAAAGACTAAAAGTATCATAAACCAGGCGTATAAAAATGTAGGCAATAGCGGCAGTCTCTCATCACTAAATTTTAATAATTATTTTTCGTCTAAATTTCTTGCAAGAATTCTAAAAAAATTTAAGCAAAGAAAGCTAGTAAAATTTAGTGTTGAGAGTCTGCCTGCTGGCACCTACATTTTTACATCCCTGTCATAAACCAAATATTATATGTTATTTACATTATGATGGTCTTATCTTGCTTTACACTGCATTTAATAAAGGTCAAAAAATGTAAAATAATGAATCATATTACAGGAATTACTTAATATATTTACAGTAAACCTATTAAATAAATATGATTGTTGCAATTAGTAGGGAAAGTGGAGGCTAATGGGACAAATGGATTTTCTTTTCCACTACAAACATTTGAGTAAAGATTTATGTACACCAATCATAATCAATGACAATCAGGTCTAGCACACATTTGCAGCATGGGAGGTCAGCCAAGACAGTTGACTGCTGTAAGATAAAGCCAAGTTTATTTTTGAACAAGTCAAATTAAGTATTATTTTTTGTGATTGATTTTATTTTGTTAAACAATCCAGAATACTTACCGCCTATTTAAATACAGTTATAGATACTACAAATATTAGTGAATGAGGAAATATTACTGAAAAATAATGAATTACACATGCAAATAACTATTTCTCAAATTATAAATTTGCACATTGTTGGATTTAATGGGACATTTTTTGTGGTGTCTAACAGGACAACTTATTACAATCTGCATGATTCAATATTTCTTTAAAAGGACATTGTAATGTTTGTCTGTCTTCACTTTGCGTGCATTTAATAAGAGTCAGTTAGATTAAACTGTAAACAGCAGTTACTTACACAGCTTATATAAAGCTAAAAAAACTCATTTAAAGTTTCAGTGAAAAAGATAGAATTTTCATCAAACAGTGAAGCTGAAAAGCAGTTGCTTAGAGCCTAATTAAATTAGTTGTAATGCCTAATTCTCAGGGTTTGAAAAAACCCGGGTTTTTTCGGGTTTTATCAATTTTTTTTTAGAGAACTCTTCACATTTCTAATTTTTACATGCATAGTACCTAAATTTTTCATTTATCAGTGAAACAAAGGTATAATTTTGCATTAAGTATAGATTAACAATAAAAATAAATACATAAAAAGAAAATATAAATATATTTAAAAAGATAATTTTGTATCTCATAGAACTAGATTACTGGAAGAATGATACATTAAATCAAGTGCAACGGAATTTCTTTATATAAATCTTAAGTTAAAGACTAATTTATGCAATTTCTTTCATTTACTTCAATAAAAATCAGTTTAAAGCAGCAACATTTATGTAAATATTTTTATTTTTGTGAAGAAAAAAATAGAATTCACACATATATATGCATATATATATATATATACTACAATTTAAGCAACATTTATATTGCAATAGTATTAAATTGGATTATCTAAAAGTCAACGTCAGTCATATCTATAAAGTTAGATCGTAAATGGCAATACACTTTTACTAGTTTAGTTTTGCTTTTGTATGACATCTGTAAGCAATCTTTTAAAGTATCTGGATACATCTTACATTAGATTTTATTTGGGTTTTTTGGATATTATCAAGGTTATTTATGTTAAAGAAACATGGTCCAGAATGTTTGAAAACAAGGTACTTATACTACTAAATACAATTTAAAATAACTAATTGATTACAAAAAGTTTATGAGGTTAAAGATTAAAAGGTTATGACAATAATGAACATTATAATTTGCTTTTACAAAAATTAATTATTAGTAATAATTTTAACAATGAAATTATTAAAGTACTATACTAAAACTTTTTCACTCTTTTTTTTTTTTTTTTTTTTTTTTTTTTTTGTTATAACAGGATTTCCAGCAAAACATGACTGGCAAATTCCTTGACTTTCCATGACCAAATCTCAAAAAATTCCCTGACTTTCCCAAACCAAATCTAGAAAAATTCTCTGACCAAACGAGCATACAGCAAAATTTGATACTTATTTTCACAATCTTTTGCCAAAATTAGCAATTTTTTTCTGCAATCATACTTCAGTCTTTTTTTTTTTTTTTTCGAACTGTTTAATGAATTTTATGTCATTTTTCATTTTTTCACTCAAATGTTTTCCATGACTTTTTTAGAAATTATTTGTAAATTCCCTGACTTTTCCTGTATATTTTGAGATTTTCCTGACTTTCCATGATGCTGGGAACCCTGTATAATCTGTCACCATTTTTGTGTTAAAAATTACTGTATAAACTTTCATTAAACATTGAAGCAGGATAATAAATGTTGCGATTAATCTTAAAAGCTATAACAATACAAGCAATCAGGATGAGGATCACATTTCAAGCGCCATCATTAGGTATACATTAAGATTTGAAGCACTTGGATGCATTTTAAAATATATGGCCATGAAAATCTTCCTTATTTACAAACTAATTTATTTTATGGTCATTTTATCAATACTTAGAAATTCTTTTAAATATGGTTAGTTTGAAATATATTTAAATTGGCATTTATCTTTCTATCCTCATATCTTAGATTAAATAATGATACAGATGTGAAAACACGAGAAAATTTGAAAAAACCCACAAATGGGTTTTTGATGGGTCTTTTCAAGTGGGCCCGCCCGAAAAAACCCGGGCGGGTTTTTTCGGGCTGAGCCCACTTCAGCGAACCCTGCTAATTCTAGAAGAAAACCTAATTTATGCGATTGTGTGATGACAGGTGTAGTAAAGCAACTTAGATTTCTAACAGAACTGTATATCTGGAATCCCTGAGTTCAAAGAAAACACTCATTGTAGGAGACCACAATTTGGTGAAATTTTTCTTGTAAACAAGATGCCACTACGTTTGTGGGTCATGTTCAGGGTTCTCGCTGTCACTCGCCTTTGCGCCAAATTACAACTAAATTCTTTATTTGGCGTAAACGAGCGATTAGAGTTGCCAAATTGCTAGTGCTCAATTTTTGTTCTTCATACATATTTTTAATATATTTATTTATAGCAGATAGTTGAAATTAGATTAATAACAATCGTTGTTTTAGTTATAAAAATGTAAATTATTTTAGAACATATTAAAAAAAGGAGAATACATTAAAGAGTTAAAGTTTTTTAGTGCTACACCGCGAATACTTTTTCATTTGATGAATGTCTTTTATTTTCAATTAGCCAAATTACTAACGTTGGTGAAATGCCAGCGAGAACACTGACAGTCATGTTTTGACAGTAGATGCAGAAGAATATGAAATGTCATTCTTGAGGAAACAGAACAAACATGAGTGGCTATTTTTTTATTTAGAGAAAGCAAATTGGTCTTTTGTATCAGGGTTGGGTTTTTGACGTCAAAAAGTTATTTTTGACATGACATGTCGAAAACCTGTCTAAAAGTGTCAAAAACCTTATACACCTTTTTTTTTTTTAAATCAATTATTACCTAGTGATATTTTTTATTAAATAAAGCTAAAAACTGGTTAAATAATAATTTATATATTATGTAAATAATTTTTATTTAGTTATACTATGAGTTGTCATAAAATTATGTATCACAATTTAAATTATATGTCAATTAGTCATGTATAGGAAAATAGCTAAAACACTGAAGCTACTGTACATTTTTCAAAGTACTATTTATGTTTGTATCTTTATTACTATTAAGTGTTCAGTTTGATGTAAAAAAATTTTAAGTCTAATTTATGCTTTAAAAAAAACTTGTGAAAAATCTAAAGTGATCGCTATTCAATGACTGATTATAAGTTCCTTCTATTTTTATTAATTCTAAATGTTTGTTTTCATACATAGATATAAACCACAATTGCAACACAAATGTTCTAAGAGTAATTAAATTAATTATAATATGAAATCAAAAAAATGTTCTTTAAATCAATATGTTAAAAGAAGGTGTTTTATTTTCAGTTACCCATATATATCTTCATTTTACTATGACAGTTTCAGTTTAATTCTTTAGAACAATTTGTTTATGTTAAATTTTTCTTTTATGCATTATAAAATAGTCCACCAACCCCTCCTTTTTTTTTTTTTTTCCTTTTTGAGTATATTATTTCAGAAGCTGTAAATCTATCCTTTAATGCTTAATTATTTGTTTGTGGAATGCAAGCAAAGAACAGGTGTAAAAATTTTTTTCTTAATTTGGATTCTATTAACTATACCTGTATTTGGCACCTGTCTAGTATTGTGCAATTACTTGTCAGTTTGAAAAACAAATCTGTGCTTTATAGAAATTATTTAATCTCACTTTCTTAAAAATTGCTGAAGCTACTTCTAAGGGGGAAATTATTTCAATTGTGGTTACATAGCTTTATCCAGAGATCTTGTTTAGTTAATGTGTATTAAATCTGTTTTTGTAGTACAGATTTTTTCCTTAAGGGTGTTCTTAAATCAAAAATGGCAACTTTGTGACACATGCATTAATTTATTTTTGTTCAGAAATGCATGAAAATAGCAGGTGTTGTTATTCAGAAACTGTCTAATTGCACTGATTCTTTTGTTTTTTAAAAAACACAATAGATTTTTCATAACAAGCCTTCAAAGTTGACACATTTGAGCATATTTCCCGACGAAAGCAGAAAAACCAGTCGGAAAGGAGGAGAAAAACAGGTGATTGCATCATCGAAATAGCTTTTAACTCGATAAGTAATTTAATTATCATAAAATGGAAAAATAAGTTTAATTTGAAATCGCTTTCATAGTCAGGCATTAAAATTTTATAACTTTCTGTTAAAAAATGAATTTGTAAATGTGTTAAAACATTTTTCGCTTGTTGAGCGGATGAGTTAAGAACACCCTTAAGTCATGGATAAAGGTGGTAGGCCTAAAAATGTTGTGTGGAATGATTTTTTCTGTGTGAAAGAAGGAAATAAAACATAAGGAAAATGCAAAAGATGTGGACACACTATGGCCAATAGAGTTGACAGAATGAAAGGTCATTCAGCAAAATGCAAAAATGCAGAGCATGTACAAGAGAAAAGAGAAGATTATGTAAATAAAGAACAAACATAACGCGTACATACATAACATAAAGAACATCCGCACATGGAAATTGATATTGGAAGTCCTGAGAACAATAATCATGTGAATGAAACTGTAAACAATAACCATGAAGAAAATGATTGTACTTCAAATATTATAGGTGCTAAGAAACTTTGTTTGGAACAAAATAAGATAGATAACTATATAGTAAAAACTACACCTATCATAAAAAAGCAGTTGGATCTACAAGTTGCTAGATTCTTTTATAGTTGTAATATCCCCTTTAGCGTTGTTGAAGAAGAGGAATTTGTCAAAGCTAATACAGCTTCTTCACCCTGGATATAAACCCCCTTCTCGGAAGTCGGAAAACATTATCTGGTAGCTTCTAGATGAAGTTACTGAAACTTTAGAAAGTGGAATGAAATCAGAACTTCAAGGAAAAGATTGTACACTAGTTGAAGATGGATGGAGTAATGTCCATCATGATGCCGTAATAGCTTCTTGCCTGCATGTTAAGGGAAAGGTTTTCTTCCTTGAAGCTACTGATTGTGCAGGTCAATCTAAAACACCTCAGTTTTGCAAAGAAAAAGTAAAAAACTCGATAGCTCTAGCAAAAAATAAATTTTCCTGCAATGTCTCATGTGTGGTTACTCACAACGAAAGAAAAATGCAAAAAATGTGTGAGCTGTTAAAAGACGAAAATGATGATCTTGTGTATGGATGCTGTGCCCACTGGATGAATCTTCTTGGGAAGGAAATTATTCCACAAGACATCATGAAGCATATTGTGTTAGTGCAAAAATACTTTCGGTACCACCACCTTCCATCTGCCTGGTTAAGTCAATTGCAAGACACTGTGAAGCCGCAGCTTCTAAATGAAACTCGCTGGAATAGCCAATTCACTTGTATTTACACTTTTATCAAAAATAGGTCAGTTTATGTAAAAATTTGTGAAGATCATGCAATTGAATCTAGAATAGTACAGCTTGTGAATAATTATAGCTTATACCAACAAGCAAAAGAATTGCAAATGCAGTTAAAACCTTTGGCAAATATGCTTGACAGGGTCCAAAGAGATAATGCAGCATTGGCTGATGCTTGTCAAGCTTGGCTTTCTTTAGCTGTAGACATAAATCTGGCCCCATACTATGATGCAATTATGGAGCGTATGGAGTCCTATCTACAACCATTTCATTATCTGGCGTACATGACGCATCCAGCATACAAAGGTGCATTATTAAACGATGAACAGAGGGAAGCAGCTCGGATATGACTGCTTGAAAGAAACCCAGATTTTCTCAGATTTATCATTGCTTTTGAAGCTGAATCTCCACCATACCCTAAAAGTTTCTTCTCAGCTCAAGATGTTCCAGTAGCAGTATGGTGGAAAGGCTTGAAGAAAAACAATATACCAAGTGAATTCATACAGCTCATGGTGCATTTGCATTCCAGTCCATGCAGTTCAGCCTCAATTGAGCAAATATTTTAAAATTTTGGATTTATTCACTCCAAATTACGAAACAAACTTGGAGTACAGAAGGCATCAAAACTAGTGTTTTGCTACCACATGCTTTGTGGAAAAAAAGATTTAGAATGGGAGTAACATTAAAATAAGATAAAAATATGTGTATTATTTATATTGTAATTTTATATGTTAAATTATAAGTATTTTCACCATGTACTTTCATTTTTAAAAATTAAAGTATTTAGTAGTTTCACTAGTTTATATTTTTAATGTAACAACTAATAATACTTCTGATTATTCTTTATTCTATATTTATAGCTTACAGTTAATTTCTATTTTCTAAGCAACTTGTATTAAAACTTTCAAAAAATTTATTCAATTGTCTAAAACTAAAAATTATGAAAAATTGTAAATTTAATGTTGTTCTAAAAATAATATTAAACAGTTTTTTGATTCAATTTTAGGTTTTTGACAGTTACTGTCAAAAAGGGGGTTTTGACATGACGGTTAAAACCATGGTAAAATCCAGATAAAACCATCACACTGTCAAAAACTTGCCAACCCTGCTTTTGTTATTGTGGATGATATTCTTTTAAAGCTAAAAACTCTAAGACTTTGTAGAATTAAGATGCCCTGTGTTTAATATGATGCACAGCAATTTTTGCATGTGCAATATATGGTTTGTTTATAAAAAAATTTCATTTGACACTCATAAATATTCTTTTTTTCCCCCAATTACACTGCATATCCAAATAGATCTCCAAGTATGGGGCTAATGGTACATTTATTTTAAACTATAAAAGTGTTTATACATTAGCAAAGTTTTTTTCTTTTTTAGAAAGTCATTATTCATCTAATTTATAATAATAACTTTGGAATAATAATAATAATAATTGCTTTTCTATTTTATACTAGTCTAAAAGGAAACTAGTCATTGGGGGCCACTGTAACATAATACTTATACCCATCATGGAAATGCAAAACATCCCCTCCCCCTGCTCTCTTCACTCGTCACAAAGATTGCAAAAAGTTCTTATGTTTTTAAGATTATTTCTTTTTAATCTCACAAATTCAGTTGATATTTAAAAAAAAAAAAAAAATCTGTAAACAAGTTTTTCAAAAATAACACAGTTTTCAGAATACTTATAAAAAAAGCTTTTATTTTTCAACCAAAGAAAAAAAAAAAAATTAATTCATATCAAGTACCGTATTTTCGGGTGTATAGTCCGCGGCTTATACAAGAAAAAAATCTTCCAAAAAGCCGCTGCAGCTTGAACACAGTGCGGATTATACAAAGGTTTTTTTTTTTTTTTTTTTTATTGGAAATTGTGATATTTTTTCTACAACTTTTAAACCTCAAAAAATTTGAAAAAAAATCAAAATTCGTAAATTTTTTTCGCTGTTCCACAAAATTTAGAGAGTTCTCCCATGTTTGTAAAGGCTTTTTTTTGCTGCTTAAATACAGTTATTTCTGGGTTTGGAAGAACTGTCGCAACTATCGCCAAGTATTGCACCGATAGATCTATAATAGCTACCGTATGTACTCTCGTATAAGTCGTGTAATTTTAGATAAAAAAAAGAACTTCAAAGTGGGAGGTCGACTTATATGAAAGACCTAAAAAAAAAAAAAAATCTATAAATCAAATATCAGAAAACAATTTGCTAGTGAATTGGTGCTGCAGCACCCCATTGTGTTTATAGAGTACAAAATCCAGAACCTATCCAACCTCGACGATTCTGAATTTAAGATCATTTAAGATTTAGTTTATTTAAAAAAAAAATTAATCTACCCTACCCAGTTGCAAAGAACAAAAAAAAAAAAGTGCATGATTTGTGTCATTTCTAAACGATTCAGAGCAGTCATTTTTTCCGAAATGATTCCAAGGAATCGTTCCTTTACAGAGTCGTTTCATTTCAGAACGAGTTCAAGGAATCGAACTTTTCCGGAGTCGTTTCATGTCAGATAGAGTCCAAGGAATCGTTTCTTTTCGGAGTTGGTACCCTACCCTGTTTCAAAGAACAAAAAAAAAAGTGTGTGATTTATGTCATTTCGGAACGATTCAGAGCAGTCGCTCTTTTTCGAAACTATTCCGAGGAATCGTTCCTTTACAGAGTATTTTTGATTCGGAACGAGTTCAAGGAATCGAACTTTTCCGAAGTCGTTTCATTTCAGATAGAGTCCGTTGGAATCGTATCTTTTCGGAGTTGGTACCCCACCCTGTTGCAAAGAACAAAAAAAGTGCGTGATTTATGTCATTTCGAAACGATTCTGAAGAATCGTTCCTTTACAGAGTTGTTTCATTTCGAAATGAGTTCAAGGAATCGAACTTTTCCGGGTCCGTTTCATTTCAGATAGAGTACGAGGAATCGTTCCTTTTCAGAGTTGGTGCATTTCGGACCGATTCCAAGGATTTGATCTTTTTGGGAACCAATGACCTAAGATATGTATACATTTTATGTCCAAAATTTTGAATTTGTCACCGATTTTTTTTTTTTTTTTTTTTAATTTTCGGAAAAATTTAGAAAAAATATCACGCTTGTTTGAAAAAAAAAAAAAAATGCGCATAAACGCCGCATCGCTTAAAATTTTACCTTAAAACACATAAACGGCACAGCGTTTCTTCCGAAAATTACGGTACTGATAATCTTAATTTTTTAGCCGAATTACTGTAGGTATTATGCATCACGAAAAAATTTAGTAAATTTGTGTTAAAAATTATGACTAATGGCTTCTAATTTCAAACCCTGATCGAAATATACATTCCTAAATTGTGTATAGCCCGCGGACTATACACCGATGCATCTCTGTGGGTTATACATGAACTTTTCTTACTGCACTGCTCGATTTAGGGGTGCGGGCTATACACCCGAAAACACGGTAATCAATACATCTTTTCTTACTTGATTGCCTAGATTTTCATGAATCTTGATATATCCAGTGTCTTTATGAATAAAAACACTTTTTTTTTTCTTTTTGTACTATTTTAGTGAAAGGAACATGGCATTGAAAAAAAAAAAAAAAAAAACCTAAATGGGGAAGGGTGTCAGAAATTGAGATTCTATGCATATACAGGGTGATTCAGCTCGTCGGTGACAAACTTTAAGGATCGATAGAGCACACCTAGACGAACATTTTTGAATAGGGAATGTAGGGTCCCTGACGCGATGGTAAGGCGCTAGGCGCTTTCGAAAATTTGGGTGCCGAAATTCGAAACGTCATAAAAACTAGGGAAATGGTTAGATTTTCTTGCTTGTTGCGTCGAAATGATTCTGTTTGTTTAGACTTTCTTCAGTACCAATTTGATAAGCGTATCTCTTAAAACATGGATAGGGGGCGCTGCAGACTTTGGAGAGCTAGACAACAACTTTAAGCCCGTTATTTTGATAATTTAACACATGCTCGCCAAAGTTTATACTCTAACTTAAAGTTTGAACCCAAAAGTAGAGCCCTGCAAAAAGCGTAAGAGCCGGAATAAAATGTCAAAGTACAGGGTGGTCGAAACTCGAAGGCTCCTAAGAGATAAACAAACAGATTTCTTGACTTATGGCATGCATTTTCATGATTCTGTTTGCTGGGGCTCTCTGAAACTCAGTTGAACGGTACAAAAAGAAACATCGATAGGGGGCGCTTTGGGCAAAAAACATAATTCGTTGACATTTCGGACGCTAACTGGAAACGGGGCGCTACGATCAGTTAGTAATAATGAAAACACATTTTCTACCTCTGCTCAACACTTCTGAATAAATTTAGACCAAAAACATCAATGATACTGGAAATTTATTTACAAAAAATAACACTACAGAAGATGCTCGAAATTTCGACCTTGGGCCATGATGCAGGCTTCGCACCTCCGTCGCATTGAGGAGTGTGTGTTTCCAACAATGCCAGGAGTATCTCTGATCTGCCCTGCAGCTGCCACAATGCGCGCCACAAGTTCTTCAGCACTGCTGACAGGTGTATGGTATACCTCGGCCTTCAGGTAACCCCAAAGGAAGAAATCCAAGCAGGTGAGGTCTGGTGATCGGGCAGGCCAGTGAACTGGACCCCCACGCCCGATCCACCGCTGGCCATACCTTGCGTTTAGATGGAGACGCACGTCGTTCGTGTAATGGGCCGGAGCTCCATCGTGCTGGAACCACATCTGGCGACGCGAACCTTCGGGTACGTGCGCCTCCTCCAGAAGCTGCGGCAGCACTTGATCCAGGAAAATCAGGTAATTTCCACCTGTCAGCTGTTCAGGTAACAAATAAGGGCCAATGAGGCAATCCCCCAGAATGCCGGCCCACACATTTACTGAGAAACGCTCCTGGGCTGCTCGGCTTCTGGTTTCATGTGGATTTTCATCACACCACACATGACTGTTGTGGGCGTTCCACATTCCCTCCCGGCTGAAGGTGGACTCGTCCGTAAACAAAATGCTGTTTACAAAACGGGGATCCCTGGATCTCATCGCCAAGTACCATCTTGAGAATTCCACTCGAGGGCCAAAATCCTGCTCTCTGAACAACTGCACCCGCTGGATGTGGTAGGGGTGCAGATTCCGGGAACGTAAGATGCGCCACGCAGTTGCTTGCGAAATGCCAACATGTCTGGCGATATCTCTCGTGCTAAGACCTGGGTTGTCCTCAACCAGGTTAAGCACAGCCTCTTCGTTGTCGGGGGTGCTCACTGATCGCTCCCGTTCAGGCCTGCCTCCGTCGAAAGATCCCGTTGTGGACAACCTCTGGTGTACTCGAGCGAAGAAGGCATGGCAGGGGATTTGCCTGTTGGGGTAACGCTCGGCGTACAACCGCTGAGCGGCTCGTCCATTACAACCAGCAGCGCCATACGCCAAATGCATGTCAGCCAATTCAGAGTTTGTGTACCGTTCCATCCTACTACCGATCTGCAGACAAGTAACCCGAAGCTTAAGTAGGTACCGCACGTTCAAAAGACGTGTCTGCGCATACAACTACGTCATCTCGCGTTGTCGTCTACGCATTACGTATCTTTTGCATATCGATATGGTACGATATCTTTTGCATAAATCAGCAAAAAGCACCTTATGTAAATTTTATTGCGCGCATTGTGCATGATTGAAACCAGCTATGTTTGTTAAGAAAAACAAACAAACTGCAGTTTTAATAGCTTCTTATGATAAGTAAATTACTCTCTTGTTTTGTTTCTAACTGATCGTAGCGCCCCGTTTCCAGTTAGCGTCCGAAATGTCAACGAATTATGTTTTTTGCCCAAAGCGCCCCCTATCGATGTTTCTTTTTGTACCGTTCAACTGAGTTTCAGAGAGCCCCAGCAAACAGAATCATGAAAATGCATGCCATAAGTCAAGAAATCTGTTTGTTTATCTCTTAGGAGCCTTCGAGTTTCGACCACCCTGTACTTTGACATTTTATTCCGGCTCTTACGCTTTTTGCAGGGCTCTACTTTTGGGTTCAAACTTTAAGTTAGAGTATAAACTTTGGCGAGCATGTGTTAAATTATCAAAATAACGGGCTTAAAGTTGTTGTCTAGCTCTCCAAAGTCTGCAGCGCCCCCTATCCATGTTTTAAGAGATACGCTTATCAAATTGGTACTGAAGAAAGTCTAAACAAACAGAATCATTTCGACGCAACAAGCAAGAAAATCTAACCATTTCCCTAGTTTTTATGACGTTTCGAATTTCGGCACCCAAATTTTCGAAAGCGCCTAGCGCCTTACCATCGCGTCAGGGACCCTACATTCCCTATTCAAAAATGTTCGTCTAGGTGTGCTCTATCGATCCTTAAAGTTTGTCACCGACGAGCTGAATCACCCTGTATATAAACTTTTTGTTTTTTACTTATGTTATTTTTACTTTATGTACAATTTATTTATTTTGTGCGTAAAAATAAATAAAGGGTTTCTTTATTTTAAATTGTGTAAATAATGAAAAAAAAAAGCTTGTGTTTAGACTTATCTCTTATTTTAGAATGATTCTAGGATTTTTTTTTCTTTTTCCTTTTCAAAAACTTTTTATAAGACCTATTGAAACTCTTATGCATTTTTATATTCTAAATATTTATTTATGAAAGCATTACATAGTTATATAGTAATAATCTCAATTTACGTTAGCAATTCGTTTTGAGACTAATGACATAAGTTGAGGTACATTTAGATAAGTGCAGAAAATGATAAGTAATAAAAATCCTCCAAAATCTAATGAACATATTCTTTTGTATTTAATTATTGATTATATGCATTTAACATTGGCAAAATATTAAGGTTATATGTCAAGAATGTGAAATAAATCAATAAGTTGTTAACTTACAATTTATTGTTTTTCTACCTGTTCCGTTTGAGAGTCTTTCAGATAAAAAAATCTTTCAATAAAGTCTGATTTATTTTTCTTTCTTTTGTTCTTTTTTCTCCTCAGAAGCCTTTGCAACTGCAGAGTGAGTTTTCTAAGCTTTTTCTAGTAACATTATTATTATTATTTTTTTTTTTTTTTGCCACTATCACTTGATTTTCATGAGAAATTTTCCCATCATAAAGCCAAAAGTCTTCAAAAATGTTCAAAGTGTGTTTTAAATTAATAATTTTTTTTTTCTAAGTCAGACAATGTAAATGCGGGGTAACATAAGTCATTGTACTTTTGTAGTCATAATATAGAATAGTAGACTGAGATTCGGCAGCACAGACAATCATCTCATCGAGGTCACGGATGAAATTCGAGGATTAGTTAAATCTCAATTTGCATATTATAACGCAATCAGTCAGTCAAGCATATCTTGGTGGAAAATACCTAAAAATCTGATTTTAGCAGTTGACTCATAGGCAGGGTTGGCAAGTTTCTGCCGGGGTGGTTAAAACCAGCGGTAGAAACCGGTTAAAACCGGCATGGCAGAAACTGGTTTCTGCCAGTAAGTGGCAAAAACTGGCAGAAACTAAGAAACAGTACTAAATAAGAACTTTACTCAACAATGATTCATAATTCACACTTACATTTGATATGTAAACCATTGAGCTAAAAATTAAAACATAAGATTATGAATGTTATTCAAAGTATCAAAACGTTTAAAAATGATCATATAAATACATACCTTGCTTATTTAAAACACTAATTTTCATTCACTTGAAAAACAGAAACTTTCACAACAATAACCTGATACTGTACAACTTTAATTATTAATATTATTGTTTACAGTTGAATTTCTATTTCTTTTATAAATAAATTTACAAAAAATTCTGATTTAATAACAAATTACTTTTCAGATTATTTTTAAATAAATAACATAATGCAATTTCTTATGAAAATATATAAGTAAATAATTGAAGCACAAAAAATAACATAGACAAAGAAAATTTAATGAAATATCTTGTACAATTATTTTACAATATTGAAGAAACAAATTACCACTCAAATATACTATTAGTATTTTTTCCACGAAGCATTCCATAACATAGGACTAATTTTGCTAATCTCTCTGCCCCCAGATTACTTCTTAATTTGTTGAGTATAAAATATTGAGTTGTATAAAATAATTGTTTAAACATAAATTACATATGCATATGTAAAAAAAAAAAAAAAAATATATATATATATATATATATATATATATATATATATATATATCTGTTACATTACTCAATTTTTCAAAAATCAAATTTTTTTTTAATTAAAACTATCCACAATATTTTATTTGTGTGCATATATTTATTCTGAATTATTTAAGTACTAATTATTTAAGGATGAACTACTTAATAAATTTAATATTACTAAAAAAAATTCGGAGATTATGTCACAGAATGTCTTTATGCCAGTTTCTGCCTGTTAAAACCACTTTCTGCCACTGGCACGGCAGAAACCACTTTCTGCCGGCAAAAACCCAACCCTGCTCATAGGTTTACTATTATGTTTTTCTCCTCCTAATCCTTCATGTATCATACTTTTGGGTACAGAAAATGCACAATGATAAACCTATGAGTCAACCATTAAAATTGGGTTTTAGCTGTTTTCCATCAAGATATGATTTGGCAGACCAATTATATTTTAATATGGGAATCAAGATTTAACTAATCCTAGATTTTTATTCATGAACTCGATTTGTGATTGTCTGTACTATTGCCTCCCAGTCTATAGGTATTTTTTTCTCTTTTTACTTCATGTTTTCTTTTGATTGAAGGGGGGTGGTAGTATTTAATGCACTCCCTACTTAAGGCCCCTGTCCTCGTTCGAGGAAACGCTCACGAGCTAATGCTATTCCTATGGGGAAGCATTTTTCTAATAACTCTTTTGTATTTTGACCTTTTTGAATAATTTTTTTTGCATTGGATAGCTTAGGTGCATGCCGACAGAGCACCTTTTTTATGTTTTCGATTTTGGTTGCAGATTTTTTTTAAAAAGCACCTTCAGTTTCGAAACAGTTTTGAAAGTGAAACTAACTTTCTAAAAAATATCTGCAATCAAAATCAAAAAAGTTAAAAAAGGTGCGCTGTCGGCATGCACCTCAGCTATCCAGTGCAAAAAAAATTATTCAAAAATGTCAAAATGCAAAAGAGTTATTAAAAAAATGCTTCCCCATAGGGATAGCATTAGCTTGTGATCGTTTCCTCAATGGAGGACAGGGACCTTAAAAGCACAAATCCACAAAATAATGGTAGAAAAAATGCACAGTATGTGTAAGAAATTACAATAACTGAAGTATGCTTAAATATGCTGAATAAAGCTATGTTTTTGATTTTGTATAACATATTTAAACGGTTTTTGATCTCAAATCAATCAGAAAGACTCTTACAGATTCTAAATTATGTTGGAGCAGGAACATTCTACTAATCTTTTCTCTTACTTATTTTATTTATTGCATTTTTTATGTAAATATTTAAATGTATGTTGTCTTTTCATTATGTAAAAAGTATGTACCTTTTTATAAAGTCTTGTACTGATATTGTAATATTTTGTTTATACAATAGGTTTTGTCTGGCTTGAATGAGTTGAGAAAAACGAAAACATTTTGTGATGTATCCTTATGTGTCGAAGGAGATGAATTTCCCTGCCACAAAGTCGTTCTTGCTTCTTTCAGTTCTTATTTTAAGGTTGTATTAACCAATTTTCTTACTTTTTTTTGGAGCTCATTGTTTTTATAACTGACATTTTTTTTAAAATCATCTATATATTAAAACGAAAGGCAGAAAAAGTAATCGTGGTTTAATTGCGTCTCTACGCATCGATACTTGCGCCGATCTCTGAGAGTCTCCTCCTATTGGTTAATCGGAGGAGAGTAGTTACTGTCTGTAAGAGCATTTGCAAAGCGCATTTGTAAATATGGGATAAGAACTCTGACACTGTTTAATGCAATGCTATAATAATTAATTTTTTAACTTTACTCATCTTATAATGATTGGAATACATTGTTTTTTTCACTTTACGTAAGTTAATTAATTTATTTCCATCTGTATTCTTTTTTTGCAATGTTATTGCCGTCAATCTTAGGCTTAATTGTAGAGATGTTTCATATGAAATTGAAACATTCAATAAGTTAATGATTAAAGTGTTTATTTACGTTCTTGGCCGATAAATCATTTTCTATATTGTAATTTTCAAATTTATTTATTAGTATGTGTAAAAAAAAAAGGCTGGAAATCACATTGTTTTTTGTTTCGTGTTTTGATTGTGCGATTTTCGACGGATAGTTTGACTTCATGGATGTAAACAGATTCGCAAATCACTATTTATTTTTTGCTTCAGTTTCTTATTATACTCATGTCAAAAAACGGTGATTTTTTTCCCACTTATAATTTCATTTTTGAGCAAATTCATAACGTTTAGGAAGTATTTACATTACATCTCATAGTCTCGCCGAATAATAGAAAATTGCATATGAAATGAAAATAATCCCAGTTATAAACAGCTTTGTAAATCATTAATATTTCTTTAATGTTTCACTTTTTTTTGAGTACACTTTTTTTAAAAAGTGTTCCCGTGATAAAATTTGCTGAGTTTTTTTGGGGAGAAGGAGGAGGGAATATTTTGATGAAATTTGCTATTTTTTTTTTTTTTTTTTAATCACTTGATCTTGATCTCTCAACAATGTTTTTTCAGAAATATGAAGATCATTATAATCAACAAAGAAAAATAAAATTATCAGAAGAGATCCCTCTTTTTGCATAGCTTTCAATCATGATAATGCAGTCTTTATATACCATATTCATTGCTTGCTGGTTTTTTTTATGATTATTTGGCAAAATTTGCATTTTTTGTGGTACCTAGATGATTTGAAAATTACAATATAGAAAATGCTTTATCGGCCAAGAACGTAAATAAACACTTAGAAATAAAATAACTTATGTAAAGTGAAAAAACCAATGTATTTCAATCATTATAAGATAAGTAAAGAAAAAAAATATAATTATCATAGCATTGCATTAAACAGTGATAGCAAAAATGCAGTCTCTCTGTGTTGTTTTCTCACAATCTGTTTACCAATATTTGCGTTTTTTGAAGTACCTAGACAAATTTAAAGTATTTTTTCAAGATCTTTTGACAAAATTCACATCTTTTCTGGTACCAGGAAAAAATTATTTGTTTTCTTAGGGATTTTCGGTGAAATTTGTCATGTTTTTCTCGCTATCTTTCGATGTAATTTGCCGTTTTATCAAATTTATGCTTTTTTCATGATTTTTTTTTTTTAATTTGTCGTTTTTTTCGTTATTTTCAGAAATTTGTCATATTTTTGCTTTTTTTTCTTTGCAAAAATTACCTGTTTTGCAATCTTTTGATGAAATGTGCCTCTTTTTTTCATCTTTTGACAAAATGTGTTGTTTTCTCACAATCTGTTTACCAATATTTGCGTTTTTTGAAGTACCTAGACAAATTTAAAGTATTTTCAAGATCTTTTGACGAAATTCACATCTTTTATGGTACCAGGACAAATTTATTTGTTTTCTCAGGGATTTTCGGTGAAATTTGTTGTTTTTTTTCTCGCTATCTTTCGATGTAATTTGCCGTTTTATCGAATTTATGCTTTTTTTGTTAAATTTGTCGGTTTTTTTTGTTATTTTCAGAAATTTATCATATTTTCGCTTTTTTTTCTTTGAAAAAATTACCTGTTTTGCAATTTTTTCTTGAAATGTGCCTCTTTTTCATCTTTTGACAAAATGTGTTGTTTTCTCACAATCTGTTTACCAATATTTGCGTTTTTTGAAGTACCTAGACAAATTTGAAGTATTTTCAAGATCTTTTGACGAAATTCACATCTTTTATGGTACCAGGATAAAATTATTTGTTTTCTCGGGGATTTTCGGTGAAATTTGTCATTTTTTCTCACTATCTTTCGATGTAATTTGCTGTTTTATTGAATTTATCCTTTTTTCGTGATTTTTGTTTGTGAAATTGTTCTTTGTTATTTTTTTTAGAAATTTGTCGTTTTTTTCCACTATTTTTAGCTAAATTTACCATTTTTTGCGATTACCTGGATAAATTTTATGTGCTTTTTGAGATCTTAGGGCGAAATTCACATCTTTTATGATAACTGGATGAAATTCGTCATCTTGAGGTCTTTCGGCAAAGTTTATCATTTTTCTCGATTTCTTTCGATGACAGTTGTCGTGTTGTCATGATTTTTCGATGTAATTTGCCGTTTATTGAAGATCTTTTTGCAAAATTTATCTTTTTTGTGATTATTTGATAAAATTTGCTTTTTTTTCAATCCTTTGACGAAAATTGTTGTTTACTCACAATCATTTGTCGAAATTTGTTGTTTTCTCACAATATTTTGAATTTTTTTTCATAATATGTTTACAAATTTGCCATTTTTTAGGGATTTTTTTTGTCAAAATTTGTCTTTTTTTTTTTAATTTTTCATGAAAATTGCCATTTTTTTAGACGTTTTGGCAAAATTTTTATTTTTTGTGCAATACTTTTGCGAAATTTGTTTTATTTAAAATATCTAGACATTTTTTTTTTTTTTTTTTTTTTTTTTTTTTTGCAGTTTTTTGACAAATTTTTTAGAGATCTTTTGAAGAAATTTGTTGTTTTTTGCAATCTGTTGACGAAATTTGCTGTTTTATTTTCCCACATCTATTTATAAAATTTCCGGGCAATGTTTTTTTTTTTTTTTTTTGGGGGGGGGGGGAGTATTTTGATGAAATTTTCTAATTTTTGTGATTATTTGCCAGAATTTGTGTTTTTTATGGTACCTAGACAAACTTTGGTACATAGCAAATGATTTCTAGCATTTTTTTTTAAAAACTTAAACAGTTGAAAAATAATCTGCAAACATTTTCAAGTCTGTGACGTGTGTCGCAGCGTTGCACCAATTCTGCACCCGGGATCATGTCATGTTGGTGTTACGTTGGTAAATGGAAAAGCATATTGAAATTTTTAATAAATATTAATCTTAAAAAAAAAAAATTTTCTTTGAAAATTTTTTTATAGTGGCAAAATACTTTTTTTCTTTGATTCTTTCATATTGTTGCTGTCAAGTTTTGACGGGCTTCACCTAGCCAGAATAAATATTATCATTAATTTTTTTAATATGTGAAATTTACATGTATTTTTGATTTATGAAAAGGTAATAGAAAAGTAGTTGAAAATGCAAATGTTTATTTGTTGATTGGGGTGGGTAATGTAACAACAAATTAACCACGGAGAGGATCATTGTTATAGTTGTTGCTAAATGGCAAACTATAAATTCAGTCTTATTTTGCTGCGAAGTAAGTGAAGTATGTATATTTTGTATGAAATGAGTGATGACAGTAATTTATGATTTATTCATGTTATGTACAATTTATTGGTGTTGTATTTGTAAATGAAAAATTATCAAATGAGAGAGATTCTAATTCTATGACAGCATGTTTGAATGTAACTCGGCCAATTGCGGGTCATTTGCCTGGATGTAAAATGCAGGTTGTTCTTTTATTTATTGAAATTTTTGCTGAAGATTAGTCGTTAAAAAATCCTTTAATAGCTGGAAAATACCTTTTTCTTTCTTCGGTGCCGTCAAGTTTTGACGAGTTCCATCTAGTAATTTTTATTAAGGTTTATTATGTTGAATGCTTGTTTGCTAATAATTTATTTTTAAAACTTTTTTAAAAAAGAAATTTACTTTTTTTTAAAATCAAACATTAAAAAAAAAAAAAAAAAAAAAAAAAAAATCAAATTTTAGATAATAATAGTTTTGTATTCAAAGAAAAGCTGTTGAATTCAAATTATTGAAAGAGTATATTATTAAGAGATTTTAAATTCTGTGTAAAATTACTCAAAATATGAAGTACAATCAATGTCACATAAAGATTTTTTTTTTCAAAGATGGGAGGGCAGGGTCAAAAGTTCAACATTTGTATAAATCAAACTTTTTGTGGTAATTAGTTCCACCAATTTTTGAAATATCTGTTGTTTATCAATAATGGAAAAGAATTAATAAATAAATAAATAATAATAGTTCTTAATAATTCTATCATTCAGCAGCTAGATTTGCATATAATCAGTATTTAAAATAGTGCAATATCATTAAAGCATGCTGCAAATGATTTTTTTCTGGTAGCATAAGCATAGCTGATTAAACTATTATTTTGTGTTTTTCACTAAATATTCTACAGAAAGCATTTTTATTGCACCTTATAAACATGTGTAACTTTCATTTAGTTTAGAATAGTGTAACATCATTAAAATACATTGCAAACAATTGGGGCATTGCAGATACAAAGGTTGAATGCAATATTAGATCTCTTTTTTCTCCCATTTATTGGTTTATCAGACAACTGTAAAGAAATATGTATATTTATTTTTTATTTATTTTTTTGTAAATTTTTTTTATTTTTTTTGTAGTTCTGCAAAAATAATACTGAAAGTAATGCTTTTTTTCTTTTTTTTCCATTTTGATTAATTTAAGTGCAAAAATTTCAAAAGCATTTCCTTGAAACCAGCATTTGTTGACTTTGCTCTTCATGTCTGCAATGCATATTATATACAGATAAATTTAGTTTTTTTATTTAAAAAAATGCAATGGAATTAAAAAATAAAAAAAAAATTCATCATTTAATTAAAACCAAGTAATTATAAGAAAAATTTTGACTTTATCTTGGATTTATGTGATAACAAATGGTATCTTTAACTTTTCGTTGTTCTTATCAGCTCATAACATTATAATGTATGCATTTCTCATGGTATTTAGATTAATGGTACGATAAGTTTTTTTGCAGTTTAAAATGCATTCAATCACATGTTTATTAGTGAGTAATAACTTTTACTTGATTATCATTTCAGGCTATGTTTACCAGTGAAATGGCTGAGAGCCAGCAAAAAGAGGTAGTACTGAATGGTGTAGAAGCCTCCACTTTGAAATTACTATTAGATTATGCTTATTCTGCTACAATTCCTATCAATAAGCATAATGTTCAAGCACTTCTCTCAGCTGCTAATCTTTTAGAAGTTTTGCCTGTTCGTGATGCTTGTTGTCGATTTTTAGAAAGGCACATGGATGAAACTAATTGTCTTGGTATCCACTGTTTTGCCGAAGCTCATGCATGTACAGAGTTGCAACAAAAAGCCAAAGATTTTGCCCTTAGGTAATAATGGTAATTTTTTATTTTATTACATATGAGGACCCCAGAAGCCAAGGGGTATAAGTGACAAAATTGAAAAAAATGAATTAAGTGCACAGGGTATCTGGAAATATGCTTTTTTCATTTCAGGTAAAGAAATATAGGTCATTTTCTGATTATTTGGGGAGTTATAGAGATAAACCACTTTTTTCAAAAAACAAACAATATTGATTAATTATACATTTAAAGAAAATTTTACTCTATTTTTTTTCAACAGTTATTGAAATGAGAGTTCAAAGATTAGAATGCAACAAGCAGATGTTTCGTATTTCAATTTAGTCAATTGTTATTGATGTTCCAATTTAACATCAATTATCTTTAAACTCATTTTACTCCAAATCGACATTTTGTCACTTGTACCCCTTGGCTTCTGGGCTCCTCATATACAGTAGACTTTTGATTAATCGAGAAAGTGAGGAAATGCCTCAACCCAGCATCACTGTGACTTAATTTTGGATGAGTTACAGAATTTTCTTCATCACTGTCAATGTATTTTTCAAAATTTCTTGTTTCCTTTGAATTACAATGGCGCAAGACATAATACCATCGTTGCTTAAAACTTTCTAATGGTTCAATTTCAAATCTTCATTAAGGCTCTTCTCAAATCCTAAATCGCTACTTTATGCCATCAATTTTAATTTTTTTTTTTGCTCAGAAATGCTTGAAATTAGCATGTGTTGTTTAGAAACTATGTTCAAGCAGTCTTTTCTGTTTTCTTGCAAACACAATAGATATCTCAGAAACTATTGTCAAAACGGGCATTTTGAACCAAATTTTTGCACAAAAGAAGAACGGCCAAAATCACCCGGGTGAGAAACATAATTGTCATGTGATTAAAATAACATATAATTCAATAAGTAATTCATTTACTAAAAAAAATAGAAAACACGAGTCAATTCCAAATTTTCAGGCCTTCTTTTTTTATATCTTTCTGTTAAAAAAGGAATCTGTAAATGTATCAAAACATTTTGCACTTTTTAAGCAGAGCAATTGAAAACAGCTATAATCCATTTTGCACTGTGTAATGTCAGCGTGGCCGATGGCTAGACAGTCACTCTTGATATCTTATTATTGACTTTAATACACAGACTTATTTACAATATATATACACATGGGATGACTATGTACATGAATAACATTCTATAAGAGTAACCATTATCAAATTACTCAAAACTTCCAGAAAGAATAAATTCACTTAGGTTGATTACACATGCTCTACAAACATCCGAACACCTCTGTTACTTACCCACGCTCCTCTCTTTGCTTCTCTTCATTTCTTGTTGGGGAGCCAGTTTCTTCACTTCATTTTATTTATTTATTTTTTTTTTTTTTTTTTAAAGGGTTGAAAGGAGGATGGTTGCATGACACACAGTTTCTACATTCACATTTTCAGACCAGTTTAACTTTCTCAAATTTTGTATCATTTTTCTCTGCAAATCAATAGTATCATCGTCATTTTTAGGAAATTCATTTTCTTTATCCAATAAAAATGCCCTCTTTAAAATTTCTTAACTATGGTGCTTTTTATTAACTTCTATTTTACTGCCTGGTTAATCTGCAACCCAGATAATCTGATCTTGGTTAATCAAGAATCTACTGTATATTTATAATGGAATTGTAAATTTTAAACTGCTGTAACTTCTCTTGCCTGTGTAATGTTTGTGTTAGAAATTAGCAGTTGTTAGTCACCATATGCAAATAAATTATTGCATATGGTGATAGTAAAATCTAGTCGTCAAATTTGATGCCTAGTTTTTTTTTCACTTAAAAAAAAAAAAAAAAAAAAAAAAATGCTCTTATCCCTACTTTAGCATGTTTTTTCCCTGCCACCTGCACTTAAAAAAAACTTGTTTTCCCATAAAATGTTGGACAGTAGCTTGTGTTTAAGACACCCTTGCATTTATCAATCACCTCTAAGCCGACTTCATTTTAACCAGTGACTGATAAATTGACCTTGGAGCCACATGTCTCTAAATTTCTTGCACACCTTGTTAGAAAGCATGGTTTAAAACTCACATGCAATTAAAGTCTCCCATGTAAGTCCCACTCAATCAAATTTAAGCTGATTTCACTTTAACCAGTGACTGATACAATTGACCATAAAGCCATGTCCCTAAAATTACATGTACTCCAAGTGAAAGATTTCAACTCTGAAAAGGCCTTTAATTTAATATGGTACTCTGGTGTAATGCTCATTCAAGTTAGAAGACTTAATTTCAAAAACTAAATATCATGATTTTAATTTTTCAATAAAAATTTTGTATTCTTTGTATTTTTAATTTTTGTATTGTTAATTTTGGTATTCATATTAACTTTATAAAGATAATTAGTTGAACATTTTTATAGAATCCATATATTGTAATTTAAACAGGTTTTATAGTTTTATGGAAAGCCAGTTTTTATTTTGTTTTAGTGATTAAGACAGGGATAAAGTGTTTAATATATGCATACTCCCCCTGTCTTAACACATAAAAATAAAAACAATATTATTTTTGACATGGTTGTAAAAAGAAATGAGAAAATAATATGATGCAATGTAAAATTGCAACCATGAAATGCTATTCGGCACCTAGAAAAAAAAAAAATTGTATTCATTATTTAAAATTCCCAAATTCTAACCCTGCTTTTCATGCTTCATCCAAAGCTTTTCTATGTGTAGGGTGTTCCATAAAAGATTGGAACATTATTTAATTTTTTACTTATTGATGGTAAATAGACTAGGTAAATCAGGGCTTGAAAATTCTAAAAATTTTAAGGTTCCCAACTGGGAACCTACATGAAAAATATAGGTTCTTAGATGAAAAGTGTAAGTTCACGGAAAATTTTTTGTCTGAGTATTTTAATGAAAGTTGAAGTTTTATAGCAATTTCTTAACAAAATGTGCCGTCTTTTCGTGATTTTTTTTGACGAAATCTGTCGTTTTTTGCGATTTTCTAAAATAAAATTTGCATTGTTTCATGCGATCTTTTGACAAATTTTGTGCCATTTTGATGATTTTTTTTTTCTGATGAAATCTGTTGTCTCTTTGGTATTTTTTATGAAATTTTCCATTTTTCTTACTAAATTTGCTGTTTTTTCACGATTTTTTGATGAAATCTGCCATTTTGTCGCGATGTTTTAATAAAACCTGATGTTTTATCGCATTATTTTTACGAAACCTATCGTTTTTCAAAGGTTTTTTAATGAAATTTGCGTTGTTTTGTGCGATTTTTTTTTTTTTTTTTTTTTTTGTGAATTTTGGGCTATTTTAGCGAAATTTGTTGTCTTTTCGGTATTTTTGTACGATATTTGTCGTTTTTTGCAATTTTTTAACAAAGTTCGTCGAGGTTTTTTGCGATTTTTGACAAAATGTGCCTTTTTATCGCAATATTTTAACAAAACCTTCTGTTTTATCACGATATTTTAACGAAACTTGTCGTTATTAAAAAAATAAATTACAAATTTTGTCATTTTTGTGAATTTTTAATGAAATTTGCATTGTTTTGCGAGATTTTTTGACAAAATCGGTTGTCTTTTAGGTATTTTTGGACGAAGTTGCCATTTTTTCATGATTTCTTAACGAAATTTGCCGTTTATTCATAATTTATTTTAAATCTGACACGTTATCCCGGTGTTTAAAAAAGCCAACCATTTTATCGCGATTTTTTAACGAAACCTGTCGTTTTTCAAGATATTTTGATGAAAAAGCCATTTTTTTGCGATCCTTTAAAGAAATTTGCATTTCTTCCAACGATCCTTTGTTGAAATTCGGGCCTTTCTCGTATTATTTAGACGAAATTACGCTTCCTACGGGCCACTTTAGAGCTATTTTTTCGCTTCCCTTTACCGATTTTTTGCATAATTTATGTGTTATAATGTGTCCATGGCATCGCTGGCAGATACGGCAAAAGATTAGGTCCCCGGCTGGGAACCTGAGTTAAAAAATATACGTTCCCAGAAAGGATTTTTGGGTTCCCTGGGAACGCTTTTTCGAGCCCTGGGTAAATTGTAATAGTATTCACATTAGGTAAGGAATAAGTTTATGTTGATGAAATAGTTCACCCATCCATTTATGTTTTTATATGTCTCCTCCACGATAACTGGCTAGTTAGAATTATTTTTATGTTTGCTGTAATAAGATTATAACAGAAAATTGCATATCTGTATCTTTAAAATTAATTGAATTACAATGAAGATAAAAGCATAAGAACAAAACAGATTTCTGCCAGTGGTTCAATATAAATAATAAATTTGCTTTTTAAGTATTTTATAAGTGCTTAAAACCCATAAAATTTTATTGTAAGTAAATACTTAGGATTAATATTTAATTCTATCTAAGAAGAGATTTTTAAATGAAAAAATTAATTTTGAAGCAGTTGTGAAATGTTCCTAATAAATTTCTGCTTGTATTTTTGGTATTGAGCAGGCTTTAATGACAATATTTTTAAAACTCTGGCTCTGAAAAAAAAAAATAATAATAAAAAATAAAAAAGTCATTTCTACTACGTATACTAAAGTCTTAAAATATTTTTTTAATTTCTAAGTTGAAGACCATCCTTTTCGGAATGAAATATTATAATAGCAAAAACCTGTAGTTAAATTCTTTCCTATTTCTTTACTAGGGATGTAATAAATAATGATTTTGGCCAAATGATGAATATTTGGCCTGCAAGTAAACTGAATACTGAATATTCAGATAGCCAAATAGTAACAGTTATTCAAAATACTGAATTTTTGACCAACTGAATAATAACTATTTGGCTGGCCAATTACTTAGATCAGGCCTGTCCAACCTTTTACTAAACAGGGGCGCTTCTCAGCTTTTGACAAGCAATGAAGGGCGCCATTGTTAACATGGCTCAAAACATGCAAGAAAATCATCTTTTAATGCAAGAAGCAATATATATATGCAAATGAGACACAATACCCCTATAGATCTAAAACGCCATATACACTAAGAAAATCAAAATATAAGTAAATTGTAATAAATTTCGAATAATACGTTTTTTTGCGAGGGTTTACCTCAAACAGTTTTGAACTGGAAAGAGTCAAAAAATGAAATATAATCCATTATTAAAATAAAATAGTAATAAGAAATATCGTTAGGTTTTTGGGAGACGCAAATATACTGCAATACTTTTTTTTTTTTTTTGCAGGTGTAAATTTGCCATCATAAAAAGTATAAAAACGAAGTCGTAAGTGGTTCCACAGAGAGAGCCTGAAAGAGCTTGCATTGATGGAAATCCTTTCGCACGATTTTATAGATTTTTTTTTTTTTAAGAAAACATAATTGGGGAGAAAAAGACAACCTTTATCCCGTCTTATGAAACAGCCGAATGGACAGTGAAACAATGTTAATAACAATAACAAAAATTCAGAAATTTCTGAACGAAAGAGAAGAAGGATCGCTTATATATTTCTACATTTTACTTTTTAACTTATTAAAAAAGTTATTGCCTACATTTATTAATTCCTATCGTCATAATTTCCATAAAAAGATTTATAAATCATAACTATAAATTAGTAAAGAAATGCAATAGCGCATGATTAGTCTTTTTATTTATTTATTTTTATTTTTAACTAATCATATGCTGTGTTGGCTTTCTTTTGATACGTTGCGTACGTTATAATTGTTGATACGTAAAATACACTTGCAGAGATTTTTAAAACATGTCTCATGCAGGGGCGTAGCTACCGTGGAGCAATTGGAGCAAACTGCTCCAGGCGCACGAATCCAGAGGGCGCAAAATTTGAAAGAGCGAAATATTTTTTTTAATATATATTTGCATATTTTAACCTTATTGATCAAATACTTGTTACAATCAAAATATCCTACGACATTTTACCTTGTGTTTAACTTCAACTATTTCGTTTAAAATACGTTTTTATACTCAGTTAAAAGCAATCATTTCTATTTACGAAGTTTTAATTTAATTCCTACCATCTTGCAACTTCAAATAACTTCTCTAATACCGTTTTAGTATGACTGATTTTTTTTCCCTGTAAATTTTCTGTAGACGACAATTGAGGATTTTCCAATCTTGAGGTAATAAAAACTTGTTTGCAGAATTCCAAGCGATCACTTTATTGGCTACCACAATTACCAAACAAGAATTTTCTTGAAAACGTTTTAAAAAATTATCTTGAATATTACTATACGGAAATAATCATAACCAAAGAAATCATCGCTGAGAAACCTATTTTTAAGATGTAACAGTAATGTCTTAGCTATTTAGATTTTTTTAACCATTAAAATAATAACTTGACAAGTTTAAGAAAATTATTGACCACTTTACAAACAAACAAAAACGCCAATCTTTAATTTTTATTTTCCTTGTAGAAAAAATATATCAATACACATTACAAAACAATAGAGTCGGAATAAATGTAGTGGAAGATAAATTGAAAGCGTAAAATTAAACTTTG
This sequence comes from Maratus speculifer, assembly GCA_964019185.1. Taxonomy (NCBI): domain Eukaryota; kingdom Metazoa; phylum Arthropoda; class Arachnida; order Araneae; family Salticidae; genus Maratus; species Maratus speculifer. The sequence goes on along the minus strand of OZ025302.1, from coordinate 160,053,470 downwards.
TGCGTATTTTAAGATTTTGAGAATATGACAAATCTCAAATGCAGAATTGATAAGCATTTTCCCTGAAAAAGTTAAGTATCAAATTCAATTACCTTAGAACCTGATTATCGCCTATGCAAATTTACACGACATTTTTCGAAAATATTTTCCCACATAATGTCTTATTTCGTAACAGAATTTTAGGATTAAATAAGGGAAAACATATGTTTGAAAAAAATAACACGAGTTTGCTTATGCCGTAATCAGGATCTGCCCCCTCCCCCACCTCAACAACATCCGATATCACACATTAGTAATCAATGAGTTTTCAAATTATAAAAGGGAAAAAAATCTTGATTTACTCCATTGTACTTTACGAACGGTTTACAGATAAAAAGTGTATTCAAAAAGTATAACAATGAAAAAAAACTTTAGATCCTAATTTTATACAAAGGTGGATATATTTCAGCTGGTGATAAAAACCTCGCATTTTAAAGAAAATAAATATTTGCCTCCATAAATCTTAACTATTTTTCTAATGACGTAATTTCCAAGAAATTTAGTCTGCCCGTGACTGCAAAATCTCATAAATAAACCCAGTCTTAAGCAGGGTCTTCGCTGCCTGTTGTACCGTGTAGCAAAACTGATAGCAGTAAGATTTTGAATATTTGATCGCGCTCCTTAAATAATTTTTATCGCCCTCTTCTTTTATCCACGAAAATTGATGCCTCCTACTTTTAAAAAATTTTATGATGTGTTATAAATTATCTGAAAGTTACAAATCGATCAGTTAGTCAGTTTTCTTAATTCCAACAAATTTGTGTTTTAACAAAGCATTTCTTCTGCTTTTTTAAAATCGAATTTTTTATAAAACAAAATCTTGCGAATCGATTTTTATAAAATATTATTAAATAGCTTTAATGGATAGGGTTAGATGCATAACTCTAAAATGTCTAACTAGTGTATTTAAAAAGAAAAAAAAAAAAAAAAAACTAGAAATTTATGTGATTGTATTCTCTATCTAATGTGAAAATAGAGAACTGACCTATTCTAAAGAATCTAGTATAGAAATCATTTGTAGTTTCGGAAGCTTTTAAAATAAGAGTTTAAAAGGAATCATCCAATTAATGAAATAATTATTAATATCTAGCATTGTAAAAGAAATTTACGTATATATCTGAACTCAGCAAAAAATTCTACATCTGGATACATTAAAATTAAATTTATAAATTGAATAATATGAAAAAAAAAAAAAAAAAAAAAAAATACACATCGTCTATAAACACCACTACCTACTGGCGACAGTGGTCTGCCTTTGAAACAAATGCTCTGACCAGGAGTCGGTGAAGAAACTGTCCGATTACGAATCCGACTGACTCCGGAAATTTTAACAGCTTCGACTCCAACTCCGGGCTATCTAATACACTGGCGTTGTTATTGGTTAAAATTATGAGGCAACGCAAAAAAAGTAAGGCAAATTTTTCACTATTTCGGTACTAATCGTACTAATTCAAACCTTAGAACTTTGAAATTAAAAAAGGTATGAAAATTTTTCCGTTCTAGTATTTTGCATATCACAATCCAAAAAATCCAACTGTCAAATTTTAAAGAACAAAACAAAACAGAAATTTTACTATTTCGGATCCGTAGACTTGAAAAAGGGAAAATTTTACAATTTTGATATCAATTCGTGTCTTCCAGGGCAGAAAAAATTCGACTGAAAGGGGAAAAAAAGGTAAAGAGGAAAATTTTACTAGTTAATTAGTATGGATTATATATGGATTAAACATACATATAATTGGTTTAATTCCATTTTAAAGTGTTTAAGGAAAAAAAAAGTCGAGGTCGGCTTGTTTTTTAACCACTCCTGCTCTTTTACTTAAAAACTGGTCCGACTACGACTCCCCGGCCCTGGCTCTAACTATGAAAGATTTTTCAAAAATATGTTTATTTGAACGCAAATAAAGAGATTTACAAATGGATTGTAAGGGATTTCTCAGTTTTATATAGGAGTGTAGGAATAATTTTTAGAATTTTTGAAAAAGGAATTATTTTTTGACAGGATGTGTAATTTGAGTTTTTTGGCCCGTAAAATTTAAGATATAGCCCTTTTTTTAAGGGCCGGTACATTTATCACCCCAGCAGCGCTGTTTATTCTATTAACCCTTCTTCCTCTCTTCCAGTTTTCAAAGAAATTGTCTGCAGTATAGGTTTGATTAAAAAAAAAAAAAAAAAAAAAAAAAAAAAAAAAAAATTGTTTTTTGTTGAATTAGGAATAATTTTTCATCCTTCTATTTTAAAATTTTTAACCAATTTCTCAAATAATTATTAAAAATTAAAAATTCACATGTTCAGAAACATAAGCAGAGGCCTTCAATATTCGTCGTAATTTTTTTTAACTCGTGCGTGCCATAGGTTTTGCTAGCCATTAGCATTGTAAACAGATAGACAGATACATACGCAAACACCGAACGACATTTTTTTTTACTAGTTTAAAATATTTGCATTTAACATGTGAAAATACTTACAAGGAAGGTCTCCATTGGGGGCATGCTCAGAATTTTTTGAAAAAAATACGAATTAAACTACTCATGTAGGTAATAAAGGATCAGTGAAAATTAGCGGCGGAATTACATTATTAGATATGTAAAAAAATAAAATAGTTTCGAATAATTGGCGTGAAAAGCTGAAAGCGACGCGGGATTTGGCGAGCAGTGCATTTCCTGGCCAAAAGCAGACGATTTTAACGAATCTGAAAATTGATTTTAATTGACTTCACTGTTAAAAATCTGCAGCATTTACTGCAACGTCTCTCCACTACTTTTATAAAATATCTTTCTTCTGACAAATGAGAATGCTCCATAGAACGGTGAATTGACCGTGTCATACACTGTTAAAAATCTGCTGCATTTTGTTGCAACGCACTCCACCGCTTGTATATAATATCTCTATTCCAACCAATGAGAAAGCTCCATTTCACGGCCAAGTAACCGTTTTCTATACAAGCAAGGGAGTGCGTTGCAACAAAATGCAGCAGATTTTTAACAGTGTATTTTTCAATTTGGAACAATTTTAATCAATTTAAATTTAAATGATGTGTTTTAAATGATAAAATATATTAATTTCATTTTGTTATAAGTACATATAAACGTATATGAGAAAATTACACTTAAAGTAAAGTAAAAATGCAAAACTAAAATTACTTAAACTAAACTTATTTAAATAAATTGAACATAGAAAGTTTTTTCTTTAAAATGTATTCGATGCGTAAAAGCGTATTTTTCAAAATTTCGTTTTTTCGCCAACCGGAGATAAATCGCCAAATACACGAAATTTTTATTATTTTTTTACGGACGTTATAAGGAGGTTCCGCCGAAATTTTTTTTATAAACATATATAACTATATGAGAAGAACATTCTGTAATTTTTTCAGATTTTTCTGAGTATGCCCGTATGGAGACCTTCCAGACCTTTCAAATAAAAGTAAGGTTTTAAATCTAATTAAGAATAGTATGTAAATTTTAAACTTCCAAAACAAAATTAGGCAGAACATTTTTATGTGACAAAAGGGTGCAAAAATTTTACTTGCTCCAGGGCGCTGAATATGTAGCTACGCCACTGGTCTCATGAAAATATCAAGGAATTCAAATAAAGTATGCTTTACAAGGAAATTGTATTAAAGAGACTAGTAACGAAAAATTTTCAAAAGGGCGCCAAGAATACCTGAAAAGGGCACCATGGCGCCCGCGGGCGCCGCGTTGGACAGCCCTGACTTAGATATTTCAGAGTTTAATGGTATTATAAAGAATATTGCCCAGTTAAACTGATGGCATTGAGCTCACAGGCTACAAATACTAATTGTACATTAAAGCCTTATATTTTCAAGGGTTAATTCCGTTCGAAAAAAAAATTAAGAAGGGGAAACAGCTCTCCCCTTTCCTCTTTTTTTATACTTAATCATTGAACCTCCTATACTATCAAAGACATGCTTTATCATATAAAAAATCTATATCCAAAATTCAGAGCAAATTAGATAATTCTTAATAAAAACCCATTTAGCATTTATATAATTTAAAAGGAGTTATCCCCTTCTTTTATACTTAACCATTAAACTTCCAAAACAATTCAGAGATTTGAACGAAATCTGAAAATTCTGCTTGAAAAACCTATTTATATAAATTAAGAGGGGGGGGGAGGCATTAGAACCCCTGTTGCCCCTATTTATACTTATACAATGAACACCTAATAGCAGTCACGGAATCGCCTCATCAGAATGATCCTAATCTAAATTTTGAACGAAAACTTAATTCTGCATGAAAATCCCATTTATATCAACTAACGGGGGGGGGGGGGCATTAGAACCCCTGTTCCCCCTATTTATACTTATTCAATGAACACCTAATAACAGCCACGGAATCGCCTCATCAGAATGATCCTAATCTAAATTTTGAACGAAAACTTAATTCTGCATGAAAATCCCATTTATATCAACTAACGGGGGGGGGGGGGGGATTAGAACCCCTGTTCCCCCTATTTATACTTATTCAATGAACACCTAATAACAGTCACGGAATCGCCTCATCAGAATGATCCTAATCTAAATTTTGAAAACTTAATTCTGCATGAAAATCCCATTTATATCAACTAACGGGGGGCATGAGCCCCCCGTTCCCCCTCTTATACATATCGAATGAACTCCAAAAACTAATCAGGGAAGCGCCTTATCAGGATATACCTATATACAAAATTTCAAGTGGATCCGATATTTTTATCATGAGTTATCGCGTTACGCACATACGCACATACATACAGAACGGACGGGCACATAAGCTCTCAGGCTATGATAGCCTGTGAGCTAAAAAAGTTTGATTTTGAACAATTTTACTTAATATTTAACTCAGATACTTCCATTTTGACAAATAAGATTATTTTTATGAGTAAATTTTGCACTAAAAAATTTATGTTTTGAGTTTTTATTTAAGAAGAGGATGGTTTAAAACTTTTTAATTAACAAAATTTAAATTTTATGCCTTCTTCAATGAATTTAAGCATATGAAAACAACTCTTTTAAACTGAACAAGAAACAAGATATCATTTGATTTATTCTATCAAAAATGAAATGTAAACAAGCTGTGGCTGAAATTTTATTTTTAACTGTAGCAAAGGTGAAGATATTTAATTCAAAATTTGTATAATATTAATTTGTTTGCATAGAATAAAATGATATCATTGTTATTTAGATATGGATGTTTGCTATTTTAAGCACCTCTCGTCATGTTATCATATTTCACAGAAATTAAAGTATCTCTGTTTTCCAATACAGTTACAGTACCTTCATTATTCTTAAAATAACTAAAGAAAATTAAAGTTTTACCAGTACACTATATTTTTATTGAATAAGTATATCGTGATCATGGTTTGCTGAATTAAAAAATGCCTGCTTTGATGAATATTATTGCCCTGAAAATTTTCTTAATTTTATTTAGAAACACCTTGTTTACAAAAAAAAAAAAAAAAAAAAAAAAAGCAAGAAACTGATTATTTACCATACCAAACACTGTTTGGTAACTTGCATTTGTACATTAATTCCAATAAAGGTCATCATTAATGGTTAATTTCCTTAAGTGACATTTTTAAAACAGCATATTGCAAATGTATAATATAAAAAGATTCTCAATTTTTTAAAGATGATTTTGTCTATATATTCTGAATATCTTTGTTAACCCTTTCCAGCATAGACAAGTTCTTTTCGTAAAATGAGAAATTGTTGACTGACACCGGAATTTACGAAAGACTTTTTTAGAAATTAAGAACTCTTTGATTTAAGCTGTCATTGTAAAAGTAAAATTTTACTAAAATATTATTGGTGCCGTTTGTATGTTTGGAATTAAAATTAGGTGTTGCCGGAGTGGTAACACTGCACCGGAAAGGGTTAATTAACAGTTAAAAGTTGAAGTTGTGTAATTAAAAAAAAAATATTTTTAAGAGTCTTTAAAAAAAATTTAAGATGATTTGATGTTGCCAAATAGTTTGATATTCAGCAAGTCAAATAGTTTGATACTCGGCCTAATTGAATATTTTGTAGTATGGCCAAATATATGGTGCATCTCTATTCTATATAAATTTGTATTTTTAGAGACAGAGATGAATTAAGTAACATTTTTGACAAAAAATGATAGTCTTTTGGACATTCTATGTCATGTCATTAAAAAAAACTCCAGTCTTTATTTGAATGTGGTTTTCTTCAGCTCCCTCAGCTGCTCCAGTTCTTATATGCCCTTGTCTATAGCTTACATTTTTAGAATTATAATGTATAATGTATTATTTTTACGTTTATCGTTGTTTTGTAATAATATATGTTGATATATTACATTTTTTTTCCTTTTAGATATTTTGCCGAAGTTATGAAACATGAAGAAATCTCCTCCCTATCGCAGAGTAAATTCATCGAGTTAATATCTAGTGATTCCCTAAATGTTGAAAAAGAAGAGACAGTTTTTGAAGCTGTATTAGCATGGTTAAACCATGATACTGAAGCTAGAAGTGAAGAATTTCATCAGGTTCGTAATTTTTACATAAAGAAATGACTTATTAATTATTTGTTTTGATATATTTCCTGAATGTATGTTTGCTTTTTACAAGTAAACTTTTTTTCTTTTTCTTTTTTTTAATCCTACATACCATACGTGAATTAAATAAATAAATAAATAAATAAATAAATAAATAAAAAATGCTTTTGTAATGTCTTAAGAGTTGCCAACTGTATTGATTTTCTGAAAGTTGTTTTGCTAATAAAAACTATATTTCAATATTCACTCTCAATTTTTTTAGTACTTTTGTCATTAATGTAAGATGACTAAGATTTCAAATTCGAATCAGAACATACTTCTAATTTTCTGTGACAAAACTATGGTAACTCTTGAAAATCAGAACAATATTGCTCTAATTTTATATGCTTTGAGATTATTTTAAAAGAAAAGTTTTTAAAAAGTGCTGTCATCTTAGCAGTTACAGGAACAAACCTGTTTTTAGAATTTGAAATGTCTTAATAATTTTTTGTCTGCAGTTAATGTTCAATTTACTTACCGGTCAAGTCACGGCCAACCTTTATCTCACTGTTCAACTCCCAGTTGAGAAACCCTAGGTTGGTAAATCTAACTGCCAGTTAATAATTCAAATTCATCAATAACTTCGGAGCCGCAATTATTCAACCTTGGGTTGCTCGACCTGAGTTTAAAGCTAGTTAGCGGATAGGCCATAGGAATCACATGACTTAGTAATTGCCACTGTGGGTTCTGTCCTGACGCCATCTGTTAACATCATCTTTATCTGTTTTTTCAAGAACGAAAACAAAGGAAGTATTAAAAGTGCATACTTATCATGTTTAATTTTTAAATGGAAAATTCTTATAAATTTTGAATGGTGGTTTTCATTTACAAAACAAAATTTTGCATTGCAGTGAAATTCTTAAAAAACATTTATTTTATATACATATATATATATAAAATATATGCAGAGTTTCCCCCAGAGGGTTTCAGGGGGGCGCTCTGTCCCTCCTGCCCTTTAGTTTAAAAACTAGCACCCCTCTTGCCCCTCATCCAAAAACTAGCGCCCTTTTTGCTCCACATTTGAAAAAACGCAGCCCTCCAGCCTCCAGCGATGATCCAAACACGCTATAGCACGTAAATTACACAAGAAATCGGCAACGGAATGCAAAAATAGCCTCATACACGTCCCGTGGGATGGGTAATTTCATCATAAAATCGCTAAAAAACAGCAATTTTCGTTAAAAAATGCAAATTAATGACTAATTTCCGGCAAGATTTGCAAAAAAAAATGGCTAATTTTGTCAAAAAATGTCACAAAACGGCAGATTTTTTTCAAAAGATCGTGGAAAAACAACAAATTTCTTCCAAAAATCACGATAAAATGAAAATTTTTGTCAAATGAGTCGCAAAAGACGGCAACTTTCATAAAAAAATAGCGATAAAACGGCAGATTTCGTCAAAAGATTTGCGAGAAAAACGGAAAATTTCATCCAAAAATCACAATAAAACGCAGAATTCTGTGAAAAGTTCTGTTTTTTCGCCATATTTTCACGAGATTTGTTGTTTTTTTCCCGATTTTTTTTTAGCAAAATATGCCGTTTTTTGCGATCTTTTAACAAAAACTGCTGGGTCATTCCACATGAATTCAACCAATGGGTGTTGCATCATAGTCACACAGATTTTTTTAAATTTTTTATCATAGACAGACATAGTAATGAAACCCTCAAATCTGAAATTTAAAAGTAATATTTGCAATATTGGCTGAGATATAGACATTTGAAAACTGACCATTTTTACTAAATGGCGGCCATCTTGGAATTTCATCAGTGTCTAAAAGTGCCTATAACTTGACAACTAATGGCTCAAATTTTATATATCTGGTACCAATTTGAAGCTATTTGTACAAAGAATGCATATTTTACATCAAAACAATAGTAAATTTTCATTTATTTACTTTTTATTATGTGCAAACTGAAAATATCACCCCAAAAAAGGGCCGATTGTAATTGCCCATAAAAAAAAAATGAATCATCATGAATTTTTTTGAAACTTGGTAAAAACATTGCTCTATGTGTGTGCTTTAAATAATAAAAAAATTGGAGAGGTAAAATCTGTTGTTTAAAAATAAATGATTTTTTACACTTAAGGTGTCATTAACCAAATAATGATCATTTTAGAATCTGTAAGTATTCCTAATTTAAAAAATAATGGTTAAAATAAAATTTTCTAAAATCTAAATTAATGTAAATGTATATTTAAAAATTCTTTTGCACTAATTTTGTAGGAATTCTCCCTCAACCTCACCCTCCTCCCCAAAAAATGTATATTATTGGAAAAACTTTTACACTGAAAAATATAAGGAAATAATTAAGGAATATAATGTATAATTATAAAATACTTGTAAATGCAATACATATAAATGAGGATTTACGTTACATATAGAGGAGAGTGGGGTGGAATGGGACAGTAGGTTTTTCTCTTTATGTATAATTCTGAAAATTTCATCAATCACACATTACATGAAGCAATAGTATCCCAATCTTCAGTTGAAAAAAGTAGCTGGTTGACGTAAGCTTGCAGTTGTATAAAGAAAAGATTATTTCAAGAATCAAAAGTAAATTTACTTCATAAACTTTTTGTGCTTTTTGCATATTAATGATTTGTTTATGCATAAATGTAATAGTTCTCCTATTTATAGAACATTATATTGTATATTAACTATAATTTAAATTATGCCTAAAAGCAGTATTTCTGTTTATAATAAAAGAAGATAGAGAATAATGGGACATGCCAGGAAAGGGGGGAAATGGAACATGTCTAATTCTTACTTTTTAATAAGATGAGTATAAATTGCTAATATGCAAATACTTTTAAAGAGTAGTATATTAATTATAGCATTGAAAATATATTAATTTACTTCAAAATATAAATAAATTGAATGAGTGATTTTAACCTCTAACAATCTTGAATTATCCTTCCATTGATGAAGATACTGGAATTTGATGTTGTAGCACAGACTTTATCAACCTATAATCTTTGTTAGATTGTAAATATAGCCAACTCTAGAATAATTTGTTTCGTTGTTTCGTATAATATATTGTTTTATAGTTGTCTCATTCCTGCCTGTTAGTGGGGAGGTATGGGACACATTTTGAAATTTACAATTTCTTTAATTATAAAATTGTTTAGCTATATTGCTCAAGAACATTAAAAAGTGTTTTATTATGTATTCAAAACGAAATTTTTGTTTTTGTGTCAAACAAAAATGATTTTCAAATTTTTGTAAAAAGTATACCATTTCTCCCCACTCTCCTTTATACATAGAGCCTATTTAAGACATTTTTTTCACTTAAAAAATGAAATTTATGTGGTCAAATTTATATATATTTTTTATTTTATTTCATTTAAATTACATAAGTGAATGAATTCAACTGTGATTTAGAGCTAGTATTTCTCCAATATTTCAGGGGAAAATATTATGTGGCCTTTTTTTTAAAAAATGTAGTTCATTATAGTAAGGTATTTAATATTTATGTAAATATGTTTCGAGAATTATATTCTCATATTTTAAATGAAATAAAAAATATTGTAGAAATGAAAATTTACTTGTATTTTAATATATGAATATTTAGCATAAATAGCTGCAAATTGATATTCCTTTATTGAATTATATAATATACTCACAATATATTAATTTAAATGTTAGAAAATTTTATTTTAACCATTATTTCTTAAATTAGGAATACTTACAAATTCTAAAAGGATCATTATTTGGTTAGTGACACCTTAAGTGTAAAAAATCATTTATTTTTAAACAACAGATTTTACCTCTCCAACTTTTTTATTATTTAAAGCACACACATGGAGCAATGTTTTTACCAAGTTTCAGAAAAATTCATGATGATTCACTTTTTTTATGGGCAATTACAATCAGCCCTTTTTTGTGTGATATTTTCAGTTTGCACATAATAAAAAGTAAATAAATGAAAATTGACTATTGTTTTAATGTAAAATATGCATTCTTTGTACAAATAGCTTCAAATTGATACCAGATATATTAAATTTGAGCCATTAGTTATCAAGTTATGGGCATTTTCAGACACTGATGAAATTCCAAGATAACCGCCATTTAGTAAAAATGGTCAGTTTTCAAATGTCTATATCTCAGCCAATATTGTGAATATTACTTTTAAATTTCAGATTTGAGGGTTTCACTACTATGTCTGTCTATGATAAAAATTTTAAAAAAATCTGTGACTATGATGCAACAAGTTTTCTTTAAATTGGTTGATTTCATGTGGAATGACCCTGCTGTTTTTGTTTGCTGTTTAATTGCTGATCTAAATCGTAATATAATATTTGACAGTAAAGCTTTTCACAGTGTCACAAATAAATATCATTAATTTTCAAGGAACAGGATCTAATTTTATGTTAGGTTTTTCCTTTTTAAAAATTTTGTTTAGGGTGCTGACAATACTTGTTACACCACATAAAAAAAAAACAGCTGTCATTTCCCCCCTCCCCCCCAGGCATTACTGAAGGTAATTTCAATAATTTTGGCAGTAGCTAAACTATAAGTTGTATAAATTAATTATTCACAAAAACAAATATTTCAGAATTTCATCAACAAAAGAAATTTTTAGCATAATTATTCCATTTTTTATTTTTTTTATTTTGTTAAAACAAGCAATCTATAGTTTATCTACTGCCAAAACTATTTAAAAAAAATATTGAAATGCTTTAATCTTCAGTAGTATTGAGTGAAAGGTACATCAATGTTAACTGATTTACTTATGATTTAACGCCCCGTTAAATATCAAAATTTTTCTTAGTATAATATTTAGTTAAAAAGCTTTATATATATTTAACCTGTAGGTTTTAGAACAAGTACGGTTACCGTTGATGAGTCCATATTATCTCAATGATTGTGTTGCGACTATACCTGCTGTAACTACTTCAACCCAGTGCCAAAAACTTATTGAAGAAGCCAAACTGTACAATTTACTTCCTGACAGAAGACACCAGACTGCATCAATAAGAACCAGACCACGGAGATCTTTTGGTATGTTTCTTTGAGAGATATTTTTTTAAACAAAGAGCACTTTTAAGTATTTAAATAACTTTTAATTTTGTATCCATAATTTGTATCTAGGTTTATCTGGGTTTGATTCATCATAGTTTATTTAAGATAAAGAAAGACAGCTTACAGGTTAATATAGAGGTTTCAAATTTGCCACAGAGTTTCACCTTTCCTATGTGCTTTTATCCCTTTTATATGCTTATTATTGTTTGTTATGTGTTTATACTGTTATGCTGTATCTGTGTGGCAATGCTTCATTGTTATGCACATTCACTTTAAATAATGTTGTTGCCAAATATTATTCATTTTAATGTGCAACAAACAATTATATAGATAAAAAAATTGTTTTATTATACAATGTTTATTTTAAAATAGTACTTTAAAAAAATTGCAAGTGCTATTGTTCAATTCTCTCATGGGTCAGATAATGTTAAAAAAATATCCAAATAATCTTATAATTTTTTTTTTTTTTTTTTTTTACAAAGATTTATCATTTAGAAAATAATAGAAAAGTAAACATAATATAAAACAGCCCCTCACCTTCCCTCTATAATCTGATGCTTTTAGACTCCATTGTGGAAAACAGCTGCAATTTTTTTTTTTTTTGTTATCCATTTATAATTGGCATCTTAGTAATAATATGTCTCTGACTTTTTATTGCATAGTCAGGTTAATTTTCTTACATCTTATTTTGTAAAATGTAAAAGTCTTTTTTTGTGGAGTGTATTATATTTTTGTTAAAAATGAAATTTTGTAATGTAAGATAAAATTAAGTTCTTCAAACTCAAAAAAATATTTCTTAATGATAACTTTTAAAAAGTTTTTCTACAAAAGTTTTCTTTTTTTTTTGTGTGTGAACTTTCTTTTAATTAAAATCACTCGTTTTGAAAAATAGCAAAATAAAATGTAATTAATAAAAAGTATGCTTTTATAAAATGAAATTTTGTGAAGGGTCCTATTTTTTAAGAGGAATTTTGTGCAAGAGCCTGTTACATAAAAAAGAATTTTGTGAGGGAACTTTTTCATTAAATTGTATTTTGTAAAGGGATCTGTTTAATTAACCCTTTATCTACCACATTATGAATTCATGAAAATTTTACATTCTAGAACATTTTACACAAATTGTTCAAACTAAATTAAAATATTTACATGATAATTTAATAAATATTTGAAGGATTAATTAAATTTGAATTTACTGAGATTTTGTGCAATTTATATAACACCACTCAAATCTTTTATTTTTAATTGTTTTCTTAGTATTTTGTAGAATTATAAAATGTACAAATATGATGTTCTTACAATATAAATATAGAAATATTTCCGTATATTGAAAAATCCCCATCCCCCTCCCTCAGCACCAAGAAAGCTGAAAAGATGCAAAGGCAAAATAAATCACTCTTTTAAAAATATTTTTGTTTTGTGTAACCTATAATGCTTTTGAAACAAGATAAAGTAATGTATCTGTAACTCATTCTAAACAGTATTACAACTAACTGACATATTAAAAGAATTTTATAATAACTTATTTTAATGGTACTTATAAGTACCGTCAATAGATTAAGAGTTAAACTGATTCTGAAGGGTCCTAAGAAAACCTCATTTTTTGTAAGGATTGACTCCTGGTTTTACTGTCTCTGATTAAACTTTATAGATTATTTTGTCATAAATATCTTAAAATTAACAGTTTTATCAAATTAAAAAACATTTGAGACATCAAACCCCTTTTCCATAAATACTTTAAACAGAGCTGTCCTTAGGGGGTGTGCGACAGATGCGGTCGCACGGGGCCTCACACCTGGTTTCTTGACATAAAATATAGTCTATATTAGAAGAGGGACTTTCTGCTTCCATTACTTTTGAAATTGGTTCACTAATTCCAGAAATTACCCCTACAAACACACAAACAAATGTTACTTCTTTGTAACAGATAAGGGATCAAACTCTGGCTCCCTGGGTCAAAGTATATAGGTGAAAACCATTCTTTTTTATTGATAGTATGAAATCCAATAATTAATTTTCATAAAATTTTTCTTAAATATTTTTACAGTTATACTGAATTCGATTCCTAACTTATTTGTTATGCTATTTACTCAACAATATAACATGAAAATCTGTATTAATAATCTATAAATATTTTTTTTTTTAATTGTATGCTTTCAAATCAGGTCATTTTCAGTTCTTGAAATAGAAGCAGTTTCAATCGACACATAGTTATTTATACTAACGATTAAAATTTCAAAATTAAAGCCTATAAATATAATAAAACTGTAAGTTGTATAAATTAATAACTTAAAATTCCAAACCCAAATAAAATATACCCAATTTGAAATAGAAAGTGTGTCAGTCAGATACATATAGGGATTACATTCCCGAGACTAATTTCTGATCCCGGGATTTCGGGATTGTTTAGATTCAAACCCGGGATCCCGGGATAATCCCGGGATTACGAAAATTCAAATTTCTCCAATATTACCAATTCTCCCAATAGCTAAATTTCACAATATTGTAAAAAAATTATTAAAGCAAAAATACAGCCTAACTTAAGAAAATAGACCAAGTTAAAAATTTATTAATTAATAATAAAAAAGTATAGGATAAATTACAACAATTGGAAATTAAAACAAATATGCTGTTGATGTTTGACAATGTAACAACAACAAAAAAGTCTGTGTTTTATCTTCAATATAATTTCTTTCATTTGGTGTTGAAAAAGACTTTGAATGGGTAAATATTTATAAGTTGGAAAGATAATTAATAAATTAATATCACTAATTAAATTCTGAATTATTCTCATTACCAAATAACTAAAGATTACAAATTTAGGATATCGAAAACACCAGATTTTCCTATACATGCTGCTTTTTTTTTTCTTGAAATAAAAGTACTTAACACATACTCACATATAACAATAAAAATTTAAATAAATGTATTGTTTAAATTTCTAATTAGTGATTCTTGTTAAAATTTGTAAACGTTGCATAACATAAAAATTATTGCATATCAAGATATAAAAAAGAACATTAGTTTGAATAGCTTAGTGTTTCTTAAATAATCGGTTTTCCTTTGAAAATATGATCTAAGAAATATCAAAGAATCTAAAGTATCACCTCCAAGTTTAATTTTGCTTGCAATAAATCCTGCTGCCGAAACTGCTCGATCTGTTTCGACATTCGAGGGAGGAATTGTCAGCAAATTTAAACTAATTTTAGATGACTGCGTACTCCTCCATTTTCAAAAAGAGACATCTCATCTCTAATTTGTATTGATAAATCTTTTTGTTTTTGTGTTTCAGGTTCGACAGTTCGCATGCTTTTTTCTATTTCTTCTTGTAATTTTTCCTTAAATGTACGGTTATATGTTTGACGTTTCGCAGTGGGCTCAATATGCGTTACTTCTATATCTTCAGACTTCTATTGTCAACACTGTTATTCACCCTTCCAATTATTGCTTTTACTTGCTTTTTAATAACAGTTTCGTTAGGAATAGAAAACATACTGCTAGTTCGCACTCAGGTCATCTCGTTTAGGATTATGCAAATAATTTAAAACACCCGATAATTCCATACGTCGTCGTTTAATGCATGGTTTTAGTATGTCTGTCATTTTATAAGCAAATTTTTAATTTTTTTCTGACAATTCGTTTAAAATAATTTTTAAGGCTTGCGTCTGCGGCTAACAAATTAGAATGCCTGGACAGATTGTTTCTACTGTGATTTGTATCGGTTTGAGGACGTCAAAAATTTCGTTTATAAGTAAAAAATCGGAATCTTCAATTCAGATCTTATGCTCTAAATCAATTAAAGCTTTCTGTATGCTATTTTTCAAGAAATAAAATTGTTCAAGCATAGTTACCAGATATTCCATCTAGTCTCGCAATCTAAAACAAGGGAAAGTTCTTTCTTTTTTTCAGATTTAACATACTTTTGAAGAACTTCATTGCTTGTTGCAGATCGTTTAAAATAAATTACTAATTTTCGAACATTTTTAATCAGTTCATTGATATATTCATCAGATTATGAAAGCCGTTTTCATCTTCAAAAATTAAAACAAACCCCGATTCTAAACTTTCGGAAGATTCAATATCTTTATCTTTATCATCTTCTTCTAGGGCTAAATTTTCACTTCTGCAGCATGATTCAGATATTGTTTTACTGGAGAAAGTTCCTAGTTCTGTATTTCGTTGATTGCAATATAAATCATCACAAATTGCTTAAAGAATGCCATGAGAGAAACAAAGCTATTCATCAGCTTCAATTTCTTTTACGACTTTCAGCATTACATTTTGTCTATCAGTTACGAGAGCAACAACGTCTTTTTTCATTGAAATGTCATACTGTTTTAAGCGCAGTGTTAGCATTTCGATACTCTTTTATTCAATGAAAGATCTATGTATAGGCACAAGCCCTAAATTAAAGAGTTTGTTTAAATTCATATTTCTTCAATGGACATTAATATTCACAAATCGCTTGTTTGCAATAATGTCCATTCGTCAAAATCAAACTATTTTTTTCCCTGAAGTTTTAAAAGTTTGTATTTCTCTTGTAATTAACATCCTTATTATAAAACTATAGTTCACTATACGATTTCGAACTGATACTTCAGATTTTGGCAAATCATTATAGCCTTTAGCTATCAGTAAATTTCTTAAATCAATTGAAGCGATGAAAACGTTAAATGAAAAACCATCTTTAGCAGGCATTCTCGATAGAATCAAATCAAGTGATTCCTTATCACTACTAAAATAGTCCTCTATTTTCAACTTTTTAGGAGGTAATTTATCTTCATTGCAATCTTGACTTGTGGAAGGATTAGAGTATGTAATAAATTCTGCAATCCCTTAGTCGATCCACCTATTTTAAGCATTGCGCTACACCTTTTGCATTTAGCGCTTTTACCATCTTTTGGCGTTAAATAGTAGTACCATACTGAAGATGTATCATTGTCTTTCCGATGAGCCACGGAATCCTTTTCATTCGACATCTTTAAAGCAAAGTAAGTCTGAATTCAGTCAGCAAAGAAGTTAGCCCATAATGACTATCATACACAAATGCGACGCTTATCAGTAAAAGCTGATTCAAAAATGATCCACGAAGTGAAGAAAATTTCTACAAACGCAGTAAAATCGAAATAAACAAATGATTTCATTTTTCCTGTCTGAAAGCTGTAGGGGAAGATGGGGATACTTGAGCCATTTTTTAAATTTTAATTTTTTAAAATTTTTTAGAATTTCTTAGAACAAAATAAAATATTGAAAATGAAAATTTGATATTTTTTCTTCAATTGAAAACCACTTTCAAATAATTTTGAACTATTTTTCTATGTCTAATAAATTTTTACTTTTTCTTTTACATTGTGGCTCAAGTATCCCCATGGAGGGGATACTTGAGCCAGATGTCACATTCGCACCAGTATTTTGCAAAGAAAAAAAACGATTTACAATATACGCGAAAAAATGCATTAAACCTTTTTCAAATAAATTTGGTCGAATTTTCTGGTGTCGTTGTGACATTTCAGAATTAAAATTTTGTGGTAGAAAATTCTACCAGCAGAGCTCAAAGGGTTAATCACCATACTTTAAAAATGGTACCAAGGTATATGATTTCTTTTTTACATGTTCAGAACTATAAATATGTTACCATGTTGCCAGTTTTAGAAAGAAAAATTGAACAACTGTAGAGATAAAGGGGGTGGCTCAAGTATCCCCTATGCTCAAGTATCCCCACTCTCCCCTATGTGTTACATCTGTTTGCATTGCAAGTCAAAAGATTTCTACTGTAAAATATTTACTCGCTTAGAAATATATGTAAAAAATATGAGGTATATATTCTTTTTAATCACGCGTAAACCTCATGAAAATTGATTTTTTTCCCAACCTAAAGCGAAAGTTTATAAATATCTTTTTTTAATTCAGCTGAATATTATTACACTAAAAAATCAGACAATCCCGTAAATCCCGGGTTTTTTTCTGACAAGTCCCGGGATTTTCGGGATTAAAAATACACCGGGATCCCGGAATCCCGGGATGCGGGATCCCGGGATTGTAATCCCTAGATACATATTAATATCCAAACTATGTCTTAAGATTAAATTTTCAAAAAAAAAAAAAAAACCTTTAAAAATTGATAAAGAAGCAAAATTATTTGAAAAATCGTTATATGTTGTGTGATTTGGCAAGAAAATAATGTTTCAAGATTCTTTAATTGAAATTTGTAATACCTGAATTCTTTCAAAAGTAACGGATCGTTTAAAAGTATATTACATGCCATTTACACAAAAGTATACATTTTATTTAAAAAATAAATAAATAAAAATGGATAGAAGTTCTCTATAAACTGAATATAGTCTGTAAGTTTTCTCACATGCCAGAGAAATTTTATTACGTGCCAGGTTCGGCACGCATGCCATAGGTTCGCCAACCCTGGAGTCTGAAAGGAAAAGGCCTCGCAAAATCCTTGCATCCAGCCTCACTTTAAGCCGTCTTCCATAAGGACGGCTCTGACCTTAAAGATTAAAGAATGTATTCATTTGCAGACTTTTCATGATAAGACTCTCATAATTACTGATTAACTTCTTACATATAAAGAAACTTATCGAAGAGCGAGTAGAGGTCTAATTTTATGTATATTGAATGAAATTTCACATGAAGATGCTTAGACAAGTCTTTAATGATGCAAATGCACCTTAAAATATTATTATTAGTTTTTTTAGTTTTAGTTATCTGTTTTGGGAAAATTGGTTTTTTTAATTCTTCTTAACAGAGCTTTTTATTTCTTAAAATAAATAGTAAAGAAAATGGATGCAAGAAGCACAAAATAAATATATTAGGTTTAATTAATTTGTTGGAAGGAGGGAGGGGGAGGGGGATGTCCTGGAATAGACAAAAAGAAAACAAAAACAAAAATGCTAAATTGTGCATCAGACAACATTGATTGCGAAGTAGTTTGCAGCACTCAGAACATCGTTTGAAATTTCAGTTATTTATATAATAAAATGAGCTAATAAATATGTAATAATAAAAGAAAAATATCACTGTTGAAAATCCATTTTCAGCTATTGTTCTCCATAACCAGTAATGTGTGCAAATTCTTTAATGACGTGCTGCATGTGATCTATAGAATTTATACAAATTATTTTAAACACTAAAAATAAGTTTAAAAAATACTCACCACAGTTGAAAATGCCCAGCCAGCATTTTAATTTAACTTGTTTTATACTGCATTTATAATATCTGTCTAACTGTAAGTTTTTAATATATTTGACATAGTAATATGTGTTACATTAATTTTTAATACATTTGATTAAATACAGGTATTGCCGAAGTAATTGTAGCTGTTGGTGGAGAAGATGACAAAGTTGTATTGCGTAGTGTTGAATGCTTTGACCCTATAAATGATAAATGGCTTACTTTAGCATGCTTACCTTTTGCCATCAGTAAACATGGTGTTGTTGTGACTGGTCAGTATTTTACGTTAATCTATCTTAATATCTTTTTGTGTTTTATGATAAATATTTAAGGAATAATATTTTGTGAAATTAATTTGTTTTATATTGATTTAAAATTATGTTGTATTGTTAATAAATCTGAAAATTATAAGAGTTGAATTTATGTAAAATCTAGAATTTGAAAGGTCAATTATGTTTCACTCAAAGTACTTGATGATTAGCCATTTGCCATATTGAAGACTAAAAATGATGGACATTATTAGAAACTTCTAAGGGTGAATTATATTTGAGGTTCTCCTGTGCTCTGTTAGACTGTGCTTTTCATAATTTCTATGATAGCTATATAAGGCATGAAATCTATGGGATAGGATTTCACCCACTCTGATATGCAAGATGTTTATTAAAAAATATGGGTATTCAATTTTGGCTTTATTCATTCAACAGGAACTGTTGTTATTCTTTAGTTTTGTGATGAACATGATAGTGATATATCAGTTTTTTATTTGGTAGAAATGCATCAAATTTTATATTTGAAGTTATTAATTGAAAAATTATTATTAATATATTGGTCCAATTTTGTATTTTGAATTACCAGTTGAGGTCACTGTTGAACTCTATCTTCTTTTATATGCTGATCACTATATATCAGAGTTAAATTTATTCCTGTCTTTAAGTTATCTCTCTCTTTTTTCTCAATATGTGTTACAATAATTAAAAAAATAAAACCTTATATAAATCCCCATAAAACAAAGCAATTTTCAGGATTGTGTTTTGCGCTGGAAATATAACAGCCTGTCATCAATTACCTTAAACACACATCTGTAAAGGAGGAGGGGATTACTGTTCATTTTGTGACCTTGTCACTTTTATGGACACGTGTTTACAGTAGCTGATAAAAATTTCCTGCTCAAAATACGTCCTTTGAGTTGCTTTGTTTTTATGTAATGATTATGGTGATTCATGTAAAATTCTATTATTTTAATAGTGAATTATCTGCAGTTTTTAGTGTTTTTCAACTGAATGTGTTGTCAATTTGTAATTGTTTTTTGCATAGTTATTGATCATAATTAAACTGTTGGTTATAGTAAATCTATTGCAGGTGCTTTGCAAAAGCAAAAATGAAATAAAATAAAATTTCTTGCATGATTTATTTTTAGTCTTATGGGAAAAAATTCTGAGGTTAACTCAGAATTCAGGATAGCATGCTGATAGATTAAATAAAAATAAATAAGTAAAATTTTGGAAATTTTGAGTGAGTTTTGAAAAACAGATCAAAATACTAAAAAGTTACATTCAGATGTTTTTAATCATTTATTAATATTATTGAAAGTGTTATCAAATGAAAATAGTAATGATAAACACTCACAATTTGGCGATTTCAATCTTTTGTTTTCTTACAAGATGAAACATTTTATTGCAACATGGACAATCACAATCGATGGTGCTATTTCAATTAATGTAGAAGGAAATTTTGTGATTGCCACAACATACTCATTTATATTGGTCAAGTGACAAGATCATCACCTAACTAGCATTTCTAATTGTTCCGACAGGGGGGGGGGGGGGGGTCATACGGGATGCACAAAAATGAGATGTTTTTA
The DNA here is from genome assembly GCA_964019185.1 of Maratus speculifer. Taxonomy (NCBI): domain Eukaryota; kingdom Metazoa; phylum Arthropoda; class Arachnida; order Araneae; family Salticidae; genus Maratus; species Maratus speculifer. The sequence continues at coordinate 160,032,820 of OZ025302.1, read as the reverse complement.
GAGCTCGCATGTGCTTTTCTAAATATCATTATCCTGAAGCTATGGGATTTAGAATAATTTACATGTTAAAAAAAAAAATCTTCCATCTGCTTTATCTTTTTTTTTATTTGTGGTTATTCCAATTAAATATACTTCTTGCAAAAACAAAAATATAAAAGTGATTTCTCTAGCACCTTTTTGTTATCTTTGGCTTCATGAAGAGAAATTTTGTAATAATTGTTGTGTTGTCAAGCAAGATTTCAGAATATCTCTTATTATTGCTTACTATTGCACTATTGTTTTCACATGTTGAAAAAAGAAAAATGTTATATAGAACAGGGAATTCTTGTTGTGATTATGAAAAGGATCTGTAAGGACTTTCTCCAATCATGATAGAAATCAGAATTTACAATTTAATTTTTTCTAAACTAATTTCAAAGGTAAAAGGAAGAAAGGAGAGAGTTAGAGAGCATCCCATACACTTTGATCACCAAATCATTCCAGGATAAAGCAAAACAAAAATAGTCATTTGGCTCAAAATTATGTATTCTTTAAATTTTTGTTAAAAGCTTATGTGTTCAGTTCATCTTCGTATTAAAATTGTACCAAGTTCAATTTTCACATTATTAATTTATCAATTAATTTATATATCAATTATTTTTCAATTATATATCAATATTTAATGAATAATAATTATATATAAATTATTTTCAATTAATTAATTAAAAATTTTTACCTGGAATTTTCAATACGAACTCCCAATTTTTCATCGTACTTGACTTTTTCAGTAAATTTTACTTTAGGATACTAAATGAAAAGCATTCAATCAATCATTTTTTGAATTATGAAGGTTTAAAATTTGGACTCTTAATGTTAAATATCTATTTAATTGTTGTAAAACAGATTTCAATGTGGGTAATTTTTAAAGTATAGCTCAAAAATTACTTAGTGAATAAACTTGAATTTTAGCCTATTAGAAGCATCTGGAAAATCAATTTCTGATAAAACTTTTTATAAGTTACTGTTCTATTTTCTGAAATTATTCAAATTTCATAACATGCACCAAAGTTGAACACAAAGTGTTCAGAAAACAGAAGTGTTCAGAAAACAGAAATATACTAGTGTGTGGAAGACTTCATTAAACAGCAATTTAAATTCAACAAGTTTTAATGATACATGATGAGCATTTTTTGCAGCTGAATAAAAAACATAATAGCAGAGTTTTGCTGGTTAACACCAAAATGCATTAAAAGTTTATGTGTACATAACATTAATACTACATGAGATGTATATTAACAGGCAAATTATAACTGTTAGCATATATCAAAAGGAGTAACAAAAGTTACAGAGCCAAAATAGAATATATGGCAAAAGGAAGCAAGATGAATAACATGATGTCCATTTCAGCTTTATACTAGTAGCTTAAGCAAATTCACATTGCAACTTCCAGAAACAATACTAACTTGAAACACCATTGCTATTGTTGGATGATGATAATGATTTGATCTATTTCCATGAATGATGACTGACTGGTGTTTTGGTAATGACAGTTTCGGAATGTCACTGATTAACATATTTACCGAAGAACTGGATCAGAGTAGTGAATGTTTTGATGTTGTACATTGTTTTAGATTTAAAGATGGTAAAAACAAAAAGTATATCAAGTGAAAATTGACAGAACAATTATGATTTATAATTGCTTGAAAATCAAATTCAAAATATGTATATTTTTGAAAGAAATAGAGATTGTGATCTATGATTTGTTTAGCTGAAATCATCTTCTTGAAGCTCTGAATACATTAATAAAAAAATTACGGCACATTCTGGCAATTAAGTTAATTACGGCAATAAGTTATGCTTTAAAAACTACCTGTACTGCTATCTCTTTTGCAAATATCGAAAAGAAATTTAATATCGGTAATTATAAACTTTAAACTTCTGTAATTTCTTAACTATTTAACCAAATGACTTCCTTTTTGGTATCCTGAGGTAAAATTTGCCTAGTTTGGCAAACACTGGTGTTTGTATTGAAAAGTTCAGGGTTTGGTACAATTTCAGTATGAAGACAACCCTGTAACCTTATTTTTAAAACGTAATATAAAAAAGACATACTGATATACCAGCTTTGTAAGGTTCTCACTTGGTAGAATGCCAAGCCGATTCCATTCAGACTTTGGGGGTAATAGCCTATGAAGCTGAGATTGCTTCTACGTATTTATGGAAATGATATTAAATATTCTTTTCTATTTTTTGTTCCGAGTAAAATTTTATTTTAAAATAAATAGATTGTGGACCTATTATTAGTTCTCGGAATAATTTTTCCAAAATATATATTTTCTCCTACATTTTGTGAATTTTAATAAAAGCATGTCTGTTTTTTTTTTTTTTTTTCTACATTTATATTTATGGCTAAAATGCAGTTTTAACGATTGCTTGGCATCTGACTTGGCGGCTATGCAAGAAATTCGCCAATTCTAACAACCTAAATATTCAGGGCACTTGTGTGTCATATACTCACTGGGATTTACTTGACGCCAAAATGGCGTTATTTTGCCTAATATGGCAACCCTGATATTGTTGTTTATTTTTTGATAAATTGTTTATTTACCTTAATTTTTTTTAAATTATATAAAATGTTTTTTGCTCTATGGTTATTAGTTTTTAAAATTTAATGTATTTAAAAATTGTTTTATTTATTGTTATTTTTTTTAATAATAAAAAAAATAATTAAAAATGTATATTTAACCAGCACTCGAAAATGAGGTTTTCGCCAAATTGACGTTGGAAAAAAATTTTACCAAACCTTGCGCGTATATGATATCTGCGTCATTTCATTTTCATATCCAATGTATGCAAATAATATAAATAAATAATGTACACAATAATGTAGCGAAATAATTTAAAAAAATTGCTAATCTGGCAAGTTTTAAAATCACGCCATTCAGGCGTTAATTCTAAAAAGATTAAGTTACGCTATATTGCGAGGGAAAAAGTTATAACCATACCTTTAAATCATCTTTTTTATTATATTTGTCTTTTTTTAACTTATTTTAGTGTAACAGAATTACAATGTAATGTTTAAAAACAGATAATTGAATTAGAGAAACAAAAAGGTATTCGCCAAAAAAATTCAACATATCTAGGATGTTTAATAAATAAACTCATCCTCGAGATGGTATGAACTCTCCCATTTTCGCATTAGACTCGCTCTTTTCGCCCATGCGCAGTTCTGACCAGGTCTCTATGAAACGTGGTTCATCAGTAATTTCTGTTTGAATGACACCCCCTCCCCTTAAGTTTTAAGAAATGGATATCTGTAATAATAAATAATCAAATATTAGGAAATATTCCATAAAAAAAATTCAAAAGTACTTTAAATAATAATTAATCACAATTAATTGCAAATTAGGAATAATAAAGAATTTCATGTAGAGATTTTTGAATAAAAAAAAATGTTGCAGCAACAATACCACATTTTTCTGAATAATAAATATTTAAGCTGTTTGAGATTGCCCAAGATATTAAATTATCATAAAGATAATACACAAGAAAAGTTAGTTTCAATAAAAAGTCGTTGACTTTAACTTCTTGACTATATTTATTTATATATCATAAAATAAATCATGGCATGAAAATATTCAAATAAAGCATATATAAAAAGAACATGAAATGAACATTAAACTAATAGACAATGCCTTTCAGTATATAAAAGCAGACAAATATTATTTTTGATATTTATTGTACACATCATGCTGTGTTCACTGAGCAATCCTTTAGTTGTAATTTGACACTGCATTTTCAATCTGAATTCATCTGATAATCTAAAATTAAAATATACCAGTTTTCTAATTGCTTTAATCTTAGGACTTTCTATTTTTATACTAATACTATTTAACACCACTGTACATGTAACTCGTGATTCTGTAAACTTGATAGAAGTTTTTTTACTTTCTGTTCGCACTGAAAATGGCATCTCTTGAAAAAATTTGCAATCTGCAACAATGTGATCTTTTATCTTGAGCATTGCTTGGCTATAAAAAGAAATTATATTATTGCAGATCACACTTATTTACTGCAGAAAAGTTTCAAAAAACATATTGGAGGTTATGAAAAGATGGCAGGATTAATCATCGGTCTCACAGTCTGATCGCAGATAAAAAAAGAAAGTCTTATGATTAAAATGCTGTTACCTTGAAAACTTTTGAGAGATGGTAGAGCAGGGCTGGATTCTTTTTTTAGGCATTAAATATATATATATATATATTAATAGACCGACGCCTTTTCAAACCAAGAAAAATCTCAAAAATTAGAATAAACACTCTCTTCACTTGTTGCTTCCTCTTCACAAACACTAATGCCACTTTGGAATCTCATGCAAGTTGCCGTATGATTGGAGAAAAAGATCAGGTTGATGTTGTAATAACAGTCGCTAATGTAAAGCAACTAAATCTCTCTCTCACTCTCTGGGTTTTACTATTCGAACATCTTTATAAGATGCTTTATTGTAGAATAACAGCTTTTTTTGTAAGACAAGTCATAGAAAAATTGAGAAACTGGTCCTACAGAATCATACATTGGCAACTGACAATGCCATATTAATATATTATTTGATATTTTGTAATTTTTTAGCAGACTTTTAAGAATCAATTGAAAAATCTAAAAGCATGAAATAGTTTTTTATTTTAATTATTAAAGAAAGTAAATACAATTTTCTTATTCCTTTTTTTTTAAATGCTATGAAATTCCAACGAAAACATTATTCCAGCATTAGTTTATCACTTAAAACCGTATGAAGTTGCATGTGACCTCACAGTCAAAAGCTTTTTTGTATTCTCAATTTGGGCTATAGTTAAAGTAATTTTGAAAAACAGTAAGGTTATTATAGGTACATTTAATATTTTTTTGTTGTGGCCCAGGCAATATCAAACTGATCATTACATTTTTTTTATGTTATTTATTCTTTTAGGTCAAAATGTATTGTATGTTGCTGGTGGAGAATATCCTGATGGAACTGCAAGCAGATCTCTCTGGAAATATGATCCAATATTTGATCAGTGGCATGAAATGGCATCCATGATGATGGAAAGATCGGAATTAGGTATTCAAAAAAATTTTCAGCTTACATAGACATCATTCTTTGCAAAAAGAGATTTTTCACTGCTTGATTTTGCAATTTTATTGTATAACTCTTTTTATAGAAATGGAACCTGTAATCAGGGCTTTGGAGTCTGAATTGAGCCCATTTTTGAGCAAAAGATCGGATTCGCTAATAAACACCAACTCTGGCTTTTTTTGGTTAGACTTTTTGTAGTGAAATTAAACCAATTATATTTAATTTTAAATCCATAAATGGAATTATGATTGTTATTTTTAAATTATATTGGGATACCCAAGTTAGATTTCAAGTAAACTGCCAAACATACGCTATAGGTGAAAACTGTTTTTAATTAAAAACTCTAGTAGATTTCGAATTATTTCTAAATTAGTAAAATTTTCACCTTTATTATTATTTTTCTCCTTTTCATCTAGATTTTTCTGTTCTGGAGGACACAAATTAATATAAATTGTTAAGATTTTCCCTTTTCATTCAAGTGTACAGATCTGAAATTGTGAAATTTCTTTTTTGTTTCTTCCTTTAGATTTCAATAGTTGGATTTTTTGAATTTGTGGTATGCAAAATTGAAAAATTAATAAAACAGATTTTTTTTTTTCCTTTTTTTCTTTCAAAATTCTAAGAACTGAATTAATATCAAAATAGTGAAATTTTCGCCTTTTTTTTTTTCTTTTTACTATTTAATTCATCATTGCCATGTTTCAGCAATTTTTATTCCCTTTATTTTGATATCTCATTTATCATTTTCTGACCTTTTCTTTGCAAGTTAACCCCTTCTCATCTTGATCGTTTTTCTAATTCATTTCTTCAATGAGTTGGAGTATTTTTAGAGCAGCTGCTATTTTCATCCATTCTTCATTCTAGTCACATTCAGTTGTAGTATTGCATAAAGCATGGCTGCTAGCAACTTGAATTAATATCTCACATTCATTTGGTATGATTGTTGTCTTGTATGCACAGATTGGCCCTTCAGTATTTGGGAGTTAGGAGACCTGAAATTTTTTGAGTGGAGATTGGTAGTTTCATCTTTTCCCATTGCAATATATGCATTTTTTTTTAATCCTAAGATAATTCTCCATGAGAAATGTTTTTGAATTTCAGTAGTTGATTGAAAAGTACCAGTTTAACTAATAGATTTCAAGATCATTTGTTTACAATGTATGTTTATATCTAATTTTCCATGCACTTTAAAAAATTTCTAACTTTTATACAACCTCTATATCAGCTGTCAGAAGTGACTGTTACTTTAAGTTTAGCTTCAGATCCATCTATCAGGATTATTTATAACTATTTTCAAAGAGCTTGGAAAATATAATTAAAACACTTATAGCTTATTGCAATCATTTCCATGATGCGACTTTTGTTAAATTTCTCATAAGTTTTCATTATATGAACCCAAAACCACCCCCATCTAAAAAGTTATACTAAATTTTGTCTGTACGATAAAAGTTGCAATTATGCTCGAATTATCTTCAAACTCACCAAATATATTGAGATGGTTAATATCTCTAAAGGAATTGCAAATGGGCAAAATCGCTCTAAGTTGTGGAAGGGAGGGTTAAAAAATTTGAATACTGCCCTTAACATGGTTCTGAAAAAAAAAACAGCTCTTGCTGAACAATGACAGGAAAAAATAAACTTTTTTCATTATAGCAGTTGCCAACAATAAAAAAAAATAATAATTTAAAAAAATGACAATTTTTGCTACAATGATTGTTAAACTATTGTAAGATTTGCACATGAAAATTTAAAAAAAAAATAGTTTGACGAATGTAAGAAAATTTGAATATTAATCACAACTTTAACTTTGTTTTTTTATTTATTATCTTATTTCTTCACATTTTATCATCTTTGTTATCTTATCATAACTTTTCTATAGCAATCTTTCCGCATGAAAATGGAAAAAAAAATAGCTTGACAGATTTTTTTCTTTTTTTTTAAGCAAATATTACGTCATATTGCAAATATAATGGATGAAGGTGAATATATAATGTCATGTGAGTTTGTAAAAACGTATTGAAACATAATAAAAAACAGACTATAGAAATATTGGACATTTTAGCATTTTGAAGTTCTCTAATTTTGTTTTCACCATTTTTAAATCTATTCCATGTACATTTGCCTGTGTGCATGCATGTATATTAGAATTTTCGCTAAAGGTTTAAGTCCCTAAAGCTCTTTCTTAGTGATGAAGCTGAATTTATTTCTATTCTTAATTTTATTTTTGTTGGTGAAATTTGTACCAAACTTCGAAATCTGCCTCCGCCTGTAGACCAAGCAGGCAAGAGTTTTTTAAATATGTAGATCTCTCAGATTTCATTGATTGAAAACTAAGTTTGCAGACAGCCAAGAAGAAAGATATTTTTATTGTACTTTTCTATATATTTTTTAATTTATTAATAGATATTTTTATGAAATTTTATAGTTAAAAGATGAAACACGAGTATAGCAGAAAAAGAAAATAAATTGTTGCAACAATTTTTTCAAAATATTTTTAGGTTTAACAGTAATTTATAGGATTTTTTATATTTTTTTGAAAAATGATACATACACATAGTAGGGAAAAAAATTAATCTACTTATTCAATTACTGATACTCATGGTCTTTAAATTGAATAAAAAACTATCTAGGAAATTCATTTTTAAAAAGATTTATTATTCACATTTGACAAAGAACATTTATGTCTGAATTTTTTTTAATGATATCTATTTTTATTAATCTAAATTTTCAAACAAATCATAAAATTAAAAGTGCGATATAATTTTTGATATAATTTTTCTTTCAACATTTCACACATATTTAGATTTTATCTAAGAATGGAAATTAATCGAAATGTACCAATTAATCAGAAATCAAAATACATAAATTATGAGTCAAACTTTTTTTTATGCATTTTCATTTAAGTATCATCAATATGTAGTGAAAAGTTTATAAATAGATTACCTTCATCAGCTTCAAACAATCCATTTTTTAAAATGTAGAATAAATAAAATATGGATCTAATTAAAAATGCACAAATAATAATAATAATAAAAATAGTTTACCAAATTACATAAATATTTATTTTTCTCTCTCTCCCCCCTCTCTCCACTCCTTTCCTCCCTCTCCCTATACATAAATATAAAATCTGTTCTTTTTCTTTTTTCAAAGACTTTTCAACATCATATCAGAAATATGTAATTTGACTTATATATGAATCTTTAAATTTCTCTAAAAATCTTTTTTAATATTAAGGGTAACTTATACATGAGTACATGTGGTAGTTATGTTTGTTTATTGGATAACATTGACAAACATTGAACTTATTATTCATATAATCAAAGGTGTTAGGATAAATTGTATATCTTAATACTGAACTTTTTTAAATACTTCATCAAACTCCAAAGTTTCAAATAATAATAATAATCTATACTAATAAAATAACAAATCGCTCTGTCTGCGTGTGTGTGTGTGTGTGTGTGTGTGTGTGTGTGTGTGTGTGTGTGTGTGTGTGTGTGTGTGTGTGTGTGTGTGTGTGTGTGTGTGTGTGTGTGTGTGTGTGTGTGTGTGTGTGTGTGTGTGTGTGTGTGTGGGTGGGTGGGTGGGTGGGTGGGTGGGTGGGTGGGTGGGTGGGTGGGTGGGTCTATGAGGGAAAGCGGGGACATTCGCATGTTTACACACCTTCCAACAGAGGACACACCGCCAACCGAGGACGTCCTCGGTTGGAATTTTTATGAAATATGTAATATTTCATGCCAAATATTATTCTAAACATTGTTTTTTTGAAAATTTATAAAGGTCCTCAGTTGTCCGTATTTGCTGCATGTTGTGTATGTAAAAACTGTGTAAACTTCTTTAAAGTGTGTATCGGTGCAAAAACGTAAGTCCTCGGTTTCACGTTTTAATTACATGTTCGATAGACGTCCTCGGTAGAGTGGTATAATCGCACTAAGTGTATCTTTTATTTTGGTATTTCTATTAATTTGTGTTTTAGTATATTTTCTACTAAATTGATGAGTTTATTAAGTTTTGATTAAGATGATTCCATGTTAAAAAAAAATATTTTATTTAAATATCAACAACTGCAATCATTTCTTAAGTAGTTCTAACTTTATTGCATATAAAGTAGAATTCAGATTTTAATGCAACCTGTTTTATTTCTATTAACCTTTAATTGAAAACTTAAGAGTCCTGAATTAGCAAAATCCCATATCTAAGAGTTAATACAGAATTGCAGCAAATAGGCGAATACTTATAACTACTTTTCTCTCCCCCCCCCCCACCAATGCCCTTTTCCTTATTTCCTTTTGTTTTATAACTTTTAATACTTATATCCCTCTCCCCTTTAATTCATACATTTATGTCTTTTTTCCCTAAATATGGTATCCTGCTTGTATCTTTTCCTTCCATGGAAGGATAAAAATGATTTGTTTACTCGGGTCCTGAGAGTGAACTTATGAGTCAGTAATATTTAAAAAGTTACTTAGTGTTTTATCTAAATTTTAATTGACAATGTTTTAGTACTACCACTTACAATATCTAGTTAAAAACAAAATTTAAGTTTTTAAAATATTCTTACTTTAAATTTGCAAAATTGTTAAAAAATATCCTGAAAATTTCGTTACAAAAATTTCTAGGTTGCTCTTTAGGATAATAAATATCCTGTTTTGAAAAGGATAGCTCAATTTTTTTGTTTATGTTCGAACAAATTGTATATTACATACAATATTTAAAGACTCTGTATACACACAGGGAAAATGATGACCATGCGTATACACATACAAATCGTGGACACAATAATTACACAGTGGAAACGAGGACCATGCTTATACACATTCAAACCGTGGACTCTGTATACACACAGTGAAAACGAGTACCATGCGTACACACATTCAAACTGCGGACTCTGTATACACATAGTGAAAACGAGGACCATGCGTATACATATTCAAACCGGGGACTCTGTATACACACAGTGGAAATGAGGACCATGCGTATACACATTCAAACCGTGGACTTTGTATACACACAGTGGAAACGAGGACCATGCGTATACACATTCAAACCGTGGACTTTGTATGCACACAGTGGAAACGAGGACCATGCGTATACACATACAAACCGTGGACTCTGCATGCATACAGTGGAAACGAGGACCATGCGTGTACACAAACAAATCGTAGACTTTGCATACTACTCACAGTGAAAACGAGGTCCATGTATGTACTGTTAAAAGAAAACTGTAAGTGGCCTAGATCGGCAGCAGGGATTTCAGCCATATCCTGTAATTTCACGTGCAACGTAAAAAACGGTCTGATATATTAAATAGACGGCTTTGTCTCTTAGATCTTAGAAAATGAAGAACATACTTTTACTGTTCTAGCCCACCACTTAGCTATTATGGACCATGCAAAATGATGGTGCATGAATGTACACTGTAAAAAAAAGGCGGGGGGGAGGGACTGAGACCGGCAGCAGACATTCCAGCGATACCATGCAAAAATATGCGTCCAGTCGATCATTTTTTATGGTCTATAACAGGTAAAAATGGACAGTAAAAGTATGTGGACTGTCCATCATTTTTAAGAATCTAAGAGACAAAGACGTTTATTTAAAGGGATCACACCTTTTTCTTACGACGCTCGTAAAATTATGGGTATGGCTGGACATTCTACTGCCGGTCCTGCACATAAATTTACAGTTTTTTTAACTGTGTATTTTTTTAGGGGGTATCACTGGCAGGCATTTTTTTTTTTTTTTTTACAGTCTACGCATACAAAATGTAGACTGTATATGCAAATAATTGAAATGAGGACTGTGCGTATACCTATGAATTAACTTACCCTCTCTCTATATATATATAACAGTAAAACCTTTGTGCAAACAAATCATAATAAAGATGTGAGTATGATTTTATTATTTTTTTATTTATTTTATTTATTTTCATTTTAAGAGGCATCTTTCCAGCACTTAAAACAGTTCCTTTTTTCAGATGTGTAAACTGTGTAATTTAATATGATACAGAAATTATAAATTCGAAAATCCTGAAGATTATATTAAATTTTTCCCTTTAAAATTCAGTTATGCCGTAAATTACCTACTGATTTAACTTCCACTGTTCTCCATTTAACTCAGTTACTGCTGAATCGCACAATTGCAGCATCTTACTTAGCATTTTTTTAAAACAGTTTTAGACATACTTAAACAAGTAAGATAAATCATGCCGTGACGCATAGATTATGAAACACTTTCCAGCGACTCAGAAATGCAGTTTTCCATGTGGTCCTTATATTTAAATACTTTTGTGAGTCTCTGTATTTCGCTATAAATACTATACATTCTAAATTTAGACCTGAGTTATATAGCAATTTACCATTACACAAACATAGTGATATAATGATATACCGAGATATTGCGATAATCGCAATACAACGATATACCGCGTTATATCGTTAAGTAACGTTTTTTAATAACGTTATCACGATATGCATTTGATATCGATTACATCGTCCAACTCTAAAAAATGTGATGTAATTTTCCGTTCTGCTTGAAAACCTATGATATCTTCAAAGCGCAAAAAAATAAAAAAAAAATTATGTAATCAATCTATGAATTTTTTTTTTTTTTTTTCATTTTTTTCTATTTTTATTAACACACAATATACTCTGCTCGATCTAGTTTAAATATAGATTGGACGATTAGTCGAAGGTAAATATTTTTAAAGTGTGGTAATTTTCTTAATCATTTTCATAGGTATTATCTTTTGTTTCTTTAAAAAATGTTATATGAAACATTTTCTACTGAAAAAATCTATATATTACGGGACATATGCCCCGCTCTCAAAAACATTTTTCTACTCTCACCAGCTTGAAATTTTCTGATACATTTTCAGACTCATTTTTAAAAATAAAAACATGAAACTTGCTGAGAGTGTATAAGATGTTGTGTGATTTCATTTTTCCGCTCAATTAATTAGAATTTTATTTAAAAACAATTATTTTCTGATTATGACCTTTTTTTTTTTTTTTTTTTAGATCCCTCGCTTTCGAAAATTCGGTTCAAAACGCCCACTTTGACATCTTTATTTAGCAAAAATTTTTGCATTTATAAAAAAAAATCGATAAGCACGACACACTGTGTAGTTTCTAAATAAAAAAAATTAGCAGCTTGATATGTTTGAAAGCAGAAATGAATTTAAAAATAAATCAGAAAATAAGCAGTTTGGATTGGAATACACCCTTAAGGGTGTTCTCAATTGCTCCGTTCAACAAGCGCAAAACGTTTTGACACATTTACAAATTCATGTTTTAACAGAAAAATATATAATTTGAATGCCTGACTATGGAAGCGATTTCGAATCGAACTTATTTTTTCATTTCATGATACTTAAATTACCTATCCAGTTCTAAGCTATTTCGATCGCGTGATCACCCGTTTTTATCCTGTTTTTCGACCGGTTTTTCTGCTATCGTCGGAAAATGTGCTCAAAAACGTCAACTTTATAGCTTGTTATGAAAGATCTATTGTGTTCTGGGGCCTCGCAAGGGGGGGGGGGGGCAAGGGGGAGCCTCCCCCCTAAACGTTTGCACATGCTGTTACAATTGGCAAATTTACAAACTGAACTGGCAGATTAGTTCAAATCTTTAATAAAAAACAATAATACTCTTTCTATTTCTGATAGATTTGACGAAAGTTACCAATATAATTAGAAATATTATTAAGCTTTTTACAAAAAAAAAAAAAAAAAAAAAAACTATATTACTTTTTTAATTGTGATAACTTGGTAAAATTATAAAACTAGTTGGCAAACGTCGAGAACTATTTATGTTTGCTTTTCATTCAGTTGGCAAATACTGAATTTTGACTTGGCAATTTTAGGTTATCTCCCCCACCAATAAAAAGTTTTCGCGAACGACCTGATTATGTTTTTTAAAAAACTGAAAATTGAGTGCAATTAGACAGTTTCTGAATAACAACACCTGCTAGTTTCATGCATTTCCGATTAAAAATAAATTAAACCCTTAAGGGTGTTCTATCATCAAAAAGGGCAAATTTGTGACGCATCCTTAAACTTATTTTTGATCTTAAATACATGAAATTAGTAAATGTTGTTGTTCAGAAACTACCTAATCTCACTCATAATTTTTTTTTCAAATTCAATAGATATATCAGAACAAGCTGTCAAAATGGAGTTTTAAAGGGCATTTCCCGATGAAAGCAAAAAAACCAATCTTACAAAGGGAGAAAAGGACGTGATCACGTAATCGAAATCGCTTATAACTCGATGGGTAATTTAATTATCATAAAGTTGAAAACAAAGTGCGATTCGAAATTGCTTCCATAGTCTAGCTTAGAGATGGTAATGCTCGGAAAAAAACGGTTTTTTTTTTCTTTTTTTTTTCCGAAAGCTTATTTTTCAATTTTTCCGAACTGGAAAAATTTAAATTTCATTTATGAAATAATATAGTGAAAATTTTGTAATAGCTACATTCCCATACTTTTTATTTTATTTATTTTTATTTTGAGTGTCCCTTATGAAAACTTCAATGTGGGTAATCTGATCTCTGAGCAGAAATCTGTTTGAGAAGACTTGAAAAGATCCTTCACATTTTTTTCTTGTTTGAAATACAAGACCCTTCGCAAAATTTTTCTTGAAAATAGACATTTCAGAAAAAAGTTTAATCTACAAATTGAATCTTTCGCAAATGCACTGATTGAAAAAAAAAAAAAAAAAATCATGCCACATAGCAGCTGAATCTTATCAAGTTGTATATATGCATAAATAACCTAATTAAAAATGTCTAAATAGGAACCTAAATATAGTAATAATTTCTTATTCACAAATTCTGAATATATTTTGTACAAGAAGTTCACAATTTCACAAAAACAGGATTACATGAAAAAAATCTAGATATATATTTAAATGCAACTTCTCTTTTTATAAATTAATTCATGCGCAAAGTTATTTCAATAATATGCTGATTAATGGAAATGGTAAAATTAAAAATTTAACATAAAATTTGAAGCATGCAATTATTACTTTTTTCTATCTTTTCAAGAAGTAAGTATTGAATTCGTGAAAAATTTGACTTGCAGTTTTTGGTGTATTTAAACGTTTTAGAAGTTCCTGAACACAATTTGATGGTTTTTGGAAAATATCTGTAACTCTGCGAGTCTGTATGTGACAAAAATTTTATGGGTACTCGATCTCAAGAACTGATGCACATAATTTCACAAAACTTTAGATTGAGTTACACCTTGATATAAACTCGAGATGTTTAGTTATTAGTGTATATCGCCCAACCGATGGCGCTGCTATGCTGCATTATTTATAATTTCCACAATGGTTCTATCTCAAGAATTAATGTATAAAACTTCAGAGTAAGTTAATCTTTGATATAATTTTGTGCTCATTACTTTTTAGTGTAAATTGCTCAACAGACGACGCTGCTATGCTGCATTATTTATGATTATCGCAATAGCTCTATCTCAAGGAGTAAAGGATGATTTTTTATCAAACTACAACTTCTGTCAGTTCCTGATGTATATTAATGTCCTTTAGTTTTTGGGTGTAAATTGCCCTATAGGTGGCCCAACTATGCTGCATTTTTCAAGATTTCATTATAGCTGATTAATTGAATGTTTTTTCAAGGTATTGAATCTAAAATTGACCTCCATTTTACCTCCATAATGTACAGTAATGTTGCAAAAAACATGGGCAGTTTGCATTAGAAAAGTACAAATGCGAAGAAAAAAAAAAAAAAAAAAAAAAAAAAAACATATTTTATTGCAAGTAACTATGTTCCAAAATATACTTTCCCTCTTGATTAAACTTTGAATTTTTGTAGTTTTCTAAACCACAGTAGAAGTTTATCTCTGTATGTAACTGCTTTTGTGAGCATTTTCTATTTGTAGTGTTCTGTTATAACTTTTGAGTTCCATTCTTAGAAATATGAAATTACCATATGGAAACATTATTGAATATGGTTTTTTACTCAAGAATAGAATACCAGATTTCAGGATTTAAAAAAAAAAAATACGTTTAATTAAACTTTAAAAAATATATTTTTCTGGTTTTAGTGAGTAAAAATATAACAGTCAATAAATCCTATGCTATTTTTTAGTTGCAGACCTGAGTAAGCCAAACTAAAACTTAGTTTTGTTTGAATTTAGATTATAAAACTAAATCAAAACTTTGAGTTGAGATTTGAAAGCTATACCAAAATTAAACATATTTTATTTTTTAAAGGAAATAAAATTATAATAGTAAGAAAAAAATGTAACAATGTAATAAATTTAACTTTTTCAAAAAAATGTATAACCGACTCCAAAGAAAAGCGCTAAAAAGAATTAAATAATTCTATAAAATTCTCTAATGACAAATCGTTATCCAATAACCACACATTGACTATCATGTACCGGTATAAAATGGTTAAATCTAATATATAGAATTTAATATCCACCAAACATAGATTTTCCAGAGAATATTTTTTACAAGAGATTAATTTACATATTTTTGATTTAATTTTTGAATATATACATATAAAAACTAATGAATTACTTTTTGAAATTGGTGCCAAACAATCATAATCGATAATGATTTCCCCATTTGATTTACGGTACTAGACATAATATATCCAGAATTCTTACTATACTTAAGATAGTTTGGCACCAACTTCAAAAAGTAATTCATTACTTTTTATATGTATATATTCAAAAATTAAATCAAAAATATGTAAATTAATCTCTTGTAAAAAATATTCTCTGGAAAATCTATGTTTGGTGGATATTAAATTCTATATATTAGATTTAACCGTTTTATACCGGTACATGATAGTCAATGTGTGGTTATTGGATAACGATTTGTCATTAGAGAATTTTATAGAATTATTTAATTCTTTTTAGCGCTTTTCTTTGGAGTCGGTTATACATTTTTTTGAAAAAGTTAAATTTATTTCCTACTTTTTAGTTATTTATACCGTAATACATAATTATGTGTACTGATATATGATGGCTCTTTGCAACGCATTACTAATGAACGCACTTTGCTGAGTTCTCATGTATTCGCTTTACTTGTCACTGTTTGATTGTCAACTTTTCAAAAGACACTTACAATATCGGTTAGTATCGTTGTGAATCTTTAGGTTTTCTGGATGTGGTAACTTCTTCAGATCTGGCACGACGAAAAGCTACCGCATTCATGAAATCTTAAAGTCAACATCTAATCGTACGGACATCGGAAGTGGTTATCGAAAGGTGACAATGCCTCAAGTAAAGTGTCCTTACACATAAGCGCGCGGCAAAGGGCTTCCATATATGAGTAAACAGCAAAATGACTCCACGTATCAATGAATAGTAAAATGCTTTTCTAGTGTAGTCAAAAGTACTCCCCCTTCAATCAGAAAAAGCAAAAAGAAAGATTTTAACAAAAATCGCTCTATGATTCAATAGATAAACAACAACAATCTAATTCCTATAAATGCAGTAAAGGCATCGGAAATGAGCGGTAATGATTCGACGAGGAATCCGAAAATCATAACCTGTACTTGGCTGCATCTATAAGAGAGTGACAGCATTCGATGCCCAAATACTTTTTCATGGACGCTTTTGTCCCAACTAAACATTTATAAATTTCACCCTTTTGCTGCATCGTCACTCTACCGCTTTTATGGAAAACGATTATTTCAGCCTATCATGGAGCATTCTCATGGGTCAAAAGGCAAATATTTTATAAAAGCGGGGGTGTGAAGATGCAGCAAAAGGGTAATTTTTTTACAGTGTATGCATGAGATATTCCATAAGAGGGATGGAGTGATGATGCAGCAAAAGTTAAATTTTTAACAATGTATCGCAATGCTAGGCATTTTCTATTATAAAATTTGATGATGATATCCTGGTAGCATTCGATTGTACGCCGAATGATCCTTTATTTCTACACAGACATAAATGCATAATCCATATTATTTTACAAATTCATGGACATACAAGGACAAGATAGCACTTGGAAATATTACGACACAAGAAAAGTACAACCGGGAGCTACACATAAAGAGTGTGTGCAACGGAGTCAGTGGGATTCGAACCTACAATCTCCTACGCTCTCAAGAGATTAGTAGCGTGGTGTCTTAACCACTCGGCCACAAGAACCCCCTTGATGACTCATTTTTGTCCAGAATCTTTTCAATCAATCGTATACTGTGCTCCATGTGTCGCCATATTCACATCGAGGAATCCTACATGAACAAAATCTGAAATCATTCTGGTGTCTAATCCGGTAACCTAATCTGAATCTAAAGATAATTTTGTTACACATATCTTATTTTGCATTGATATGTAGAGATAATTTTTTTCCTCCGGAGGAAAATATATACTAAAGGATTTTCATCTTTTCAACAACTTAAGGTGTCGATTGGTATCGATGTCTATTTCTGCTTTAGTGGATCCGAGAACTTGTCCATTTAAGCTTTAACATTTCGGAAATTTATCGCATCCAGCAAACTTTAAAGCCACACACTAGGCACAGAAACTGACCCGGATGATAATGTGAAGTCTATAGGGGCGTTCTTTTCACATATCTCGCTCAAATTTTAAAAATTTTACGTGATTTTTTTTGCATAGGATAGCTGAAAATATTCCACAACCGGCCTAGTTTTTACTTTTTCAATTTTGGTTTCAGATTTAAAAAAAAAAAAAATACTTTAAATTTCAAAATCGGTTTAAACGGTTCTGAAATTGAAACTATCATTATATAAAACATACATAAGCAAAATCGAAGAAGTAAAAACTAGGCCGGTTGTAGATCATTCTCGGCTATCCTATTCTAAAAAAAATCATGTAACTATATTAAAATTAACATTAGGGTCTTTTTCTGAGACTAGTGTAGTGCCTTAAGGTCCACATTGAAATCTACAGACTTCGTAATTGGGCGTTGAAAAGCTGACAATCCATCCGTATACGTTAAAATTATTGTGAAAAATTACCTTTGTTTTTAAAGCTATCTATTTTCTGACTAATGAGAGCGATCTAAAAACGTCTATGGAGCGTTTTCATTGGGCAGAAAATAGATAGTCTTTAAAAACAGAGGTAATTTTTCAAGACATTTTAAACAGGGTACACTGTTAAAAATTTGACCCTTTTGCTGCATCGTCCCTCCACTGCTAATATAAAAAACAATTGCTTCAGTCTATTATGGAGCATTCTCATGGATCAAAAGTGAGATATTCTATAAAAGCAGGGTAGTGACGATGCAGCAAAAGGGTCAGATTTTTTACAGTTTAAAGTACGCGTACACAATCAGAGCGCGTCAAGTTGCTTCTATGATTCAATGTATAGCAAAGAATTCTAAATGTTCGTATGTATTAAAATACTCTTCTCAGTCATAAAAACTAAAAAGGAAGATATTATCAAAATCACACCATGATTCAACATATTTCTATATGAAAGTAGCAATATTTGAAGTTAAGAATATTCTTTGATAAACGCGGTTTTCCAAAGTATAGAAAATTTAAGAATTTTTATTTCAGAACTTGGCGGTAGTCGCCTGAACGAGTTTGTTTTATGGGTGAAAGAAATTAACTAGCTTAACTTTAATGGTAAGCTTATCAAAATTTTTCGTCATTTAAATTTGTCCAAATGTAAATCTAGCACATAGCAATGTACTTTAATCACTTTGTGAATCCGGCATAACAAGCACCCTGATACACAGACACTCTTGCTTTAACGTGTAAGGCTCTTTAGAGATGAATTTTCAGCTTTTCGATATCGAATTCTCATGTCTGGATCGATGTGGATCTTTCACTTTGGTGGATACGAGAATTGTTCCAGCTAAGATTTCGTACTTTGGGAAAAAACTAGCATCTCTGCAATAGTGGTTAGGATCCCGAAGGATTTTTCGCTGTTAAGCAAAACAAGATTGACCAGTCATAAGCCTTCATTTTGGAGAACTTTTCATTGTTCGAGGGAGAGAATCTGGAATACATGAAGTGAAAATCTGCTATCGACACTGTAAAAAATTTGACCCTTTTGCTGCATCGTTACTCCATCGCTTTTATAGAATTTCTTTGTTTTGACCAATGAGAATGCTCCATAACAGAGCGCGAAGTAATCGTTTCCTATAAAAGCGATGGAGTGACGATGTAGCATAAGGGCTCAATTTTTTGCAATGCAAGCAGTGCTAAAAATTTGTATCCTTTAAATGTGCAACGATGCTATTGAATTCCAAAGTGTCGATCACAGCGACATCTGCGGCATTTGTGTGATACATTATCTAGACTAGCAATAATTCTTGCATTTTTAGAAAATGTCCTGCAGATGTCGCTTCTATCTTTAAATTTCATTAGCATTGTTGCACATTTAAAGAATAGAACATTTTAGCGCTTTTTTAAGTGTTACAGAGGGCGTGTTCAGCACAACTTACCGGTTACTTACCGACCACTTACCGATTGTAGACAAGTACGAAATGAAAATCAAAGCGAAGTGTGACGTCAGCGACAATTCAACAGAATAGTTTTCATTGATGCCACAATTTGCTTTCGTACTGCCCTACAATCGGTCGGTAACAATGGTTACTTTTGTAAGTTGCTCTGAACGCGAAATTTTGAAATGGAGGGCCAAATTCACAGTCAAGTAAAAGTAAAATCCAGACACCTCATTGGTCGTGTGGAAAGGGTGTCACGAATTTGTTTCTCCATTTGAAAAAGAAGGAGGGGTAATGTAATTTTCAAGCGATTGTTACCGTCTGTTCTTATTTACGATAAACCATCGAAATTAACTCAGTTAAGATATTTTGATGACATTTTATAGAACGAGAGTGAAAAATTTTGGTTATAAATGAAAACAGATCAGATTTACTTCGAAATTGCCGCTACGATTTTTTCTCGGAAAAAGGAGTAAGGCGACATTTCCCCTACCGCTAAGAGATTATTCTCTGAAAAGGACGCGGCTCAATGGCCAATAATGCGCTTGGATTTCACCGGACTGTGGTTTTAGCCCTATATTTTAAAGTTTCGCGCTCTGAACACGCCCTGAGATAGCCGATTTCCACACTATATCCCCTAGATGCTATATTTCCGGTTTCTTGCATAAGAGAACTTGTCCGGAATCCAGGTAGAATTTCCGCTGTTAGCGAAACCAGATTAACGAATCAAAAGTCTGAATTTTAGCAAATTTTTCAATGTTTTAAATAAATTTTCTTGTTAATAAATCTCCTTTCGCAAACAGCGCAAAATTTATGTGAATCCTGGCCCTCATCCAGTTAAGATTTTGCACTATGAATACTGATAAAAATTTGAAACTTTTACTTTATCGTCAATCCATCGCTTTTATAGAAAATGATTACTTCATTATATTATGGTGAATTCTCATTGGTCAAAATAGAGATATTCCATAAAAGCGGTGGAGTGACGACGCAGCAAAAACTTCAAACTTTTAACAATGAAAAGATCGTGTGTCTATGTAAGTGTAACATAAAAGCATGCAAAATGAACACTTCTAATTGGTCGATTGCTTCAAAATGAATTTGAAATTTAAAGTTTTTTTTTTTTTAAAGTTCTAATAATCAGATTTTTATGAAATTCGAATGGGACCACAATGGCCTCATACGCTTTCAAACAAAAAAAGAATTATCAAAATCGGTTCATATTTGCAAAAGTTATGCGTGAACAACAAATACATACAGGTCGAAATCATAACCTCCTCTTTGAAGTCGGTTAAAAAAGGCTATGAATGCCACAGACACCATCTTTTGACAAGGAATG
This sequence comes from Maratus speculifer, assembly GCA_964019185.1. Lineage (NCBI taxonomy): Eukaryota > Metazoa > Arthropoda > Arachnida > Araneae > Salticidae > Maratus > Maratus speculifer. The sequence continues at coordinate 160,011,994 of OZ025302.1, read as the reverse complement.
TTATGGTCCCCATCAGCATCATATCTAAATGTGGTTATAATACTATTCCTTTAAGGTGATATAAAACGCTGACGGCCATAAATACAGACTACAGGCGTATCCGGTAGGGGGAAACCCTGTGTGCCCGGGCAACTCTACCCCCTCTGCACTAATATAAATGTCCACCAGAAAAGATGCTGTAGAATACTAAAGAAAGTATGCAAAAAATATTGCTATTAATAACTTAGTGAATTAAAACCAACAAACTAAGAAAAGTGTATAATTTGGGTAAAAAGAAAGTGAAAGATAACACCTCCAAAAAATTATTTTCAAGAATTAATTTCACAGATCATGGTGTTTCCTTTGTAGAGTCAAAAAGCCGGTTTTGTAAAGAATTGCTTTCGTCCAAGGAAAAGACTTTTACTTTCTTGTTTATATGTACAATTGATGAAAAGAAAGCAGTTTGAATGTCTAACCTGGGGGAGGAGGGGGTAGAGGAAAATTCTCTGTTGATGCACTAGTGATAACGCGTTTAGCCATCATCACATCCAATCTTCAATTGACCTCCTACTGGTCAAGAAACCATTAGCCTGATACCCACCAAATAGCATGTGAAAAAAATCACATCTACTTCTACCCTTTTCAGATGAAAGACAGTACCGGCCGCACACTTACAAAGAGTTTTTATTTATTTGTTGATTTGTTTAATCTTTTATTTGGAAAAAAAGGGGGAGTGCATACAATCCGGTTTTAGAAAGTAGAAAATGCTATTAAGTGCTCTTGAATCATTACAAAATTCGAGAACAGAAAATATAAGTTTATCGGCATTAAGTAAAATGAGAAGATCAGGAATAAAAGAAAGCATTTGAAAAAAAAAAACACGAAAAATTATATATATATATATATATTTTTTAATAAAATTTGTCAGTATGGAATGTTTAAGATTAAGGAATCCAGCAAACAGCCATCCCTTACCCTTTGTAAATTTTATTTGGTTCAAAGAATAGAATAATCATTTCATCTATGTATATAAAACAGCTTGTTTGTGGAGATGTTCGCTTATGTATGTTAAAAATTCGGCCCGAACCCGGCCCGGCTCGGGTGAATTTCTACAGAACAGTTTGATCTTTACTCTAACGAAAGTGTTCAGACCAAAAAAAAAAAAAACCTTATCTTTTTTTTTTGTTTGTTTGTTTTGCTTTCATGTTTATAATCTCTATTTATGCAGAAGTGCCATAGGCTGCGATATTTACGCTTTTAACGAACCTTTGTTTGTTGTATGTAAATGTTTCAGTTATCATTAGTATTATTAAAAAAAAAAAAATCTAAATAATGGTATATGGTAAAAGTAAAATCTTCTAAGACATTGAAAAGAAAAAAAATACGTTTCCTTCTTAGCAGATGTAAATGTTTAATAATTTTTTTTCTCGCGTATTGTTTATTCTTTTCATTACATTGACTACATATCAAGTTTTCTAAACAAATAAACTATCAAAATTCTTACAAAAATAAACTATCGGAATTCAAACATTTTATATGGGTTCTAATTTCATTGTAACACAAGAGTATTTGACATTACATTGATCTACTTTTCACGAGAAGGTTTTAATCTTTTAATATTTTCCCTTGTTGTATCAATGAATTATCTAAGAAAATGGGGTGGGGGTGAACTAAGTAATTAATTTGTTCAGGTATCTTATTGTCTCACAACTTATATATCTAATTGTATATATCTAAAGCAAAATCGAAATATTTTTATGATACACTTCATGAAGCCGCAGCTATGTGGTTATAGAAAGTAATACAAAAAAAAAAAAAAAAAAGTAGCAAATTTAATAAAAGATGAAAAAAAAAGTAGAATTGAGCCTTTCGTCGAATTGATAAAATATTAAGCCAAAAAAGTTTACAAATAAGTTTAGAATTGTTCCTCAATTTATTCTGTTTGTTCTTTTTCTTTTCTTGTCAAATAATCACAAAACTAACTTAAACACGTAATTAAGCCTGTAAAATATCTCTACATGTATAGTTTTTTTTTTTTTTTTTTTACTTTTTTTTTTTTTTTTTTTTTTTTTTTTTTTTTTAACACATCTGGAAAAAGCAATTGATCGAGTAGTTTACAAATGCCTATTGATACCTTGCACTATTTTTACAATGCTGTTTACGGTTAGAGCAACTAAACTTCTTTTATAGATTCCGTTTTTTCTCCTAAGATAATGACAAAAGGTGGGACCATTGACCTTAGGTCATTGGGTGGGACAATCCATTTGTGACTTTTTTCAAGCCCTTTTCAATGACAGCTGTACGAAACTCTTTATTCACGTCACTGTCAAACCAGTCTTTTACTTTGCAGTAGAATTCGTGTTACACTTTATGCCAATTTCACGGCTATTTTGGTATTTGAAACATAAGTTACTTACTGGATAGTTATAAACAAATTTGGACTTTTGTAGAAATTTTAAAAAGACAATATTTTTGTTTCTTGAAATTGTTTCTTCTTTATAACAGGTACTGAAATGCCTTTGAGTGACACAAAACATGTACAGTGTATCTGTGTAACAGAATGGCCGGGTCACGTAATCTTTTCACTGTATTTAAAATTTATTTTAAACCTACACTTTAAAAAATCTCCCTCTCATAAAGTCATAAAATAATTTACCTGTGTGAAATACTAAAAATTAAAAGATTAACCTTGATAAGATTACGACAGAGTAGCGTTTTTGATAAATATTATGCCAAAAAATATAACATATTGCGTTCACCGAAGTGCGCGGTGAAAAAGATCAATAACAAAAGAAAAAAAAGCACCGTAAAAATAATAATAGTAATTATAACAATTACTAGTACTTAGTAATTATAACGAAACTATTTTAAAAAATAATATTTTACTTCATTGATCATAACATGTAAAAACATGTGGAAATAGGATAAGAATAAAATATGTGTACAAAAGAAGGCAAAGACTGAATAGGCAACTTTCGCTGCTATAACTTTTAAAAACTGGAAATAATATTTTTTTACAGAAAATAAAATAAAAATTTACAATTATTCAAAAACTATAAGAACATGGAAGATTTTTTTTCCCTGATTTTAGTCTACGAAAAAATGTGGTTTGTCATAATATTTAGGATAACAATTTATTCAACGGTATCGATAAAAAAAAAAAGTGTTTATCTACCATTTTGAATCTTTTTGACACATTTTAGCTCATATACATTATTTTCTTACATTTATATATGTATATGCATTTCTTTATGTACGTTTCGACACATGAATTAGACTCAGTTATAAACGATCGTTTGCCGATAACGAAATTTAGCGGGCTTTCCCAAACTGAAATTGGCAAAAGCTCAACATTGGCAACATTAAATAAATAAATAAATAAATAAATAAATAAATAAATAAATAAGGTATTTTACAGTTTTTTAATAGAAAATTTTATCGTTTTAAAGTGTTTGCAATCAAAATTATTTCAGTAATGTGAAATGTGCTTTTCTTCTTTTTTCTTTTAATTATTATTATTTTCTAAAATTTTTGAAAAGATGATGCGATTTCTATATATTGGCAAATAAGGCATCGGTTCTCAGCCGGCATAGTTTGGATATCCTAAATTTAGAAATAATTGCTGTTTTAATAGTAGTTTACTTGAAAAAAAGAAAAAAAATTAAAAACAAAATCTATGATTGCACCATCAAAATGTAAATTTTACTGTAGCAATCATAGACTTTGTCAGCATGCGCGTAGAAAAAATATATCTATATTTATTTTAAAATATTTCTTCTTGTCATTAAAATCTGTATTTTTTTTTTTTTTTTTTTTTTTTTTTTTAACTAGCAAACATTTGTTTAAGTAACGTATATAGGAAAATGTAGTATAGATTAAATTTTCTGTCCCTTTCCTTGCAAGTCATATATACATCGGGGGTATCAGAAAGTTTCACTTTATAGGCGAATATTTTTATGTTTTATTCAGACCATTCTTTTTAAAAATACATTTTGTAGTACATTTCTCTTGCAAATTTTCTCAAAGCGTGTGTAAAAGATTCTAGTTTTGAAAAAGCGGCGTATATCAATTTTATACTTGAAATATTTTAACGTTATTAATATATGTCGCAAACAATTCCACAATTTATTATTGTGTAATGGGTTTCTTTTGAGTGGCCCTGTAAATGAATAATAACTATTATTTTGACTGTATATTTTACAGGATGCGTATTTTAGTGCACTTTGCGAATTCATATAAATTTGAGTAAGTTTGACAGGGTGTAACCCCTTTAAAATTCATTTTAAACAATTTTTCCCATTGTCCATAATGTATCGGGAAACTTTTGACCATCCCTGTAAATAAACTAATCATAGTAGGAACTTCATTTTCAATAGGGTTCGTGCTAGGGTAAACATCAATAACGTATACAAAAAAATCATAGCAATCCGACAATATTTGCGGGAATTAGAGCGCGGACAGAGAAACCGAATGTATAAACACTTTACAACTTTGTTGGAAAGTATTAAAAATAAGTACTTTTTTCCCATTTCATTTTCAATTATTTCGGAAGGGCCTGTAACTCTAATAGCTTCCTTTTACTTTTTGAGGTATAATGTGGTGGCATTATGTAGAAATCTGGAACTAAAGCGAAGGGAGTGGCTAGTTTGTCTATGATGTCATATTATTTTTAGCAATTTTGGGAGGGAAACCTCTTTCAGCTAGCTCTTTGGATATAATGTGGTGTCATTGCGCACTAATATGGAATTAAAGAGACGAGACTGGCTATATTCTCTTGAATGATAGGGGAAAAAAGACATTTATCGCAAACTAAAAGAAAAAAACAAGCACTTTCTCATTTTATTTTTGATCATTTTTATAAGGGGATAGTACCCCATCAGTCCCCTTCAACATTTTAGGGTAAATTATGGTGTTATCGTGTACTAATATGGAACTATAGCGAAAGAGACGGCTAGTCTGTTAAATGATAGGGGGGAGATGCATATTTATTTCAAACATAAAGAAAAAATCAGAACTATTTTTTCGTTTCATTATCAACTATTTCGAGCTGTAATTTCATCAGCCTCTTTCCCATCTTTAAGCATGTATTGAATTCATTGTGTACTTATATGAGGCTAACGAGAATGCCGATTTCGCTATATGACAAGAAAAAAAAAATACAGATTTATCTAAAAAAGTAAAGAAAAAATGCTTTTTTTTTCATTTAATTTTCAAAAGGAGGGAGGGTTGTTATCACATCAGTCCCCTTTCTCTTCTTTGGTGTAAATGTGGAGTAGGACTAGTTTGGTTTATTTAAAGACGGCTGATTATCAACACGCAGGATATAGGCCCAAAGAGGGGGAGTGCCCCCCGTGGGGGGTTTTCTAAGGAACCTAACCCGTATTTGCACAAGGAAATCCAAGGTTTGATGAAAACCATGGAAAATTCCGAACAAATAGAAGGACGGCCGCGATTGGGTTCGAACACAAGACCTGCCGTCTACTATTTTCGAGAGCAGATTCTCTCAGCTGCTGGTGGGGCCAATATGGACTAATATGGAACTAATGGGAATGTCATCTTTGCTGTATGCTGGAAAAAAAATAAATCCCCCCCCACCCCAAATGAAGAGAAAGAATCAGCATTTTTTTCATATCACTTTGGAAAATTTCGGGGGGGGGGGCTGTAGCACCAGCAGCTCCCCCTCCCCTTTGGGCACGCCCATGTAAAGCATTATAATATATTAAATATTCACTGTTTTCTTTATTAGACGAACTTTATAAAATTTATGCATTTAATAGATAAAAAGAAATCTGTATGCGTTAATGTAGTTTATATATGCTTTTATGTAAAGTACGATATGGTTTTCTTTATGAAGTTCCAGATACGCGTAAGTTTAATTTTCCATTGAATGAGTTTCTTTGTTTAATTTAAAATTGTCATAGTATTTAATGAAAATTATGCATTATCTAGATAAAGGTATTTTTTCAACAAATCTGAAATTATGTATTATGATTTATTGGTTTTTTATAACTATTTTTAAATTATACATGCTTAAGTCAATGCAATTTTTGTTGTCATCAGTATTGTGAAGAAAAAAATTATGAAAAATAATATATTTTTGTAAAAAATAAAATTTGTAATGCAAGATGAACTCAAGTTACGCAAATGGGTCAAATTCGATAAAAGCAACCATTACCTTCTAATAAAATGTTTCCATTTCACAGGCTTTTTTTTTCGGGTTGGGAGAGGGAAGGGACCTAACAAAATAAAAATAATAAAGTTTCTAAGGAAATTATTTAAGGAGTTTATTGAAATGCAATTTTTTGAAGCAATGCCTCTAAAATTTACTTGGATTGAACCTTGATAATCCAATTAATATTATTTTTTCAAAAAGGCAAACATTGTCAATTACGATTTATAACATTTTAGGAAATAGTAATGCTTTTTACCTCTAGAATAATAATGTTTATTGCGGATGTTTATGCATAAATATAACATAGTTTTATTAATGCTAGTAACATTAGTTTCTAACTCTAGGATACCACACTATTCGTACATAAAAATAAATTCGAATTTGTATTCCATGCACACAAGATTTTAAATAAATGCCGTTGACTCTTACTTCTTAAATGACATTATTATTATTATTATTATTATTATTAATATTATTATTATTATTATTATTATTATTATTATTATTATTATTTACATGAATTACCTCCGACAGCATATATATATATTAAACAAATTATTAATTAATTTAAAAATTAACAATTCAAAATTTTCAACACCATTAAACATTCATCGCCATAAAAATTATTTGAGATGTCGGGTACTATGCTGATTACGGTTTGACAATTAATAAAGCACCCCACCTTACATAATAATTTCATGATGTTTTATGTAGAATTCAGTGTGGAACTATTTGTTATTTGCATACTAGCATTCGTAAAATTTAATGGATTACATTGTGTTTATAAATGTGCGTATTGCATTATGCTTTGTGCAGTGGCGCAGCCAGAATTTGGTTCTACGGAAGGGGGGGGGGGGTGAATTTCTGATAAAGGTGTTTACCGGCTATTTGAATCGCTGGTTAATAGAATCAGTACTAATTTAGAATATTTGCTGCATAATATGTAAACTCAAAGAGCATCTGTGTGGCAGAAAATCATCATTCCTTTAGCATAATACGTCTCAGAAAAGAGATTTAGTTCAAATAACCAATTTTTACTTAACTAATCTATGTAATATGCACCTTCACAATTTTAAGTAGAATTTCTGCCATTCAATTGAATGATTTTATTAAATGAAATCTGATTCAATAAAGCGACGGATTCCAAAGTACACTAAAAAGTTTAAATATTAAGTTTGGTTTTGATTCATATAAGCGGTAATTATAGCAATCTCTCTTAACTCTGGGAGGGGTTTTAACCAAAGATCTTTGTGAAATAAGCAAAGTCTATATCATTATTTTATCCATTGAGTAATTTCGGGCACTTTATTAGATTTACGGAAACAACTCCTCATTTTTTTTTTTTTTCTTTTTACAAAATATATTATGATTTTCCTTTTTTTTTTACTTCAGGGTAATTTGAATGTGGTATAACAACGTTTTCATTACAACTATATTCTAAATTAGAATCACGGAAAAAAGCGTACCCGGAAAAAAGCGCAACCGTAAAAAAGCGCATCTTCACTAGAAAAGATATTTAAATATGTACTTTTCTGACACATTTCAGAAGTAATGCAAATATATGTGAAATAAAAATTTCTTTGACACCCTTAAGAATAAGAGGCGGAGAGGGGAGATTCAGTAGTTACCAACTCAGTGAAAAGCAAACATAAATAATTCTCGGTGTTTGCTAATTAGTTTTATAATTTTACGAAGTTATCACAATTAGAAAATGCAATAGAGTTTTTATTTGTAAAAAGCTTAATAATATTTATAATTACATTGGTAACTTTTGTTAAACCTATGAGAAATAGAAAGTGCATTATAGTTTTTTTTTAATTAAAGTTCAGCTTGTAAATTTGCCAACTGTAACAGCAAGTGCAAAATTTGGAGGGGGGAGAGGCTCCCCCCCCTTTAGCAAGGCCCCTGAATATAAATAGTTATAAATAGTTTAAAAAACATGTTTTGAAAGAATTTCTTGATTAAACAGAAATACTTTTTCAATTTGTTTACGCTTGTTTTACATACTTTTTAGGATAAATTTATAAATTAAGGTCATATATTCTTGAAACGCAATATTACCAAAAAAAAAAGATATTTTTTCTTATATACATTGTAAGGAGGTCCCTTCGAAATTCTTTGTGTCTTGTTTTACAAACCTGTCCCAACTTTATCCTCAGAAATGATGAACAATGATTACAATGGTCCGGTCTGTCAGTACAATACCGGCACTTCCGTTAAAATACTCCCAATAACGAGGGGAGAAAGCGTGTTGATGATTATTCCGTGTCCTTGACAATTCTAAGCTAAGCTGCTAGTGCTAACGAAGTCACCAGTTTAAGGAAATATGTTAGAATCTGAATAAAATGTAGTTCAATGATTATGGGACAAAATAAACCGTTTACTTATTTAGAAATATTTTATTCGAGTTTTTCCTCAACCAAGTGCTTAGTTTTTCCCTAATAACTTATTAAAGTAAATTTGTAAAAATAATTAATAATAATAATAATAATAATAATAATAATTGAATTTATATCAATAACAAAAATAATATATATCAATAATTAATAAATACATATATTTATAATAAAAACTCAATATTTAATATTGCTCTTTCAAGCATCTATAATTTTACTTTTCTTTAAAAGTTATTAAATATTTTGTAAAGTATGAACCGAAAATAAATAAATAAATTTAATTAATTTCAATGCAAACTGATTTTTAAAAAATGCACCGTCTTTTAAAATTAAAGTTATTATATGTGTTTGATTTTCTTCATTTAAAAAGCCTTCTATTTTAGTATACATTTTATAGTCTTATAAACATTAAATTTGATAACAATTTAAAAAGAATCTTCTTTTAAAAATTATTGAGCTCGCATTCATTGAAAAATTTCAATTTCTTTAGTGTCTTTTAAATGAAATCCGATGTACAGTATGACCTCAAAAATCCACATTCGAAATTCAAGCATTTCCAAAAATTTGGCAAAGATTCATTTATTTCCTCCGTTCTTTTACACTTACAGGATTAAAAAAAAAAAAAAAAAAAAAAAAAAAAAAAAATCTTTACGAATTAAAAATTTCAAGTTCGCAAGTGTTGTAATAGACAGAAAAGCCGATAATATTAGTTTCAGATCAGAAGAACCGGCAGAAAATAGTGAAAAGAGGAAAGTTGCCACTTAATAAACGCATAAATTTAACTGGGAAATTAATATTTGCTTCGGAAACACTACATTAATTTTTAGCTGAGGTCCCTCTCTACATTGCTCCTTTTTTACTTTTCCATATTCGGTTGCTGTTATTTTTTATAAAGCTACTTACGTTTTCAAAACCGGTTCCGAAAATGAAAGTGCCTCTCTAAAAAATATCTGTAATCGAAATTGAAAAAATAAAAAAAGGAGCGATGTAGAAATGGATCTCAGTTATCCAATGCAAAATAATAATAATAAATAATAATCAAATACAAGTGTCAAAATACAAGCGAGATATTAGAAAATAATATCCCCATAGGATTAGCATTAGCTATCACACTTTTAGAAACAGGAGCCTTAAATAGGAACATGGTGAATGCTGAAATTTGCAACTATCTAATTTTAAAATGAATAAATAAAAATAACTTCCTTTTTAAAAGATTTTTTTTCTTTTTTTGAAAATTTACTGGTTAATAAAAACTACAGAACGAATAAGTATTATATAAACTAATATATATAAACTAATCCTAAACAATGGAAATAATGTTTCTATTTTCTCAAGATATTATTTCAAAACATATCTTTTAACTATTTATACCATTTATTATTATTTCATTTTATTATCGTATGCTTCATTAAATGGTGTCGGGTGCATTGCTGTTAAAGTTTAACTGAGTAATTAAACCAAAATATTCTATAAAGTGTTAGAAAAATGCATGAATTGCCTTAAAAATTTTTTTATTTATAACCTCAATACTGGACTAGAATATTGAAACTGCAAACAAAGATCATGTGGTACCACTTCAAATTCTGGAATCTCATCTATTAGTTTTAACGGACAAATCCAGTACTTAGCAATAACTTGTTACATTTGTTAAATTGAATATTTACGCACGAATAATTGGTATATATATTGAAAGTCCATTATAATACTATAGAATATGACTACAAAAATGCAAGTGCGGTTGTTGAAATTTTTTTCAAACCAGCACCCTTTCTCTCTCTCTCTCTCTCTCTCTCTCTTTTTTTTTTTTCTTTTTTTTTTCAGAAATTATAATGGGAATTTTTAATATACAATTCAATTAAAAATTTTATATTTGTATCGATGTTCAAATTTTATTTTTCCTAAAACTAGTATAAAAATACGAATCTAGGAAAAAAAGTGACCGGAAAAAAAGTTATCGGAAAAAAGTGACCTGAACTACAAAAGCGGAAAAAAAGTGACACGGAAAAAAGTGACATGGAAAAAAGTGACAAGGAAAAAAAGTGACACTGAAAAAAAGTGACAAGGGTTGATTTTGGGGAATTATTATTGATTTTGGGGATTCATTGGTTAAGTATGAAAGGGGGATCGGGGGAGGGGCTCATAATTTAGGTAAATGGGTTTTTCATGCTGAATTAACTGTTTTGGTTCAATTTTTGGATATACGTCCATACTGAAAAGACGCTTGCCTGATTAGTTTTGGGAAGGGACGATTAGCCCCCCCCCCCATCCATCCTCAATTAGATGAATGGGTTTTTATGCAGAATTATCAAACGTGCGTCAAATTTGAATATACAGGTCTGACTAAGGCAGGGGCATGCGGGGCAATAGCCCCGGGCCCCCCGGTTTGAAGGGGGCCCCCCAAGGAGAGAAAAGTTTCTTGTTAAAAGAGGGCCAAATGATATAAAATAGCAAAATATTACCAAAATTCTTTTTTTTCAATTTTAAGGGGTATTCTTTTCTCCTACTCCCTTTGCTTCCGTGCCCCACGTTTCCTTAAAGTAATAGTTACATCATAAAAAAATTAATAGTTAAAATTATTTATCTTCTGTTATTATGTATAAAGGTGTGAAATATAAATACTGAAATCAGTACTTCGTACGGAATTTATGCATACATACAATAGATTTGAATTTTAATTTTAGTCACTTGAGTATAATTCACAAACATTTTTAAGATAGAAGGGGGCCACTCTAATAATGTTTGCCCCAGGGCCCCCCACTGTCTAAGTCGGGCCCTGTGAATATAGATTCTTTTCGATAAGGCTTATATATAGTATATATATATAGTATATAATGCATGAAGAGATTTAGGAATTTTAATGGTTATATATAGAGGGAGAACGGGGGATAACCTTTCTTAAATTAAATTAATAACTTTTTACGCATAATTATCCGATTTGCTTAGAATTTTGGACATAGGTTCATTATGATAAGACGTATCTCTGATTAGTTATGGGGTTCTTCTGCTTATTATAAAGGGGGGGGCGAGCAATTATCTCCCCCTTAAACTAGATAAATAGGTTTTTATGCAGAATTATCCCATGTATTTCAAATTTTAAATGTAGATTCTTACTGATAAGGTGGATCCCTGAATAGGTTTAAGGATTTGATATCTAAGTATTGAAGGGGAATAGAATATAACCTACCTTAAATTAAATTACTTTTTACGCAGAATTATAGGATTTGCTACAAATTTTTGATTATAGATTCATTATGATAAGACGTATCCCTGATTACATATGGGGTTATTTTTCTAATTAAAAATTAAGGCGGGTGATTATCCCCCCCCCTTAAATTATATAAATTGTTTTTTATGTTCACTTATCCGATATATTTCAAATTTTGGATATATGTTTTTTCTCATAAAGTGAATCCCAGAATAATTTTAAGGGTTTAATGGATAAGTATACAGTGGGGGAACGGAGGATAACCCCCCTTAAATTAATAAATGGCTTTTTACGCAGAATTATCTTATTTGATTCAAATTTTGAATGTGTGATCATTATGATAAGGCGAACTTCTGATTAATTGTGGGTTATCCCCCATTCATCCCTCTATACTTAGCCATTAAACCCTTAAAACTATTCAGGGATTCACTTTATCAGGTAAAACCTATATCCAAAATTTGAAATACGTTGGATAATTGTGAAAAAAAAAAACTTATTTAAAGAGTGGGGGATTAATCGCCCGCTTCCCCTATTTAATTAGCAAAAGAACCCCATAATTAATCAGAGATACGCTTTCTTATAATGAATATTCATCGAAAATTTGAAGCAAATCGGATGATTCTGCGCAAAAAGCCATTTATTTAATTTAATGGTGTATTTCGATTCAAACTGCTTATTTTCCGATTTATTTTTGACTTCATTTTTACTCTCATATGCATCAAACTGGCAAATTGTCTTATTTAGTAAGTACACAAGGTGCCGTAATTGTCAATTCTTTGATAAATGCAGAAAATATTGCAAAAAAAGCAATCAAAAACGGCATTTTGAACAGATTTTCCCATGGCGGGAGATCTGTGAACGAAAAAAAGGGTCATACTGAGAAGATAATTGTTTATAAATCAAATTCTAATAAATTGAGCTTAAAAATACAGCACACGGCACCTTGTACATCTCTTCAAAAATATCCTCAGCAAATTTCATGTTTCTACTTTTAAAAATGTGTCTGAAATTGTATCGGAAAATTTCGAGCTGTTGAAGGTGGAAAAGCGTTTTTTCGAATACACCCTTAAGGGGGTTTATTCCCCGTTCTCCCTCTATACATAGCCATTAAACCCTTAAAACTATTCAGGAATTTACTTTATGAGAAAGATCCTACATCCAAAATAATGAAATAAATCGGATAAGTGTGTATAATTTTTTTTAATCTAATTTAAGGCCGGGGGTAGTAATCACCCGCCCCCCTTTTTAATTAGCAAAAGAACCCCATAACTAATCAGAAATACGTCTTATCATAACTAACCCATGTCCAAAATTCGAAGCAAATCGGATAATTCTGCATAAAAAGCCATTTATTTAATTTAAGAGGGGTTTCCTCCATCTTCCCTTTATACTTAGCCATTAAAGCCTTAAAACTATTTCGGAATTCACCTTATCAAAAAGAACCTATGTTTAAAAATTGAAATGCATCAGATGATTCTGCATAAAAATCTATTTATCTAGTTTGAGGGTGAGGTAATTGCTCGTCCCCCTTTATAATAAGCAAAAGAACCCCATAACTAATCAGAGATAGGTGTTATCATAATGAACTCATGTCCAAAATTCGAAGCAAATCGGATAATTATCCGTAAAAAGCCATTAATTTAATTTAAGAAAGGTTATCCCCCGTTCCCCTTCTATACTTAACCATTAAACTCCTAAAACTCTTCAGGCATTTTATACTATATATAAGCCTTATCGAAGAGAACCTATATGCAAATTTGGCACAAGTTGGATAATTCTGCATAAAAACCCATTCATCTCATTGAGGACGGATGGAGGGGGGGGGGGTAATCGTCCCTTCCCAAAACTAATCAGGCAAGTGTCTTTTTAGTATGAACGTATATCCAAAAATTGAACCAAAACAGTTAATTCAGCATGAAAAACCCATTTACCTAAATTATGAGCCCCCCCCCCCCCCCTCGATCCCCCTTTCATACATAAACAATGAATCCCCAAAAATCAATAATAAATCCCCAAAACCAATCCTTGTCACTTTTTTTCCGCTTTTGTAGTTTAGGTCACTTTTTTTCCGATAACTTTTTTTCCGGTCACTTTTTTTCCGTTTACCTAAAAATACATCAGAAATGCATTTCAATTTTCTTGAAAAAATTTCTATCTTGTATTGATTTTTTCATTTCATATTTTTCCATTTATAATGATAATTTCATTCTTAAATCAAAATTTTTTGCTATACGGATGAATTAAAAAAAAAATACACATGCGTTTTCAGTGAAAATGCTTCTTTTATATATTGGTTAGTTTGATACAAATTTTACTGCAGGTAAATTCCTAATTTTATTCCAAATGATACTTTACAATATGTACAATATGTATGGAAATAGCATTTAAAAATAATCTTCTGTAGAACATCTATTTAAGGGGGAAAAAATCCCCTTTTGAGATCACCAATTTCAGTTACATGTAAAATGGGATTTCATACAAATATGTATTTTTAATATTCATTGTATGCATGAGAAAAGAAACGAAAATTCATGTATTACACATAGTTTATGATAAATACTTAAAATTATTAATATTGTAAACTGAGTTAACACTTAAAGTTAATAATTAATAAACCATTTCTTATTTCATAAAATACCATAATATATTTTCCTTTCAATAATTAATAATAAATAATAATACATAATAATCTATCAATAAAATCAAAAATATATTTTTCCTATTTTAATGACTTTTTACTTTTTAGTAATTCTTATTTGTATTTCAACTTTTACAGGTTTCCAAATTTATTAAAGTTCTTCAATAATAAATGTTCATGTATTAATTACAGAAAAATAATTTCTTTAAAAAAATATTTCTTTTTATTTACTTAAAATACTTAAATACTCTAATATAAATTTGCATTCTAAAATGCTCTATAACATAATGCTAGATCAACTTTTATAGCTTAATAAAACTACTTAAATTTAATATATTATTACTTGTATAAGTATATTTCTGTGTGTGTATTAAAGTTATATTATTATGTTATGTTATTACAAATATTCAATATGTTTTACTACATTATAGATCAAAGTCGAGCAATTATGGCGATAGACAATTTAAACATCCCCTTTGATCTGTTATATAATTTTATAAAGTGAATAATCTCTATTTAAAAACTACTGAAGTGAACAATTACCTATATTGAAAGTACAGTGCTGGAAAGAAGTTTAGAACCACCAACAAAAATTGTAAAGGTCATACTTTAATGAAAAAATGAAAAATTACTTTAATATTATTAAAAAATTATAGACATTATTTATTTTAAGTTTTGCTTATAAAACTATTATGAGCGTTATTTGTTTGTTTGTTGTTGTTTTTTAAAGAGGGAAGTACGTTGTATTTTCCCCATTTATGTGTATTGTATTTACCGTTGTAAAGAAAAAAAAAAAATTTAGTTGTTGACTTGACAAACGAAACCTATTTTCTGTTCGTCTCAACATATGTATGTGAAAGAACATTCTCCAAAAAGTATTTCTTTAAGAACAAATATCGTTCAAGATTAATGGACGCCCATCTTGAAGACACTCACATTAGCGGTTCATCATGTGAACCAAATTGTAGAAATCTGGCTCAAGACCGCTATTGTAATTTTTCACACTACTGTTTCAATGAATACCTGCCTATTCTATTGTATTCTGTATACATAAAATATTTCAGAACATATATCTCTGTAAGTACTATTTTTTCAGAATAAATATCTGATTTTTCTATTTTATATCATATGCATGTGTATGTAAAAATTATAATTTTAAAGTACCCAGCCAACTGTCCCTCTCCGGCTCTAAGAATTTCCCCGAAACACAACAAAAGAACCTGATTGCACCATCTCACCTCAAAATACGTGGATAAAAGCCTTTGTATGTTTGTCTTCCGATAAGATAGTGAACTTTTTTCATTTTTCTTGAGGTTGTTCTCTGTTCTCAATTGCTTTGCTCAACAAGCGCAAAACGTTTTGTCACATTTACTAATTCATTTTTTAACACAACTATACAAAATTGGAAAGCTAGACTAGAGATGTAAATTTTCCGGAAAAATATAAGTGGCGGAAAAAAAAAACTGTTTTTTTTACCGGGTTTTTGCGGAAAAAAACGGAAAAGTTGGAAAAATTTATTTTTTATGACTGTTTCTCCCAAATAAATTATGAATCTAGGAAAAAAAGTGACCGGAAAAAAAGTTATCGGAAAAAAAGTGACCTAAATTACAAAAGCGGAAAAAAAGTGACACGGAAAAAAAGTGACAAGGGAAAAAAGTGACACGGAAAAAAAGGGACACGGAAAAAAAGTGACAAGGATTGATTTTGGGGAATTATTATTGATTTTGGGGATTCATTGGTTAAGTATGAAAGAAGGATGGGGGGGGGGGGCTCATAATTTAGGTAAATGGGTTTTTCATGCTGAATTAACTGTTTTAGTTCAATTTTTGGATATACGTTCATACTGAAAAGACGCTTGCCTGATTAGTTTTGGGAAGGGACGATTACCCCCCCCCCCATCCGTCCTCAGTTAGATGAATGGGTTTCTATGCAGAATTATCCAACGTGTGTCAAATTTGAATATACAGGGACTGACTAAGGCAGGGGCATGCGGGGCAATTGCCCCGGGCCTCCGGTTTCAGGGGGGCCCCCAAGGAGAGAAAAGTTTATTGTTAAAAGAGGGCCAAATGATATAAAATAGCAAAATATTACCAAAATTCTTTTTTTTCAATTTTAAGGGGTCTTTTTTCTTCTACCCCCTTTGCTTCCCTGCCCCAAGTCCCCTTAAAGTAATAGTTACATCATAAGAAAATTAATAGTTAAAATTATTTATCATCTGTTATTATGTATAAAGATGTGAAATATAAATACTGAAATCAGTACTTGGTACAAAATTTATGCATACATACAATAGGTTTGAATTTTAATTTTAGTCACTTGAGTATAATTTACAAACATTTTTAAGATAGAAGGGGGCCACTCTAATAATGTTTGCCCCAGGGCCCCCCACTGTCTAAGTCGGGCCCTGTGAATATAGGTTCTTTTCGATAAGGCTTATATATAGTATATAATGCATGAAGAGTTTTAATGGTTATATATAGAGGGAGAACGGGGGATAACCTTTCTTAAATTAAATTAATATCTTTTTACGCATAATTATCCGATTTGCTTAGAATTTTGGACATAGATTCATTATGATAAGACGTATCTCTGGTTAGTTATGGGGTTCTTCTGCTTAATATAAAGGGTGGGGGACGAGCAATTATCTCCCCCTTAAACTAGATAAATAGGTTTTTATGCAGAATTACCCCATGTATTTAAAATTTTAAATATAGGTTCTTACTGATAAGGTGGATCCCTGAATAGTTTTAAGGATTTGATATCTAAGTATTGAAGGGGAATAGAATATAACCTACCTTAAATTAAATTACTTTTTACGCAGAATTATAGGATTTGCTACAAATTTTGGATTATAGATTCATTATGATAAGGCGTATCCCTGATTACATATGGGGTTATTTTTCTAATTAAAAATTAAGGCGGGTGATTTTCCGATCCCCTTAAATTATATAAATTGTTTTTTATGTTCACTTATACGATATATTTCATATTTTGGATATATGTTTTTTCTCATAAAGTTAGTTCCAGAATAATTTTAAGGGTTTAATGGCTAAGTATACTGGGGTTGCGGACATAATCCCAGCGGACAAAATCCCCAAGGACAAAATACCCGCGGACAAAATCCCCACTGGACAAAATATCCACAGACAAAATCCCCATGTGTATTTAGAATTGTAATTCTATCTTATAAAACATAATTTTATTGATAAAGATTTTAATAAAAGTAAAATTAGTCCAACTGAAGAATTTTGCGTATCTTACAGAATTTTTTTTAACATAAAAAGAAATATAATTGCATTAATAAATAATATAGTAGATAACTCAGAGAGTAATCCCCCGTAGTTTGATGTTCACAAAATTGAGCAACTGAAACCTCAGGATTTCATCAACTATGTTATATAATAATAATAATAGCTTTAAGATATATGATGCATTTGTATGCATTATTGTCTTTTAATTTATCATGAATCTTTAGGATAGAATTTTTACTTTATATTTTAAAATGTAGAAATAGATATTTTCAAACTTTTTCATTCATTTATTGTTTTAATTGTAATTCACCGTGTTGGAGTTTTTAATAACTCGTTAATTCTGCGTTGACATTGTCATAAGTAGTAAATAGTCGCAGCTTTAGAGCTATTACAGCGAATATACAACTTATATACTGTATGTGCTCATAAGAAGCCATATCATTCACGCGAAATACCCATTTGCTAATGTTAATTCTATGTAGATTTTTTTTATTTTATTTTTTATTTATTGAGTTAAAATTTCGATTTTTTAAAAAAATTTGTTATTATATAATTTGTAAACAAAATCACATGATGAAACTTCTCATAAATATTATATATATATTCAAAATATGGGTAAAATGAAATCGTTATAAATATTATTTGCAGAATTTCACTTTTTCTTTCACTCAAATAAATAGGAATATAAACGCTTTAATTTTCATTCAGCATTTTTGGAAAATACTAATTTAAATAAAAATTAAAAATACTTAAATTAAAAAAAATGGAAAAAAAATATAACTTAAAAAAGCGTCATATTTTTAAAAGTAATTATTTTTTATTTTATTTGTTGAATCAAAATTACTGTAAAAGAATTAAGAAAGACATATTTCAAGTTTGAACCATTTATCTGTAACGATTCTTGACTTATAACGGTTTATCTAAGAGAAATGGTGAATAAACCCATCATGAAGAAAATCGCACTTTCGTTGCTCCATATCAATCTTTGCTGGAAAGTGCTAGATTTTGAAAACAAACCAAAATATAAAATTTAATATTTCCTTTTCCAATTAAGATAGAAACATGATTTAAATGTCATTTTAAGCAAAATAATAATAATAATAATAATTATACTGTTTATTTTATTTATTTTATTTTTTATTTATTTATTATTTTTTTAAAGGAAAATTTGAAGGTTTTGGCGTCTTGAATTCAAGCTGGTTTTAATACTGTTTACGAAACTATTGCAAAATCAGTATGCATGTTTCGAAGGGAAAATTATAAAAAACAAATACTAGTTATTCCGATTTTTTTTTTCTTTCAGGTATGGATATTTTATTTTCAGCTGTGTGTCGATCTATCTAACTGCATTTTCAAATGATTTTTTTTTTATTTTTTTTTTATCATTATTATTATTCCTCGATCCAAAATGGGCTGATATCTTTTTTCAACTTAATTCTTTATTTTTTACTCAGAATTTTTTGAGAATTTTAAAAAATGGGCTTCTTATCCACAATTAAAAAAAAAAAAAAAAAAAAAAAAAAAAAAAAAAAAAACCAAGAAATTCCACATTTTTAGTTACAATAAAATAAACACACATGCACAGACACAGGGTGACTCATATTTATCGAAACAATAGACTATCTCTTTAAATATTGCCCCTAGGTACAATACTTACAGTTGCAAAGTTTCTTTTTTTTTCCTTACTTATTTATTGCCTAAGTGGGGCAGAATCAGAAAAGGGTGCAAAGTTTGATAAAATAAGTTACAATTACACAGGGGGACTATTTAGGGAAATACAAAAATTACATTTTTATACGGCCCTGGTTGGTTAAAATTTCCCCTTAGGAAGTTTTTCCTTATCATTTTTTAATTTAAACAAGAACAAAAAAAAAAAAAAAAAAAAAAAAAAAAAAAAAAAAAAAAATCTATCTTGATTTCTACAAAACTCAGAGAGTTATGTCTATTTTAATAATTTGCGGGGTTTCAAGGGATCAGACACAAATGAAAATGCGTGTTATTCAATGCGCAATGTTACTGTAAAAGTATCAAGGAAACATTCATTTTTCTTTTATTTATTTATAGAGTTAGAATTTTGAATGCTTTGAGATAGTTAACGATATAATTTGTAAACAGAATCACATCATAAAACTTCTTTTAAAAATAAAAATGCTTTTTTTTTTTTTTTTTTTTTTTTTTTTTTAAAGAGTAATTTAAAACTGTTATTAATCAAAGTTTCATTCGTCGAATTGAATTTTTTTCTTTTGATTAAGTATCTTATTTTTTATTTTGATTTAGCATTTTAAATAATATTTATTTAAAAATAAAATAAAATATTTAAGATAGCAATTTAAAACGAATCGGATGTGGCAATCCCAAAACTTCTGTCTCATGCATGTGAATATTTCAAAAAGCGCTACCAATGCGCGAAAATAAAATAACAAACTATGCTCATCATGAGAATTCTAAGGACATGAAATTCCATGCATTACTTTTTGAATTAGACAATTGCAATATTGGAAAAAATGCAACATAAAAAGCGCCACTTGTTGGGCAACTTATACCAAAACATAAAGTGCAATAATATTTATCAAGCTGAATCTGATATTTGAACCTGAATCTGAAATTTGTTGAAAAAATTCGTGCATTAGCTCTTGGATTAGAACTATTGAAGGAATCGGGAAAAATTCAGCATAGCAGCATCACCTGTTGGATTATTGACACTAAAATATAAACAGAACTAGTTCATACCACGGATTTACTAAATCTAAAGTTTAATGAAATCCGCATACTAGTCATTGAGATAGAGCTCTTGCAAAAATCGTAAAATAATACAACATAACAGTGCCCCCTGTTGAATGATTTACAACAAAAACTGATTAGTTTCAATGTATATCAAGAATTATCTGAATATGCATTTTTATTGAACTCCGTGCATTACTTTTTGAAATAGAGCTATTTCAAAAATCCTGAAAAATGCAGCATAGCAGCGCCACATGTTAAGGCCCCTGTCCTCGCTCGAGGAAACGCTCGCGAGCTAATGCTATTCCTATGGGGAGGCATTTTTCTAATAACTCTTTCGCATTTTGACATTTTTGAATATTTTTTTTTTGCTATGGATAGCTGAGGTGGATGCCGATTGCGCACCTTTTTTACTTTTTCGATTTTGGTTGCAGATATATTTTTTAAAAAGCACTTTCAGTTTCGAAACCGGTTTTAAAAGTGAAACTAACCTTGAAAAAAATATCTGCAGTCAAAATCGAAAAAGTAAAAAAGGTTCGCTATCGGCATGCACCTCAGCTATCCAATGCAAAAAAAATTATTCAAAAATGTGAAAATGCGAAAGAGTTGTTAGAAAAATGCTTCCCCATAGGAATAGCATTAGCTCGCGAGCGTTTCCTCGAGCGAGGACAGGGGCCTTCAATTCACATAGAAATGTAAACAAAATTATTTCATATCATGGGTTTACTGAATCTGAAGTTTAGGGGAAATCCGTGCCTAAAGATTAGGGGAAATCCTAATGAGATATAGATGTTGCGTAAATTGTAAGGAAAAAAATGCAGTATAGCTGCGCCATTTGTTGAGAAATTTACACCAAAAAGAAATCAGCAACTTTATATCAGGAACTACCTGAATATAAATGTTTAGCAAATTCAGTGCATTAATTTTTGAGATACAGCGCCCCCAAAACTTATGTCACAGACAGAGCCATAAACTCATAAACAGACAATTTGTAAAAAAAAACTTTTTTGGAGTCTCTGACACTTAAAACGTAAAAAGTGGAATTCGAAAATTTTCATGAATCCAATACTTTTTTCATATAAAAATAAAAGAAAGTAAAAACATTAATTATGAACAAATTGGAAGATTTTCTTTTAGACATCTTACAAAACGCACATAGATAAGCAAAATAAATTTTGCAAATAAATATTCGTATCTACCAGTGAGTCACTTTTCTTATTATTATTCTTCTAGTAATTTTTCTTGAAGATGTGGCCATTTTTGTGATACTCTGCATATAAATGTGAGTAGTACTGGGTGCATAATTTATGCATACATATAATACATATGAAGTTTAGCATTAGCCACTTCCACATTATTCACAAAAAATTCTACCATTCATCATGGGAGATCAATCCAAAATATTCATTGCCCCCCCCCCTCCCCTTCCCCCCGTCATAGCTGTACTCGGACCCTGTTTCCTTTATATTTAACAAGATACTTTGCATTTAACATTTCATTGCTAAGACTGTGGCAAACTCAGTAGTACATTTTTCCACCCTCTCCTCCACCCTCCGCAGAGTACCAAGAATGCCGAAATAAATTAAAAATCATCATCAGGTGATATTATTTACTAAAAATATGCATTTTCTAAAATTGATCCAGAAAGGCTGTTATAGATTGTATACTCCCTCCTCGGTGAATGAAAGGGGGACAATTAAAACGATCATTACATCTTTGAAAAAAAAAAAACGTATAATCTTAAAAATATTAATATTTGTATAAACGAGATCTAAAATTTAAACTAAATTCGAAGCATTTGACAGACTTTAATACATTTAAAAAGCAATTAAATTTTAAAAATATATGCATCAATTAAGAAAATAATCAATTTTAAAAATTGTTTCATATTTAGTGTAAAGAGTCTTTTATTTCAGACTTTAAAATGTACATGTATATTTAAGAAATATAAAATATCTATCACATAACTTATAACTTCCATTTGTCACTTTCATTTTTCAAATAAGCTTAAAACATTTTTTAAATGTTTAGAGATCCTTTTTGAAAAAGAAACTTGGTCAAAATAGAGCTTTTATTCAGAAAAGTGGGTGTTTTGTCCGGTGGAGTTTTTGTCCGGTGGGGATTTTGTCCGGTGGTGATTTTGCCCGCGGGGATTTTGTCCGTGGGGATTTTGTCCGCGGGGATTTTGTCCTGGACTCGTATACTGTCAGGTTCTGAGACCACCTCTGCTAAAGATTGGAATTTCCGTTATTTCTCTATCTTAATCTCTTTTATATTATACCGGCTGTGTACTAGAATTTTCAAGGTGACATTCTTTCTTTGTTGAAGGGAGAATTGACAGGTAATCCTCTACAGGTGGTGAGTGAGAAAGAGGAGATTGCGGAGAGGCGTGTTCATCCGTCAGTGAGGTATGTGGATGATGAGCTGACAAGCAACATGTCACTAATCAAGAAAGGAATGTGGAATGTGTCCAATGGATAAGCCCCAAAGGGGGTTGACATTGGGGAAACACTGTGATTTGAGAAGAGCAAGTCTTATCTCAGATTAGTTCAGTTCGTATCTGGGTTCATACCTAGAGAGTAGTGTAGGACAGAGGTCCTGATAGGGTGTGCTCTGCGTTGTAGAGCGGAGGCAGTGCGTATCTGGAGAGGAAGGGACACAGACGTCCTGGTGTTTAGTGCTCTGGGCCGAGAAGTGCAGGCCGAGTATCCATGTGTTGGGAGATTCGAAAGTGATCTCCGATAAAGTTAATCTAACGTGCATTGAGTGTGAGGTGGAAGGTGTAATTCGAATAGTACACAGCCAACCTTTACTGTATTTAATTTAATGTTGAACCGTATCACCTATATCCGAGTTGTAATTGTATATAATGGTAAATAGCGTATTTAGTGTGTACATATATTCTAAATAAACTGTTAATTCAGTTAATTGACAGCGTCAGTGTTCATTTACACAATCCTCACAGTGGGTGACCGATATCACCTAGTAATATCGGTGGTGGCAGCTATAACTACCACGGACTTTCTTCAAAGTTGTGCGGGCTGAGAGGAACGTCCGACATATACAGTGGGGGAACGGAGGATAACCCCCCTTAAATTAATAAATGGCTTTTTACGCAGAATTATCTTATTTGATTCAAACTTTGAATGTGCGTTCATTATGATAAGGCGAACTCCTGATTATTTGCGGGTTATCCCCCGTTCACCCCTCTATACTTAGCCATTAAACCCTTAAAACTATTCAGGGATTTACTTTATCAGGTAAAACTTATATCCAAAAGTTGAAATACGTTGGATAATTGTGAAAAAAAACTCTTATTTAAAGAGTGGGGGATTAATCGCACGCTTCCCTTATTTAATTAGCAAAAGAACCCCATAATTAATCAGAGATACGCCTTCTTATAATGAATATACATCGAAAATTTGAAGCAAATCGGATAATTCTGCACAAAAAGCCATTTATTTAATTTAAGGGTGTATTTCGATTCAAACTGCCTATTTTCCGATTTATTTTTAACTTCATTTTTACTCGCATATGCATCAAACTGACAAATTCTCTTATTTAGAAAGTACACAAGGTGCCGTAATTGTCAATTCTTTGATAAATGCAGAAAATATTGCGAAAAAAGCAATCAGAAACGGCACTTTGAACAGATTTTCCCCTGGCGGGAGATCTGTGAACGAAAAAAAAGGTCATACTGAGAAGATAATTGTTTATAAATCAAATTCTAATGAATTGAGCGTAAAAATACAGCACATGGCACCTTGTACATCTCTTCAAAAATATCCTCAGCAAGTTTCATGTTTCTACTTTTGAAAATGTGTCTGAAATTGTACCGGAAAATTTCGGGAGATCTGTGAACGAAAAAAAAGGTCATACTGAGAAGATAATTGTTTATAAATCAAATTCTAATGAATTGAGCGTAAAAATACAGCACATGGCACCTTGTACATATCTTCAAAAATATCCTCAGCAAGTTTCATGTTTCTACTTTTGAAAATGTGTCTGAAATTGTACCGGAAAATTTCGGGAGATCTGTGAACGAAAAAAAGGTCATACTGAGAAGATAATTGTTTATAAATCAAATTCTAATGAATTGAGCGTAAAAATACAGCACATGGCACCTTGTACATATCTTCAAAAATATCCTCAGCAAGTTTCATGTTTCTACTTTTGAAAATGTGTCTGAAATTGTACCGGAAAATTTCGAGCTGTTGAAGGTGGAAAAGCGTTTTTTTGAATACACCCTTAAGGGGGTTTATCCCCCGTTCTCCCTCTATACATAGCCATTAAACCCTTAAAACTATTCAGGAATTTACTTTATGAGAAAGATCCTACATCCAAAATTTGAAATAAATCGGATAAGTGTGCATAATTTTTTATAAATCTAATTTAAGGTCGGGGGTAGTAATCACCCGCCCCCTTTTTAATTAGCAAAAGAACCCCATAAATAATCAGAAATACGTCTTATCATAATTAACCCATGTCCAAAATTCGAAGCAAATCGGATAATTATCCGTAAAAAGCCATTAATTTAAGAAAGGTTATCCCCCGTTCCCCTTCTATACTTAACCATTAAACTCCTAAAACTCTTCAGGCACTTTATACTATATATAAGCCTTATCGAAAAGAACCTATATGCAAATTTGACACAAGTTGGATAATTCTGCATAAAAACCCATTCATCTAATTGAGGACGGATGGGGGGGGGGGGGTAATCGTCTCTTCCCAAAACTAATCAGGCAAGCGTCTTTTCAGTATGAACGTATATCAAAAAATTGAACCAAAATAGTTAATTCAGCATGAAAAACCCATTTACCTAAATTATGAGTCGCCCCCCCCCCCATCCTTCTTTCATACTTAACCAATGAATCCCCAAAATCAATAATAATTCCCCAAAATCAACCCTTGTCACTTTTTTTCCGTGTCCCTTTTTTTCCGTGTCACTTTTTTTCCTTGTCACTTTTTTTCCGTGTCACTTTTTTCCGCTTTTGTAGTTTAGGTCACTTTTTTTCCGATAACTTTTTTTCCGGTCACTTTTTTTCCGTTTACCATAAATTATATTTTCCTAGAGAATATTAAATAATAAACATTTTTTCCCATTTATTTGTATTAAATGAAAATTATTTTCACTTTATATTACAAAATAAAAAGAAAGTAGCAAAGCCTGCTTTTAAAAATTTAATGTTTTTTTTTCCCACAGCCACAGCCTAAGAATTTTTATTAAACGCTATTGTTTGTTATATCACATCTCTGTTGAAATGATTTTTCAGTTACATGTTTAGCTACCAATTGGCCTAATGTAAAAACCTGAGCCAATATGTCTGCAGTTTGGAAGAAATAAATTAAGCATTCCATTTACATAAGTATAGTTTTTAAGTAAATGATACTAGTTTAAAGAAATTGTTGCAGTTTTGTCATTATTATCAATATCAGTATTCAAAAGTTCCATTGTTTGTTTAAAAAATGTCTATTTTTAACCGACTTCAAAGAGGAGGTTATGATTTCGACCTGTATGTATTTGTTGTTCACGCATAACTTTTGCAAATATGAACCGATTTTGATAATTCTTTTTTTGTTTGAAAGCGTATGAGGCCATTGTGGTCCCATTCGAATTTCATAAAAATCTGATTATTAGAACTTTAAAAAAAAAAAAACTTTAAATTTCAAATTCATTTTGAAGCAATCGACCAATTAGAAGTGTTCATTTTGCATGCTTTTATGTTACACTTACATAGACACACGATCTTTTCATTGTTAAAAGTTTGAAGTTTTTGCTGCGTCGTCACTCCACCGCTTTTATGGAATATCTCTATTTTGACCAATGAGAATTCACCATAATATAATGAAGTAATCATTTTCTATAAAAGCGATGGATTGACGATAAAGTAAAAGTTTCAAATTTTTATCAGTATTCATAGTGCAAAATCTTAACTGGATGAGGGCCAGGATTCACATAAATTTTGCGCTGTTTGCGAAAGGAGATTTATTAACAAGAAAATTTATTTAAAACATTGAAAAATTTGCTAAAATTCAGACTTTTGATTCGTTAATCTGGTTTCGCTAACAGCGGAAATTCTACCTGGATTCCGGACAAGTTCTCTTATGCAAGAAACCGGAAATATAGCATCTAGGGGATATAGTGTGGAAATCGGCTATCTCAGGGCGTGTTCAGAGCGCGAAACTTTAAAATATAGGGCTAAAACCACAGTCCGGTGAAATCCAAGCGCATTATTGGCCATTGAGCCGCGTCCTTTTCAGAGAATAATCTCTTAGCGGTAGGGGAAATGTCGCCTTACTCCTTTTTCCGAGAAAAAATCGTAGCGGCAATTTCGAAGTAAATCTGATCTGTTTTCATTTATAACCAAAATTTTTCACTCTCGTTCTATAAAATGTCATCAAAATATCTTAACTGAGTTAATTTCGATGGTTTATCGTAAATAAGAACAGACGGTAACAATCGCTTGAAAATTACATTACCCCTCCTTCTTTTTCAAATGGAGAAACAAATTCGTGACACCCTTTCCACACGACCAATGAGGTGTCTGGATTTTACTTTTACTTGACTGTGAATTTGGCCCTCCATTTCAAAATTTCGCGTTCAGAGCAACTTACAAAAGTAACCATTGTTACCGACCGATTGTAGGGCAGTACGAAAGCAAATTGTGGCATCAATGAAAACTATTCTGTTGAATTGTCGCTGACGTCACACTTCGCTTTGATTTTCATTTCGTACTTGTCTACAATCGGTAAGTGGTCGGTAAGTAACCGGTAAGTTGTGCTGAACACGCCCTCTGTAACACTTAAAAAAGCGCTAAAATGTTCTATTCTTTAAATGTGCAACAATGCTAATGAAATTTAAAGATAGAAGCGACATCTGCAGGACATTTTCTAAAAATGCAAGAATTATTGCTAGTCTAGATAATGTATCACACAAATGCCGCAGATGTCGCTGTGATCGACACTTTGGAATTCAATAGCATCGTTGCACATTTAAAGGATACAAATTTTTAGCACTGCTTGCATTGCAAAAAATTGAGCCCTTATGCTACATCGTCACTCCATCGCTTTTATAGGAAACGATTACTTCGCGCTCTGTTATGGAGCATTCTCATTGGTCAAAACAAAGAAATTCTATAAAAGCGATGGAGTAACGATGCAGCAAAAGGGTCAAATTTTTTACAGTGTCGATAGCAGATTTTCACTTCATGTATTCCAGATTCTCTCCCTCGAACAATGAAAAGTTCTCCAAAATGAAGGCTTATGACTGGTCAATCTTGTTTTGCTTAACAGCGAAAAATCCTTCGGGATCCTAACCACTATTGCAGAGATGCTAGTTTTTTCCCAAAGTACGAAATCTTAGCTGGAACAATTCTCGTATCCACCAAAGTGAAAGATCCACATCGATCCAGACATGAGAATTCGATATCGAAAAGCTGAAAATTCATCTCTAAAGAGCCTTACACGTTAAAGCAAGAGTGTCTGTGTATCAGGGTGCTTGTTATGCCGGATTCACAAAGTGATTAAAGTACATTGCTATGTGCTAGATTTACATTTGGACAAATTTAAATGACGAAAAATTTTGATAAGCTTACCATTAAAGTTAAGCTAGTTAATTTCTTTCACCCATAAAACAAACTCGTTCAGGCGACTACCGCCAAGTTCTGAAATAAAAATTCTTAAATTTTCTATACTTTGGAAAACCGCGTTTATCAAAGAATATTCTTAACTTCAAATATTGCTACTTTCATATAGAAATATGTTGAATCATGGTGTGATTTTGATAATATCTTCCTTTTTAGTTTTTATGACTGAGAAGAGTATTTTAATACATACGAACATTTAGAATTCTTTGCTATACATTGAATCATAGAAGCAACTTGACGCGCTCTGATTGTGTACGCGTACTTTAAACTGTAAAAAATCTGACCCTTTTGCTGCATCGTCACTACCCTGCTTTTATAGAATATCTCACTTTTGATCCATGAGAATGCTCCATAATAGACTGAAGCAATTGTTTTTTATATTAGCAGTGGAGGGACGATGCAGCAAAAGGGTCAAATTTTTAACAGTGTACCCTGTTTAAAATGTCTTGAAAAATTACCTCTGTTTTTAAAGACTATCTATTTTCTGCCCAATGAAAACGCTCCATAGACGTTTTTAGATCGCTCTCATTAGTCAGAAAATAGATAGCTTTAAAAACAAAGGTAATTTTTCACAATAATTTTAACGTATACGGATGGATTGTCAGCTTTTCAACGCCCAATTACGAAGTCTGTAGATTTCAATGTGGACCTTAAGGCACTACACTAGTCTCAGAAAAAGACCCTAATGTTAATTTTAATATAGTTACATGATTTTTTTTAGAATAGGATAGCCGAGAATGATCTACAACCGGCCTAGTTTTTACTTCTTCGATTTTGCTTATGTATGTTTTATATAATGATAGTTTCAATTTCAGAACCGTTTAAACCGATTTTGAAATTTAAAGTATTTTTTTTTTTTTTAAATCTGAAACCAAAATTGAAAAAGTAAAAACTAGGCCGGTTGTGGAATATTTTCAGCTATCCTATGCAAAAAAAATCACGTAAAATTTTTAAAATTTGAGCGAGATATGTGAAAAGAACGCCCCTATAGACTTCACATTATCATCCGGGTCAGTTTCTGTGCCTAGTGTGTGGCTTTAAAGTTTGCTGGATGCGATAAATTTCCGAAATGTTAAAGCTTAAATGGACAAGTTCTCGGATCCACTAAAGCAGAAATAGACATCGATACCAATCGACACCTTAAGTTGTTGAAAAGATGAAAATCCTTTAGTATATATTTTCCTCCGGAGGAAAAAAATTATCTCTACATATCAATGCAAAATAAGATATGTGTAACAAAATTATCTTTAGATTCAGATTAGGTTACCGGATTAGACACCAGAATGATTTCAGATTTTGTTCATGTAGGATTCCTCGATGTGAATATGGCGACACATGGAGCACAGTATACGATTGATTGAAAAGATTCTGGACAAAAATGAGTCATCAAGGGGGTTCTTGTGGCCGAGTGGTTAAGACACCACGCTACTAATCTCTTGAGAGCGTAGGAGATTGTAGGTTCGAATCCCACTGACTCCGTTGCACACACTCTTTATGTGTAGCTCCCGGTTGTACTTTTCTTGTGTCGTAATATTTCCAAGTGCTATCTTGTCCTTGTATGTCCATGAATTTGTAAAATAATATGGATTATGCATTTATGTCTGTGTAGAAATAAAGGATCATTCGGCGTACAATCGAATGCTACCAGGATATCATCATCAAATTTTATAATAGAAAATGCCTAGCATTGCGATACATTGTTAAAAATTTAACTTTTGCTGCATCATCACTCCATCCCTCTTATGGAATATCTCATGCATACACTGTAAAAAAATTACCCTTTTGCTGCATCTTCACACCCCCGCTTTTATAAAATATTTGCCTTTTGACCCATGAGAATGCTCCATGATAGGCTGAAATAATCGTTTTCCATAAAAGCGGTAGAGTGACGATGCAGCAAAAGGGTGAAATTTATAAATGTTTAGTTGGGACAAAAGCGTCCATGAAAAAGTATTTGGGCATCGAATGCTGTCACTCTCTTATAGATGCAGCCAAGTACAGGTTATGATTTTCGGATTCCTCGTCGAATCATTACCGCTCATTTCCGATGCCTTTACTGCATTTATAGGAATTAGATTGTTGTTGTTTATCTATTGAATCATAGAGCGATTTTTGTTAAAATCTTTCTTTTTGCTTTTTCTGATTGAAGGGGGAGTACTTTTGACTACACTAGAAAAGCATTTTACTATTCATTGATACGTGGAGTCATTTTGCTGTTTACTCATATATGGAAGCCCTTTGCCGCGCGCTTATGTGTAAGGACACTTTACTTGAGGCATTGTCACCTTTCGATAACCACTTCCGATGTCCGTACGATTAGATGTTGACTTTAAGATTTCATGAATGCGGTAGCTTTTCGTCGTGCCAGATCTGAAGAAGTTACCACATCCAGAAAACCTAAAGATTCACAACGATACTAACCGATATTGTAAGTGTCTTTTGAAAAGTTGACAATCAAACAGTGACAAGTAAAGCGAATACATGAGAACTCAGCAAAGTGCGTTCATTAGTAATGCGTTGCAAAGAGCCATCATATATCAGTACACATAATTATGTATTACGGTATAAATAACTAAAAAGTAGGAAATAAATTTAACTTTTTCAAAAAAATGTATAACCGACTCCAAAGAAAAGCGCTAAAAAGAATTAAATAATTCTATAAAATTCTCTAATGACAAATCGTTATCCAATAACCACACATTGACTATCATGTACCGGTATAAAACGGTTAAATCTAATATATAGAATTTAATATCCACCAAACATAGATTTTCCAGAGAATATTTTTTACAAGAGATTAATTTACATATTTTTGATTTAATTTTTGAATATATACATATAAAAAGTAATGAATTACTTTTTGAAGTTGGTGCCAAACTATCTTAAGTATAGTAAGAATTCTGGATATATTATGTCTAGTACCGTAAATCAAATGGGGAAATCATTATCGATTATGATTGTTTGGCACCAATTTCAAAAAGTAATTCATTAGTTTTTATATGTATATATTCAAAAATTAAATCAAAAATATGTAAATTAATCTCTTGTAAAAAATATTCTCTGGAAAATCTATGTTTGGTGGATATTAAATTCTATATATTAGATTTAACCGTTTTATACCGGTACATGATAGTCAATGTGTGGTTATTGGATAACGATTTGTCATTAGAGAATTTTATAGAATTATTTAATTCTTTTTAGCGCTTTTCTTTGGAGTCGGTTATACATTTTTTTGAAAAAGTTAAATTTTTTTTTTTTTTTTTTTACAGAATCTTGCAAAAGAATTCTTAAACATTGCGGTCTATAGGCGCAATAAATTCAAAAGGAATTTTAACAATGTTATAGTATTTAAAACACAACAATTAGATACATATCTTTTATATACATCGTAAAAAGCTTAAAAGAATGGTGTTTGCGACATTAAGTCTTTTTATTTTACAGGGTGTGAAAAAAACCAGAGATACATTGTCGTTTATAGTCGATGATGCACAGAAAGACATTTTAATTTAACTATATAATTTTTTACTCGTACGTGAAACTTTTGTCTGCTTTTAATAAGCTATTTAATATGGGTGTTGCAAACGATGTACGCAAACATTCGTGTATACTACATACACAGTTGCTCAAAATAATTTGAAAACGTGACTCTTTATGTGTGCCTTAGCAAGTTCTTTGTATCATTGTTTTGAAAGAAATTTAGATCATTAATTTAATTAGAGAATTATCATCATTTATAATGTTAATAGCGATATACAGAGATGCATAAAAGTATTTAAATATAATGGTACATATAAGTCTTAATTTTTGAAAATTATTTTATATACTTCAGGGTATCGTTTTTCTTTCTTTCTTTCTTTTCTCATTACAAATAAAACTTTTGATTTTTATGTTAAGAAGCAAACAAGATTGTTAATATAGTGAAATTTTTCTGTATTGGACATCTACGGTTCCAAAAAAAAAGATATCCAAGTTAGAGAAGTATCCAACTTATAGAGGTTAGACATAATGTTAAATATCCCAATAATCCGTTCTCAGAAAAGTGTCCAACTTGGGAATTTTTCTTTCTAAAATTTCTTTAGTTATTTGCAATTACTATTTAAAGGGAAGAAATTAAAAAAAAAAAAATTTAAAAATGTTTCATATTACAATAATGGGTAATGTTTGTATAAACTTCCGTGACTTAAGTACTTATTACTATTTATAATTTTAATTTTAGTAATTTATTTGTTAAATTAAACTTTCTTTAATTATTAAATCAATTATAAAATCCCTTACTTTAAATAAATGTGCTTTTCTAACGTCCATAACAATAATTAGAGCCCTTTACCTCACAATGCTCCTTTCCTAATAGAATATATATTTATAAAAACAATAATTAAATAAGAAAAATAAATCTTGCTATGACGCATGGATTATAAAACACTTTCCAACGACTCAGAAAAGTAGTTTCCCATATGGCCCTTATATTTGTGACTCCCTGTATTTCGCTATAAATGTTATCCATTCTAAAATTTAGATCTGAGTTATATCGCTATTTATCGTTAGCGTTACACAAATATAGTGATGGTGTGATATATCGAGATATTACGATAGTCACAATACAACTATGTACGGCAATATATCGTTAAATAATAGTTATTTAATATCGCTATCCAAATATTAAAAAATAATACTTAACAAAAAATTTTGACATTTGCTTATTTTGACATTGCTTATTTTGACATTTATACTGTTTTAAAGTGTCGCACAAAATAATATGTACGACCCTGTAAAAATAGTCAGAAACGTTCATTTTTCATAGAGGATTTTTTTCTTGAGTCTAAAAACAACATATATCATTTCATTAGTTTTTAAAATATTGAAACTGTTATAAAACAGGTTTAAAAACAATGCATGACACAGGCTCATTGGAATAATGAGAAAAAATTACATTCACAAAACATTTAATTAACACAGATAAATGCATAATTGCTGGATTGATTCGAGAAGAGATATGACGTCACATACGTAATACTTGTCACATGATCACTGCAAGTATGCAATAATTCTTTTTGATGTCCACAGAAAAATCGTCTAAATTTATTTTAAATTTCTTTCACCCATAGACCGTTATGTTAAATAATTCTTTTGCGATGACCTGTAAAAAAACTATAAGTGCCACATATACCATTTTCAATAGGGAACTTTCTGGAGTCCATATATACAACATATTCAAATTTCAAGATGATACGAGTATCTTTACGCGAGTTTTAACACTTTTCATCTTCGTTGGAAAGTGTTAATAATCGTCTGAATTTATTTTTAATTTTTTCCGTCCATAGACCATAATGTTAAAGAATTCTTTTGCGATGTCCTGTAAAAAAACTATAAGTACCACATACACCATTTTCAATAGGGAACATGCTGGAGTCCACATATACAATGTATCAGAATTTCATGATGATACGAGCATTTTTACGTGAGTTATCGCGCGGACAGACAGACAGACTGACGGACATACGGACAGACAAACTGAAGTTATAAACACTTTTCAACTTCGTTGGAAAGTGTTAAAAGCAATGTTTCCTTTCTAAAATAAGTGATTAATTTCTCTACTGTTACTCGATAAAATATTCATGAGTAAAACATTATTGATAAATACAAAAATAGAAAACTTATATAATCATCTATTCTGATAGTTAACATTTAAGGTTTAACCATTTCCGCCATTTTTGTTAAAATCATGTTTGTGAAGAAAATTTTTGCAGCAATAAATTTTCGAATTATACTTGTTACAATACTTTGTTTTGTACCAAATATTATGCATAAAAACGATAGTTTTTCGACAAATCGTTAATAAAATAGTTGATTTTGCCTTAATATGACTTTTTTTTAAAATTCAGACAAATAAAAAATCAATTTTTAAAAAAAAATATTATATTAAATAAAAATAGTTTCATGTAAAGGAAATTATAAGAAATATTATTTTTCATTAAATTCGTAAAAAAAATAAAATAAAATAAAATAAAAATAAAAAAGACTGTTCTCGTGTTGATAAGAACACGTATATCATATAAAATTTCCTCCAAAATAACACGTATCCCCCAAATTTGATCAAAATATGATATAACTGTGGATTGTTCTAATTGGTCACCATGGAGTTTCAAGACTTTTATGGAAAAAGTAAAATTAAAATGCTTAATTAAAATAATTATATGTAAATTTAAATATTTTATATCTTGAAAAGGTAATGTTTGCTTCAGGATGAGATTGCATTTTATCATTTTATACGTATAAAAAAAAATCAATTACTTCATGGAGATATAATTTAGATTCAAATACCACTTCATAGCCCAGCTTCAAACCTTCGCTCCCTTTCGCCCTCAGGTCTTTAACCTCCCAAACTGTTCTGTGATTCCCTCCCGCTGAAATATCATTTCATTGTGTACCTACTTGTAGGACGAACAAAACTTTCTCACTTTCATATTACCGGTCTGCGTAAGGACATTTGGGGACACTGTGGTGGCTAGTATTGTCTAGGAGGAGACATAATCTTTGCAGACAGAAACTGATGTTTCACTTGACCACCAATTGAGTAACATGATCTCAGGGTCTGCTCCGCTCCTTCCCCCTTCCCCCAAATAAGGAAATACAGTTAAATTATATTCGTAATTTTTTAAATATTCTTTACTAGTTATTAAAAATATTATTTGTTTAAAGAGGTTTAAAAGGAAAATTTTTTCCTGTGATGATTTGTAAAATAAAATAAAAATAATCCAAAAATCCCCCCCCCCGTACCTTAAATAATAAAACATTAAAAAAAAACAAAAACATAGAATTAGAATAGATTTTAGTTAAATAATAATTATATAAGCTTTTAGTCAGACTTCTTCTACGAATTCCCACACTGGGCGAATAGTAACGTGTAATGTAAATATGCAATAAAACTATCTGGTACTCTTCGAAAGAGAACATTTTGAAATTCTTTTAGTGATAGTTAAAGATATAAAATCCCCCATTTTGAAATAAGCTATTATAACATTTTCATGATTACATCTCGTTTACTATAAAAAAATCTATAAAAAGTGTTCAACATAACATTTTTAATAACGGACAATTTTGCAATTTTAGAATTGAGTTATAAATTTTATTAATTTTTATGGAAATAATATTTGGATTTGGAAAAGGAACAAAACATTTTTAAAATTTAATGTATGAATTTGAGAGTCAGAAAAAGGAAAATAATAAAATAAAATAAAACTCTCAATGAGTATGAGTATATAGAGGGTGGACATAACGTTAAACCTATGGATCTGTTCTCAGAAAAAGTGAAGTGCCTAATTTAGGAAGGTGTTCAACTTAAGGGGATGTTCAACTTGGGAGGTTTTACTGTATATAAATTGTAACGATCAATATATATGTATATGCATTGTGCAGATTGTAAATGAATTGTGCTCGTTGAAATATGTTCATTATATGCATTGTGCAGTCATAAGTTTTTAACTAAAAGTGAGAGTAAAAATACTCGATACATTCAATCATTTAGTGAAAAGTATAGTAAACTTTCAGTAATTAAAAGTATAGTTAATTCACGCATCGAAAAGGTCTACGAGTTTCATTGACGGGCCTGAAATATTATCCAGGTGATGTGTTCTCCCATCACGAATGTATTATTATATGGTCAAACCTCATTAACGCGAACACGCTTAACATGAAATACTTTTAATCCGAATTGGATACTCTTTCCCAATCAAATTAATAAAAGTTATAAACAGTTACCTTATTATAACTTTGACTGATAACATGAAATACTGCTAATACATAAACAAAATTTTATTATGTCCTCTACAAGTTCACGTTAATGAGGTTTGGTTTCATCAAAGGGTGAGAAATAATAAATTTGTTAATTTTTAAATAGTAAAACATATATATGAAATAATGTTGCCTTGGTTAACATTTTCATTATTCCAAATAAAGTGAATTAAATATACGTTACTGTTACGTTCTTTATAAGATTAAAAAAAAAAAAATCAATTTAAAAAGGAGTGTTAAAAGGTATCTTCTAAGTTCACCATATATTAATAATGATACTTCAGGATGCTAGCGATGGTTTATTTTCATTCCCACTTTTTCCTAATAATTATATGTGTCACAGATTTTTGCACTAATTTCTGAGAGACGTATGACAAAAATTAATATTAAAAAAAAATAAAAAAATCTTGGTAGATAAAATTAAATATCACTACGCACACTCTACGCCAGTTCTGCATGCATAAGCCTCGATTAGTACGCACGTTTACATGGTCCCCGTTCATACTGTATTCATACAGAGTCCACGGTTCGTAGGTGTGTATACTCATACACATGTACTGGCTTTCACTGTCTGTATACCGAGTCCACGGTTCGTATGTGTATACGCATGGTCCTCGCTTTCACTGTGTGTATACCAAGTCCACGGTCCGTATGTGTATACGCATGGTCCTCATTTCCACTGTGTGTATACCGTGTCCACGGGTTGCATGTGTATATGCATGGTCCTCGCTTTCACTGTGTGTATACCGTGTCCACGGTTCGTATGTGTATACGCATGGTCCTCGCTTTCACTGTGTGTATACCGTGTCCACGGTACGTATGTGTATACGCATGGTCCTCGTTTTCACTGTGTGTATACTGAGTAAGCGGTACATAGGTGTATAGACAATATAGTTAATTCTCTGAACTTATTAAATTTCCATCTATTTCAGTCAACATGTAGGACATTTACATTACTAAGAAAAAAATGTATACTTATCACAATCGTAATATTTTTAATTAAAATTTACTGGGTATATTAAAGAAGAAAAATTTTATTATACTGAAAAAGAGATTCAAGAAATTCTTCCACATATTCATATACTTATACATTCTTATTACTAATTTAATAATTATATAAATGCAACACATTTGTATTCCTGAATTTACATATTAGTTGTAATATACGTATAAATCAGAAATTCGTCTTTTCGCCTTTTAACAAATAAATAAATAAAAGAAACGAATATAATTATCGATTTGATGCATATTTCAAAAATATATATAAGTAAAATTTGAAATATACTGCGAAAATTTTGGTTTATATTTATTCAAGTTCAAAACTAAAGTTACATTTCAAATACTCTCTTAGAAGAATGAAAATGAAGCAATGTCTTGCTTTTTTCGTTTACGTTCCCATTTGAACAATTCACAAGTGGAAAGTCCTCTGTTGGACGGTTTATTCACCGTGTGTGTGAATGTCCTCGGTTGCCTTGCAAAAAAGCATATTTGAAAAAAGCCTATATTTAAAATTTTTGAACCGGTTATATAATATACGTTCATCTAGAATACTAAAAAGCTGAAAAAAAATAAAGAAAACACATTATTTCAATAGGTCCGCAGTTGGTCGGTTTGGCTACCGCGTCCTCGTTTCCCACCATATTCCGGACTGTGTGTGTGTGTGTGTGTGTGTGTGTGTGTGTGTGTGTGTGTGTGTGTGTGTGTGTGTGTGTGTGTGTGTCTGCGATGGCTAGCAAAATCTATGGGACGTACGAAGCTCAAAATTTTTATGAGAGTAGCCCAATATCTCTCCTGATGCACCTGAGCTTCAGAATTTCGAAATTCTATTTATTAACTGAGTAATTAATTAAATTCCAAAGATCACTCTCATAAAAAATCGCCTTTTTTCTTCTTTTTTTCCCTTCATTTAGTTATGGTTGGTTGGTTGCATAAAATTTTGGCATAAATAATTAAAAAAGCTGGAACCGACCTTTAAAATTTATAGACTGGCAAGCTGTCAGTTTAAAAGATGATTTTTTATCACAGCGGTTGTAAACCATGGAGGAAAAAGATAGGTGGTGGTGAAGTAAACCGAAAAAAGGGTTGCAATATTAAACCATTTATCGCTCAAATTTTAATGTCCCAAACAAAAGCATGTAGAAGAGATTTTGTATTAATAAGACGAATTGAAAGAAATGAATTACAGCTGAAGCGTATTTTGCGAAGAAATAGTAATTTTTTAAAATGGTCTTTTTTCCATTATATTATTTATTTTTAAAAAAATGTTTGCTTTTAAAATAATTGGAATTGATAAATTCGAAATAATTAAATATCAAAATAAAATAAAAAAGAATATTGAAAACATTTGATTTGAACTAAAAATTGTATTACTAAAAGTTTTCTTTTTTTTTCAGAACTTTTTA
Organism: Maratus speculifer; assembly: GCA_964019185.1. NCBI lineage: Eukaryota > Metazoa > Arthropoda > Arachnida > Araneae > Salticidae > Maratus > Maratus speculifer. The sequence goes on along the minus strand of OZ025302.1, from coordinate 159,973,793 downwards.
ATACTTTATAACGTAGATGAAAAAATGTTTTTAATTTAACAACATATTAATAACTCTATGTCAATATATAAAATATATTTATGAAAACAATCTTTTAAAATCATGCGCGAAAACTTAAATAACAAATATTAATCTAAAATCTAGATTTCAGAGTGCAGACGATTTTAAGACATTAACGAAAGAATGTTAACTTTTCAAGCAAAATCTTAAATGATGCTTCTATATTGGTATTTCAAAGTGACGGCTAGGTTACATTTATGTTATATTTAAGTTACGGTAGGGTAATGTTAAGTCGCAGTTAGGTTACAGACAGATTATGGTTATGGTACAAAAGTTTACGGTTAGGAATTTGTCCACAGTGTATACATTACGCATGCTTTGATTAAAAATATACACTTTTGTTAAATGGTTCTGAAATTATAATACTATATACCAATCTTTTATCATCGCGTATCGATTTCATTCATGGTATAGACGGAATTAAGAGTGATATAATTAGTTTGAAATTCAAAATATTTCACTTGGGATTTCTATGCGAAAAAAATAATTAGTTACGTGATTTAACAGTGATTTTTACGGGTAAATATCAACACTTTAACACGAAACTAACGCAATCGTTGGATACATGTTCCCTCCCGTGTTTCTCATTGCTCATTTTAAGTATTTTTAGAGCTCAATATTAGTTGTTCTTTTTAAAACCGATTTTTCACATAGTCAGCTGCTACGTATTTCAGACAATGTATTTCTGCATGCTTCCAGTTAATGATAAAATCATACAAATTTCAAGTTCGTTTAATATTGTTAATACGGACCCGGGCAACGCCGGGCGGGTCAGCTAGTAATAAATAAAATAAAATATTTTTTAAATGTTGCCTAAAATTCTTGGAAAATTACTGATACTTAGTTATATTGACCTGTAATTCACATTCATATGATCACACTTGTCATGAATGTGAGCCTGTGTTGTGTGTCATAAAAGTAGATATTTTCTATAAAAAGAATTTTTGACATGCTTTATTAAGCTTAACCTGTATGTATGTATGTAACAGAATCTTTGAACGTTATTTTCACCCACTTTAAGACATCAGACTAAATTGAACCTTTGCTCACCTATTGAGAACGATGACATTTCAACAATTTGAAAAGTTGCCGCTTAAAAGGATTAAAATAAAAAACGCCAGATAAATGGATCAAAAGCAATTTGTAAAATTAAGTCATCTAACACCTTAGACACATGACAATCACAGAAATACAAATGAAAACCGTAACTATGCCACCGAATAAAACATTTTGAACTTTTTAGTTCAACCTGATATAAAAGCGTGTTTTTAACTTTTTAGCAATTATTCATAAACAGAACGCAAATATTAAAATGAAACCAGTGCTCATATTTCAATCACTTTAATAAAGCAATTATTTTAATACAGTTGAACCTCGTTAACATGAACCTCAAGGGGAATCAAAATTTTGTTCGTGTTAACAGTAATTCATATTATCAGTATCAAATCTTTGTATTCGTCTTTATAGGGGACTGTGAAAACAGTTCATGTTAAAAGGAATTCATGTTAAGCGTGTTCACGACGAGATTTCGCTGTATAGATTAATGAAGTATGAGATATAAATCGAGAATGTGAAATAAAGTGTGTGTTTAATAACAATGCTTGGTTTTGTTTTCACTTTTGAGTATAAAATGTAAAGTCCTTATTTATAATTGTGTTAGAATCCTTTTTACATATAAATAATTTCAGTAGTCTAACTGCTTTGTCGATAAGGATTGTTTATCTTTACAATAAAATATTCTTTGGCTCGTTTAAATAACTATGGATTTGAAAACCTATTTCTGATTTGTTACAAATAAAGATGAAATCATATTTATTTAGTAATATTTTAGTAATATGCAATTTTTTAAAAGAAAGAAACCACCATGACTGTTATCATTTTTATGTAGGAACTTTTTGGAAGAAGCATGGAAGAGTTTTTTTTTTTTTGAAGGATATAAATTTAGTTTTTTAGAAGAAATACTCTCATTTAGATCGAACATACTGTAATGAAATTAGGTTTCTATGAATCAAAACTAAAAGTTAAAAACTGGATGGTTAAAAAATATATATAAATATTGATATTTTAAAACAATTTTTATGTAAGGTGCTGAGTTATTTCCTTTTGTGTTATTGGATATTATTTTGTGTTGCATTTTAAGCAAAACATGTAAGTGTAGTTATAAAACATTGTTAAAAGAAATTATTTTGTATTTTAAGCCTATTACATTTTCAGGACTAGCTGTGCTAGATGGATTCATTTATGCTATTGGTGGTTGGGATGGTCTTTCTAGGTTGAACAGTGTTGAACGTTATAACCCCTGTAATAACACATGGGAATATGTTGCTCCTATGAAAATTTCATTAACAAGTCCAGCAGCTGTTGGTCATCAAGGTCATCTTTATGTTACAGGTACTTTTTTTTAAATTTTCTTTCTTTTTTAAAGTATAATGTATAGCATACATGATTTTTACAATCCTTATAAAGCTCTTTATTTTTGTTGATCATCAAGGTAATCTGTATCTTACTGTTGGGACGTTTCTTTTTGTTTGGAATTGTATATGAAACTTCTACAATAAAGAATTTTGTTAACAAGTAAATTTAAACAGTAATAATAAAATTTGAAAAAAGAGAAAATTAAATTCAAACTAAAGTAAAAAATTTCTTAAAGGCAATATAGAAACATTTTAAGTTTAAATAATTGAATTAAATCTGAAATTAAACTTATATTGAAGTTATAAAAAAATTCTAAGTTTATATAAATTCTAAATCTCCCAAATTACAGACTTTTTCCTTTTATTTATTTATTTATTTTGAATGAGAAAATTAGCGATAAACATGGTTTTTTAATAGAAACCTTACCAAATTTATGAAATTTAAAAATAACCTTTAAACAAATAAAAGAAAAGGGGTGAGATGAAACAATTTTAACTTTTTTTTAATTATCTTATTTCTTCACATTTTATCATCTTTGTTATCTTATCATCATAATTTATTTATGTTTTTAGTTTCTCTTCAAAGTAATGCTGTATATTTTATAGAATTAATCTTCACCTATTATTAAATTCACTGCTATGCAACACAACTGTCTTCAGTAAAAATCTTCCACACAATGATTTAGAAATTTTCTGCGTACTTATTAAATCAATGTTAGTGTTTATTCCAATAGATAACATTTTAAGGTTTTCCATCAGAGATAGAGCAGAAAAAAATTCCGCTTTACTATGACTGTTGCATGCTAATGTAGTTGCATAATATTGATGTCCAGAGGTGGTGAATTTTCAGAAAGCAAAGCAGCAAATAATTTCCTTGTTAGATTTTTCTTTCCTTTTTTTTTTTCAACCATTTGAAAAATGGTTGTTTGTATTGGTTGAAAAAAAAAGAAATATGAAGAATATCTGAAGTGATGTCCAGATTTTATTCGTTTTCTGATTGGTCCATGTTTAATGTCCAGAAATAGAATACTTTTGTTGCCATGATGACAAAAAAAAATATAAAAAGCTGCAAAAAATTAACTCAAAAATGAATTGTGATACAGCTTTCAAATAATTTGCATTTAAAAATACATTTTTTTCCCTATACTATGGTGTAAAAATTAAAAATTTGTGATGTTTAAAAGTTTGCAAATATATATATATGCGTATATATTTGTAGTGCAGTTTAAATATTTCCAATACTGAAAATTGTAAAACTGAAATTTCATTTAAAATTTGTGTATGATTGGTCCAGGAATATTAATATTTAATCCATGCTGTACATAATATAAGATTATGTTATTATGTAAGCCACATTTTGATCATCGTAAAAATGTTTATTATTATTATCTTTTACAAAATTCTTTACCTTTAGAATTTTTATTTGAATAGGGAGGAAAAATGTCGTTAATGAACAAGTAAATATAAAAGTTACAGAATGGGTAGTTGTAAATTATCAGATATGAAAAAAACTAATCCAAAGACAAACACAGTATGAAAGATCGTTTTTTAAAGCAGAAAAACAAGGTCTGATTACTGATCCCACCCAAAACAAAATGTGTCATGTTCATAAAAAAAGAAACAATCTAATGTTGAACTAACTAATTGTAAAAGACCATGTGTTTTAATAATATAGAATTTATTTATAAATCTTAAACTTTAGTTCCTTGAAAAAAAATCCTTCCAAATGATTGTTGTAATTTGTTAAACTACATTTTTTTCTTTTATACCTGGCACAATTTGGGCATCAGAAAGTGACATTTGTTGGCAAATGATATCAATAACTATAAAAACAAAAAATTAGTGACTCTTTTTTTTTTTTTTTTTTTTTTTTTATTTTGTGAGAAGGGAAAGTGCAATATGCTATAATCTAAATGCTTGTAATTCTTTTGTAACTGATATGTTTTACAACTTTCTTTTCTTTTTCTTTCTTAGGTGGTGCTGTTTTGGAAGATGGAGATGGAATTGACTTAGTCCAGAGATTCTGCCCTTTAACAAGTTCTTGGTCAGATATGGCTCCCATGCTCATAGCTCGATCAGGATCACGTGCATGTGTTGTAAATAACATAATATTTGTGATAGGTATGAAATAAATTATTTTGATTTTCTTCAAATTAATTATTTTGATAATTTTTTTCAAGTGCAGTTTATTTATTTATTTTTTAACAGTAAAGAAATAAAGATTATTAACAATTTTAAAATTAACTATTCATCTTATTTTTTTTTTTTTATTGAATCCAAACATAAAAATCCTAAAATAGGCATTTTGCTTACATTTCATTTTTTAAGTATCCATGGGCTTTCTTGACCATAATTACTTGCATGATTTTAATATTCAATAGCTTGCAAATAATGACAGCTATTAAAAAAATTCTTGCATGAGGGTTACAGGGCAGTAGCTAAGAGGGTGCTAGAGGAGGGGGGGGCTGAGCTTCCCCTGGCAAAGATTCCTAGGTCACTAAATGAATTTCTGTTCCGAAAATCCAAATGAAATTCTGTTCAAAAATCTAATTTAGTTTTGAGGCCCTTTCACAGTTTTGCAGAAATACTAAATTGTAATTAAAATAAATATTTCTTTGATAAATGCCGAAAATATTGCAAAAAAAGTAATCAAAAACAGCAGTATGAACCGATTTTTCCGAAGCGAGATATCTAGGAACAAAAAAAAAAGGGTCGTACTGAGAAAGTAATTGTTTATAAATAAAATTCTAATGAATTGAGCATAAAATGACATCGCACGGCATCTTATACGTCTCTTCAACAATCCCCTCAGCAAATTTCATGTTTCTACTTTAAAAAAAATTTCTGAAATTGTATCACAAAATTTCGAGCTGTTGAAGGTGGAAAAGTGTTTTTTCAAAACACTTTTCCACCCTTAAGCAGTGTTTTCGCTGTCGCTCGCCAATACACCAAATTGTGACTAAATGCTTCATTTGGCGAGTAAACAAGCGACTAGATTCGCCAAATTGCTAGTGCTCAATTTTTGCTTTTTCGTTTTTCATACATATGCAAATACATTTAATCTATACATATTTTTTATATTTGTAGCGGATAGTTGAAATTAGATTAATAACAATCGCTGTCACAGTTATAAAAACTTGGGTTATTTTAGAACATATTAAAAAAAAGAAATACATTAAAAAATGAAAATTTTTTTTTTCTTTTTTGTGCTGCACGGCGAATTTATTTTGCTAATACTTTTCTGATTTGGCGAACGTTTTTTATATTTAATTAGCCAAATTACTAACGTTGGTCAAATGTCAGCGAGAACACTACCCTTAAGTAGAAAAACTGATTTTGATCTTTACTATCACATTTTTTTATTTATTTCAATTTTGTTTGCAATTTTTTTAAAAATTATTATTATAATTTTTTTTTTTTTTTTTTTTTTTTTTTAAGAGCACAGTTAAAAAATAAGTTTTTACATTTAAAAAAAAAAAAAAAAAAAAAAAAACTTTGATTTTTAAAAAATATATATTATTGATTTTTTTAAAAGATGTATTATATTTTTTTATCCACAGAGTGAAAATTTTCCACTTAAAGAAAAAAAAATCTAATTTTTTGTTTTAAAATAATTAAACTTGTATTTAAAAGATTTTATATTGATTTGAATTAATTATTGTAGGGGGCTGGCATGCTTCCACTGAGAATACTAATAAAGTTGAGTGCTATGATCCTACTAAAGATGAATGGAAATTCTGCAAACCTATGTTAGAAAGGAGGTATCAGCCTGGCGTTGCTGTTGTAGAAGGGAAGATTTATGTTGCTGGTGGAGAAGAAGGATGGGACAGGTTAATATTTTTTTATTTATTACTTATTTCAGGCATGAAAGATTTTTGAGAACTGTATCAGGTTTTGTTCACACTTATTATTATTACTTCATTAGTTAAATAGCCATTATACTTTACAAATTATGCATAATCTCTTTTTTAAAAAAAAACTTATTTTCTCTTTGCTATGCTGAGTGTATATGATACATACTTTCTTTAAAATTTGTGTGCAAATTTGCTGCTTTTTTATGATAATAATTTTTTTTTCAATTTTGCTTATAATTATTGTTAAAAGTAGTGTTTTTAACTAAGCTTCAAAGCACATGTACATTATTTAGTTAGGATGTTTTAGGTAGATTTTGTAAGGAATACTACCTATTGCAGTCGATACCATGGTATGACTTTTGAAAAATTTCTTCATAACTTTTCATTATATGACCCCATGGACCCAAAACCACTCCCATCTAAAAAGTTTATATATACTGTATTTACTCATGTATAATGCACATTTTTTCTCCCAAAATTTAGGTCAAAAATCTGGGTGCATATTATTTACGGAATATCTTTTTTACTGCTTTATGTAATCGCACAATATACCTATAATTCAAAAAATGTATTCATAGAAGAAATTAAAACTGGAATCTTACTGAATAGAAGTATTCCTGCATCTTTATTTCACCCTTGCACTTTTTTATACAAAAGCACTGGTAACCTTATTTAAACACTACCTTGCAATCCTCATTGCCACTACTGCTTTTTATGTAATGGTAACAGCAAAAATGCATATAAGATATACAGATTTGCACTATAAATAAAAAAATCTAAGTTTAAAAAATGAATTGTTTTTAGGGAACTGTGAAACCTAGAACTTTTTATCTAACTACGACTTAAATAACAGATAAAATTTTAGTAAGATTAGTATAACTTTACTAGATTCGTTTGTAAAACTACAGATTTCTATAGATTTACAAAAACTAGTTTTGTAGATTTATCTCTCTCTCTCTTTTTTTTTTTTTTTTTTTTCTTTGTACAATGTACAGATAAAATTTTAGTAAGAATACAGGTTATTTCTGCAACTTTACATTTGTAGAATTACAGTTTTTTTTTTTTTTTTTTTTTTTTTAACATTGTAGACTCATTATAGAGACTCATATATGTGGGATCTATTCACAAGGCACCCAGCAACAACAACAGCAACGAACTTTGCACTGCTGAATAAGCACCTTGAGGCTCGACATGAGGAACCTAGCCTCGCAAATAACGGAAAATAGTGATGATCTAAGTAGGTTTTTAGAAAAGAGAAGACAGATGCTAACGGGGTTTCAGCCGCAGAGGGTATGTCAAAAGCCGCCCGCACATCTCAGAGGAAATAGGGTCAGAATGACCTGCAAAAGATGTTTCGGTAGCTGCACCGGATTCAGAGATTTCTGAGGGGCAGACGGTCTCTCATTATATGTAAGACTATGCCAACCCATGCCACATCCTACAAAAATGTAAATAAGTGTGCTGGAGTTATATATAAATACATGTAAATTTAGTCAAGAAAGTTTATATATTAAAAGCCAAGATTCTCGTTAAAGAATCGCCTGGATCATTTTTTACCCCCTAGACACCATTCCAAAACACTTCATAACTTTTACTAAAATGTGGGGGCTTGGCCGGGATTAGCGCAAAGTGTTCTTCGAGGAGAGAATTCCCCAAGACATTGTGTCATCGCAGTGAGGATCTTGGTGATTGTGATTCATATTGTGTTTGTGTATCTTCAGGACGAAAAATGTGTTCCCCCCCTCCCCCCTGGGAAACAATTTCGTCCATAAGTTAATCAACAAGTCAAGAAGTGGTCTCGCTGGTCGCTGATTTTTCTTCTAGTGAAAATTTTTTTAAAGTCTGCTGTTTTTTTTTTTTTTTTTTTTGCAGACTATTTTTTTGAAACACCAGGTTGAGTATTTAGTAAAAAAGCCTGCTGTGTTTTTTTTTTTTTTTTTTTTTTTTTTTTTTTTTTTTTTTTGCAGGCTATTTTTTTTTAAAATATGCCAGTTGTCGTACTTGCGTAAAAAAGTTGATAAAAAAAAAAAAAATTAAGTGTAAAAGCAAAAAAAAACTCTTGGATTTAAGTATAAAGTAAGTGTTATGTTTATATGTATATATATATATATAAAGATATGTGTTGAGATATTTGTTGAAATATATATATATAAAAAAAAGTGTAATTTATAAATAGATATATTGATCCTAGATATATAGATATATTTGATTTTTATTATATGTGTATTGATATACTTTGGTTTTATATGTCAAAAATATATAATTATGAATCACTTAATTCGGTCGAAAAAAGCAGATTTGATTACTCTGGTGATCGAATTGGGCCTGAATCCGCCCGAGAATGCAACTAAGAGTGCATTGGCGGATATGGTTGTTAAATCGGATGGGTATGACGAAGATTTTGTTGAAAATTTGCTTAGTGGGATAGTTAGTGAGAGCAAGGAGGAAGAAAGGAATTTAAAAACGAAAGAAATGGAAGTTCGCGAATATCAATTAAAGATGTTAGAATTAGAGAATAATCAAAAAACTCAAGTAATTAATTCAGCTGCAATAGGGAAAGGTCCCGATGTTTTAAAACTGTTAAAAAGATACGATAATGAGGAGGAAATTAGTGTTTATTTAACTCTATTTGAACGGCAGGCAAAACGGTTAGAAATTCCTAAGGAAGAATGGGTAAATATATTCTGGCATTACTACCGCTCGACATAGTGAGTTTAATAAATTGTGAAAGTGAGGAAAAATCAAACGAATATGATCACGTAAAGAAAATGCTATTAAGACGTTTTAAACTTATGCCCGAACAGTTTTGACAAAAAATTTTCTTACATAAGAAGGAAAATTTAGCATCGTGGAAAGATTTCTCGTTTGAACTTTCAAATTTTTTGAATGAGTGGTTAGAGGGATTACAAATATCAACGTTTGAGAAATTAAAAAAATATTCTAATTATTGAACAAATTAGGAGAAAGTTGTCATTTGAAATGAAAGAACATTTTTGCAATGAATTGCCCAAAATTACAAATTTAGAGGAATTGACAGGTAAGTTGGATGATTTTGAAACTGCCTGAATTAAGTTGCGGAAAAATGAAACCAAACATCCAAAGACGGAATTTAAGAAACACCTAAATCAGGGTATCAAAAATAATAGAGTGTTTCACCGAAATGATATGAGTCATGTATCATATGAAAAAAATTTCACATGTGAGCAGAAAACTTCAAATGAAAAAATTCGTTGTTTCAATTGTAATGAATTATCTCATATATCGAAACACTGCCCCCGAAAAAAAGAAGGCCTGATTTGCTGGAAGTGCAAAATACCTGGTCACAGATCTGACCAATGTACATATAATTCTGCAAAAAATGCGAATGTAGCCGTAGGCAATACCTCGAATTCATTAGATAAAATAATGAAAAATGTAAGAATCCTAGATAAAAATATAGAAAGTCTTGTTGACACAGGCTCCGATGTGAACATGTGTAGTAACGAAACTTATACAGCTTTGGGATGCCCTAAATTACACGACGACGACTTAGTGTTATCAGGAATTGGAGGTAATCAAATTACTCCCGTGGGATTCATAACAGTAAATATTGAAATATATGGCTATTCAGTAAATGCAGATTTATACATCGTAAAAAATTTGAATCACTCTATAATTTTGGGGAATAATTTTTTAAAACAGCTAAATTTCAATATTACAGAAAAGGGATTGCAAATTACGGAGAAATGGAAATTAAGGGAAGTGAGAGTAAATTACGTCACTGTGTTTCCACGGGAACAAGTCATGACAAAAATCAAGCGCGTCAGCTATATTACACCCAGATTTTTTACGACGTTGCGGTCAGAAAAGCAAAACAGTCCCATGGTAGAAAAGATTGCTTCGACAGCTGAATGTGTAGGAAAGGAGAAAACTAAACAGAATGAGACCGCTTTAAACTATAGTAAAAGGGTAAACATGCAACCAAGCATTTATGAAAATAAATTGTTAGAAACTGAACTGTGTTTAAACTTAACAAAAAATACAGAAATTTATTTAGCTGAAACAGACGATTCGATTAATTTTCAGGAAGTTCAAGTAAATCACATTTCAAACAAAACCATCAAAAAAGAGTTAACAGAATTGATCTCTGATTATAAACCAAATAAAATTAAGGATACGGAATTGAAAGTAAACATAATATTAACAGATGATATTCCGATTGCACAAAGACCGCGTATATTAGCATTTCCAGAACAGGAATTTGTGGACAAACAGATAAACGAATGGCTGGAAATGGGAATCATAAAGGAAAGTAATTCCAATTATGCATCTCCTATAGTATTAGCGCGAAAGAAAGATGACTCTTGGAGACTTTTTGTCGATTGTAGACTCTTAAATAAAAAAATAATTAAAGATAATTTTCTCTTACCGAGGATTGAGGACATGTTAGATAGCATTGAGAGCGCAAAAGTTTTTACTACTTTAGATTTAAAAAATTTCTTTTTCCACATAGACGTAGCGGAGGACAGCAGAAAATACACAGCATTTGTCACACATAACTCTCAGTACGAGTACCTAAAACTCCCATTCGGACTCTCATTTGGTTCTCAACAGTTTCAAAGATACAATACAAGCTGTTTTTAAACAGTTAATTAAAGAAAAAATGTTAGTATACCTAGACGACGTCGTAGTACTCGCGGAGACTGAGGAAGAGGCTCTTCTAAAACTGAAATGCGTCCTAGAAGTTGCATCGGATTACGGACTAGAATTTAATTTTGCAAAATGTCAGTTTCTTAAACGGAAAATTGAGTTTTTAGGTTATATTATCGAGAACTGAACTACTAGACCTTCGGAAGCCAAAACTTTGGCAGTAAAGAAATTTCCTGAACCCCGCACCCTTAAACAATTATACAGTTTTCTAGGTCTAACTTCTTATTTCAGAAAATACATCCCAGATTATGCAATGATAGCGAGACCTTTAAGTGATTTATTAAAAGCAGGAAATACATTTAAATTTGGAATAATTGAAAAACAAGCTTTTGAGACGCTTAAAGAAAAACTAGTGAACCCTTCAGTATTGCATACCGATGCTAGTGCCATAGGTTTTGGCAGTGTCCTATTACAGGAAGAAGAGAACAAAAGTTTACATCCTATTTATTATATGAGCCGTAAAACTACCCCTACTCAAGCAAAATATTCCAGTTATGAATTAGAGACACTCACGGTAATAGAATCAGTTAAGAAATTCTGAAACTACTTATTACGCCCAATCCACGAAAAAATGGACATGAGGATGAAAATTTAAATTTCTTTAAATATGATTGAAATTTTGCATATTAACTGTTAAGAGTGTACTATTTCATATTTTATCAAAAAAGAATTAAATTTTTGTCATTAACATACTTATTTTAATTAATAAAGTGACATCATGACTTTGTAAAATAGACTGCGGCAAAAATCTTTACATTTCATGGTCTTGTACAGCTGAACAAACATTCTGAAAATCTCCAAACTTGGATATATATGATCTGACAGCTATTATTGAGAGTTTTTGTCTGCAGAGAAGTGTTCACTAATCTTCATTACAAAAAGTAAGCACATTTAATTACTCTTAATTATTGTGTCACACCCGCAACAAAAAGTTACATTTATATCTCTGCAGAAAAATATTTTTGATTTAAAGTTATGAAACTTTATACTCAAAAATAGTTTATTAAGATACTTTGAATTACAGACACAAAAGAAATTAATTAATATTTTAATTATAATTATTGAGCGTTGCAGGCACAACATGTCCCTGTTGCGGGTGTGACATTTAATTAAAGTCACATCCGCAACGTCTTTTAAAATTGATTACAAATGCATATTTGAACAAATTATATGTAAATTTATAAAAGAATAATATGCTGGAAAACATGTACTTGGCAGCTTTAACTATACCGTTTGATTTAATAGAGGGAATTCCAGTTAATAAATAAAAATTTGCATCATCTGAGCATGTGACACTGGGTGCAGTTGATTTATTCAGTTTGGATTGATAAAATTGTTGCTTTACTGCAAGAAAATAATTTTATTAGTGATATATGAATAAGAAATTAATTTTAAAGGTAAGATTTTTATAGAAATTAAAAAAAGAAAATTACGAAACAACATTTTAGCAATTTTCTTTAAATTTGTTAATTTTGTTTTGTTTTTTATATACATTTTTTAAATTTTGTTATTTGATAGTATTTATCTAATATATATTTATTTAGTTTTTTTTAAATAAGTAAATCAATATTAGGGGAAGATTTTTTTTCTATTTTAATTCAAATTAAATAAAAAGTAGAAGTAAGAATAATAGAAACTGTTAAAATGTTTATTAAGTTAGCATAAAATGTATATAGTCAGTTTGAAATTAACCAAAATTTAACATAATTAACTTTATGTAAGATTAGAAATTTCAAGGGATAACTATTAAAAATTTGTTAAGCTTATATTTTTGGACTGGAAGTGCTATATTTATTCAGTTTACATATTAATTTCTTCTCTTTTGCAGAGAATGAAGAGTACAGAAAGATCACGATATCATTGAAAAAAAGATTAAGGAAAACCCTTTTAAATATGAAGCATATCTACAACAAGAAAAGGAAAGAGACAAAGCAAGGAGAGAAAAGAAGAGACTATTTAAAAAAATCATGGTAAAGGATGGCAATCCTTTTGCATTTCATCTCATGGTAAAGGAGTTGTCGATGGGGTTGGTGCAGTTGCCAAGAAAATGGTAACTCTAGTAACGCTCTGCAACTATAAATTCAGCTTCAGATTTTGCCATGTGTGTAGAAAAAGTCCTAAAAAATATATAAGAACTTTGCTGAATGTGAAATTTCAGAAGATATTGTGAAAATGCTTCATGAATGCTGGCACCAGGCACAATCAGAGCTATTCAATCGATACATCATGTTGTTTTTATTGACGTAGGAACAATTAATGTAGCAATAACTTCAGAAAGTGATCACAAGAGAATTTGTTTGTCACCATATTTTGTCAAAAATATAATATCCAGTGATAAGAGTACAGTTGGAGATTTTGTAGAAGTTGTTTTATTCTCCACATTAAAAAAAAAAAAAAAAAAAAAAAAAAAAGTGAAAACTTTGATGGACAAATAAGACAAATGAATGGGGATATTATAGAATAAGAGTATCGGAATAAAAATCAAGAAAATGTGTATATTTGGCTCAGTCAGTTAGATGTATCCATACTTTGACAAGGATATAATATCCAATGATGAATGTGCAGTTGGAGATTTTGTAGAAGTTGTTTTATTCTCGACATTAAAAAGGTGAAAACTTTGATGGACAAATAAGACAAATGGATGGTGACGATATAGAATTAGAATGTTTTAAAAAAATTAAGAAAATGTGCATATTTGGCCCAGTCAGTCAGATGCATCCTAGGGGAAAAAAAAAGCATTTTTGTAAAAAAAAGCTACCACCACCAGAAATTATAAATTCAAGATTGGAAATGAAATTTTTTTTTGTATTTTCCTCTCTAGATATTATAATTGTAATATTGATTAATTCTTTAATTAAAAAAATCTGCCTTGAAAATATTTGTGTATGTCATTATTTTATTGGCTATACAAGTCACACCCGCAACAGGCCGTCACACCTGCAACGAAAATTTTGAATATTTTCCACAAAAGCAAGAATTGGGTAAGTAATTTAATTTTTTCATAGAATAATTATTTAAGTATTACTGTCTAATATATAAAAATATCAATTCTCAGTTGTCATAATTCACAGAGTTTTGCATTTTTGCACTGAAAGATGAAAATGCATGTCCTTTTTATGTCACACCTGCAACAGACGGAAATTATTTTTTTTTATAAATAAATGATACATCGGACAATTTTCAGATTTGGATAAATGTATGTGTAAGTGGTCTACATTGAAATTCATACAAATTGAAACCAATGCTCAAAAATTTTTTTGCTGGTGGCTAAATTAAGTTGTGTAAATGTCACACCCGCAACTTTGGATTGGGCGATTAGGCACTAAATTTAAAATTATGACAGATTGTTCCGCATTCCAAAAGACCGTGGACAAAAAAGACATTACACCAAAAATAGCCAGATGGGGGCTCTGTTCTTACAAGAATTTGATTATGAAATTGTCCACCGATCAGGATCCCAAATGAAACATGTAGACGCATTAAGTAGAAATACAGTACTAATAATCACCCGATCGCATGATGAATTAACATTAAAAATAAAGAATGCCCAACAAGAAGACGAACACATACAAGTAATAAAAAAATTGATAAAAAAAATGAAAGTTTAGAATATGTTATAAGAAATGATATCATATACAAATATGAAAATGACCGAGAACTTCTAATAATTCCTACCGACATGCAAAAGGAAATAATACACAATATTGATAGCAGAGGTCATTATGCAGTAGTTAAAACCGAAACACTTTTAAAGGAAAATTATTATATACCCCAATTAAGAAAACAAATTGAGAGCGTCATAGCCAACTGCATAGTGTATACTTTGCAATAAAAAGCAGGGAAAAGGAGAAGGCCTACTAAACCCGATTCCTAAACAGAATATACCCCTCGAAACTTATCACATAGATCATATTGGTCCCATGCCATCTACAAATAAAAATTACAATCATATTTTTACCGTTGTGGATGCATTCACTAAATTTGTTTGGCTGTACCCGGTTAAAACTACAGCCGCTAAAGAAGTCATTGATAGGTTAACCAACCCGACAACATGATATTTTCGGCAATCCATCGCGGATCGTCACCGACAAAGGTCTGACTTTCACTTCTGCCGATTTTGAAGAATACTGCAAGGAAGAGAATATAGAACATATTCCAATAACAACAGGGATTCTGATAGGGAACGGACAAATAGAGTGCATGCACAGAATTCTTATACCAATTTTATCAGAACTTAGCATAGAAGACCCCACTAAATGGTACAAATTTGTCGCACCCATACAACACATCATAAATAGCACCGTATCAAGAAGTACCAAGTTCCCACCTTTCAAACTGTTGACAGGAACAAAAATGTGGCAAAAACCGACATGCGAATCAAAGAGTTGTTAGATGATGAGGAATTAAATTCATTCGTATCAGAAAGGAATTTGAATAGAGAAATAGCGAAGCAAAACATATTAAAAATACAACAGGAGAATGTAAAAACATATAACAAAAAGAGAAAAAAGGCCAACACATATAAGCTCTGTGATTTGATACCAATTCAAAAAACGCAGTTTGGGACAGGCACCAAACTAAAGCCTAAGTTTCTTGGTCCTTATGAGATCACCACAGTAAAAAGAAACGATCGTTACAATGTGAGAAAAATTGGAGTCCATGAATGTCCACATATGACTTCTACTGCTGCAGATCATATGAAACCGTGGACTACTACTAACTAAGACAAAGCAACTGTGCTTTTACGTAAATTTGTGTCTTGTGTGTGTTTATTATTATTGTTTTTATTGTGAATATTATTTTTGTTATTGTTATTATATATTGTGATGACCGATAGACGAAATTCTTTTGGACTAGCATAAGTAAATCAAGGACAGAACTGTGTCCAAGAGACAATCAAGAAAGATATTAATTAAGAACAAAAAAAAAAAAAAAAAAAAAACTGTGTCATCAGTGTACAGTAATTGACTTTAATATTATCTTGTGTGTTTTATTTATTTTGTTTTGTTTAGTTTTGTTTGTGAATATTAGACGCCTGTAAAAGTCATCCGGTACCAGTTTGGTTTAAGGGCAGATGATGACTGGGAGGACCCAGCCCGGTCAGGTAGGCCGAGTTGTGGGATCTATTCACAAGGTACCCAGCAACAACAATGGCAACGAACTTTGTACTGCTGAATAAGCACCTTAAGGCTCAAGATGAAGAACCTAGCCTCGCAAATAATGGAAAATAGTGATGATCTAAGTAGGTTTTTAGAAAAGAGAAGACAGATGCTAACGGGGTTTCAGCCGCAGAGGGTATGTCAAAAGCCACCCGCACATCTCAGAGGAAATAGGGTCAGACGGACCTGCAAAAGATATTTCGGTAGCTGCACCGGATTCAGAGATTTCTGAGGGGCTCTCATTATATGTAAGACTATGCCAACCCATACCACATCCTACAAAAATGTAAATAAGTGTGCTGCAGTTATATATAAATACATATAAATTTAGTCAAGAAAGTTTATATATTAAAAGTCAAGATTCTCGTTAAAGAATCGCCTAGATCATTTTTTACCCCCTAGACACCGTTCCAAAACACTTCATAACTTTTACTACATATATGTAGACTTGTTAATTCTCAAGTATTTCATTTGCAAGTGATGTCACCTTATCATGACACTCACTTCCTTCACAAAGTCTTAAAAGAAAAAGGGAATTTCGACTTCTTTCCTAGCCTGATGTAACATTTGTTTTGATTTTCTTTATTGAAATTCATTTGATCATTTATTCCCTTGCATGTCAGATTTATGGTGCATGTTATATAGAGATACAAAAAATTCCATTTTTTATTCTAAAATTCTGGGTGGGCGTTATACACACATGTGTAGGATACATGAGTAAATACAGTATATATATACAGTAGGGTGGAGTGAAAAATCGAAAGTTGGAATTTTGATTTTGGATAGCAGCCAAAAGTTGCCTTTTTGTACCTCTAATACACGTGCAAAATTTCATTAATTTTGAAAAACTTCTTGAGTCCCCTACCAGGCCATTTATATTTTCATTGATTTATACGATAGATTTATACCATAAATTGTACATTAACAGGATTTTTTGGTAATATCGTTTGATATTTTTATATTCAAAATGTATAGTGTATTTCCTTTCATCATTTTCAAACTTTAAGTCTATATTTTTAAATATTTGAAATGGTTAATTAATTTTTAAAAATTGTATGTTGTCATTTTTATAGTCAAAATGAGTACGTGTGTAAGCAAATCGAAGTTTACCATTACTAGAAGTTGGTGATTCTTCAAAACTAAATAAAGCTGTTTTGCCAACAATAGCAGAATGCTATAAAATATTATTATTATACAAAACAATAAATAAAACACATTGTAATTGTAAAGTTTCGCCAAAATCACAAGTAAAAAAAAATCCTGCGAGAAAACATCGAAGGCATCAATTATTGTAGTTTCCCAAAGACCTATTGGTCAAATGATAGATAAAAAAATTTCTGAATATCAGAAGCTTATTCAATCCCCCAAAACCAAAGGAAATTATGGAAAATTGGAGATATATGAAAGAACTATAAGTTACAAACACAATTTCGGATTTTAAGAGTCAAATGAATTGTATTTGGGACACATTACACCATCTTTTGGACCAGGAAAGATCATTGCAGGAAGTATTAAAATTAAATATTGTACTGAAAAACATTTAAATCTTGATAAATTCATGGCAATAGGTTGTGACGGAACAACTGTAAAAAGTAAGATAAAAAATCATGGTAATAGATTTTTGAAACAAAGATTTAGTCTTCCGTTTTAGTGGTTAATATGTCAGCTCTCTGCAAACGAATTGCTGCTAAGTCATTGAACTTGATAAACAAAATAAAGGCTCACAAGCTTTTCCTGTTCCAATTGGAAAGTCGTTGGATCAATGTGAAACAATAGACAGTTATGGAAATTAAAAATATCTGCTTCTATCACACAGAAATGAACTATGGAGAGTTAAGCGTAGACCAAAATTATCTTTATGACATTTGCATCTGGTTAATGCTCCTCAAATTTGGTAAATTGGAATCCAGCAAGAATGTCGCACTCTAAATGATTGACAACTGCCAATTGATTTGCAGAATTCATCCCAAAATCTGAAGATTATAGCTGAATTTGTAATAAAAGTACATTCGTCTATGTTGTTTCACTTCAAGAAAGATTCTTCTTGCAACAATAGAGCTTAAAATGTTTTTTTTATAAACAATTAAGATCTTTTGTTATTTGAAAGAATATTTAAAGAAAATTCTCAATCCCGTTATTCAACAAAACGTATATTTTTGTCATTGAGATGAAAATTTACTGGAACGATAACTGATAAAAAAAAAAATCATGTTGGAGACTTTGGATTCCGAAGAATATTGAAGATGAAGGATATTATATGTTTTACAATAAGACAGTTTCATATTCCAATATTGAAATTCAGTGTTACAAACTATAAAAGCATCATTAACTGGCAAGAATGTGAAATCACCCCTCATTCTTAAAAGTGTACCACGAGAGAAACTGGAAATTCTCAGAAAAAATCGAAAGTCCCATCTTTTCAATTGAAAAAATTCCCTGTTAGATTAAAGTATTTGAAAGATGCGTAAACTTAGTTGTTGAAGCGCCATTAGCGGTTGTAGTAGCGGAAGCAAGAACCGGATATATATGAGCAAAAATCAAATCACGAAAGGTAATACCTTATTTTGATAACAAAGACTAATATAAATTGGAATGAAATGAAAGACCGTTTTGCAATATATCGTATATATTCTTTTCATTTCATTACTATATATTCAGAAAACTGCATTTCCTTTATATTTAGAAACTATCTTTCATGTGCATTCGAAAAATAAAAGTGAAAGCATGTCTAATTATTGTGTTTTCTCTTCTCTGCAACAATACGATTTACATTTTAGGGTTTTATTCACGATTCAAAGAATTAAAACGCAACTGTACTTAGATCGTTCAAAAGTAATACTTTAAGAAGTCATTTTTGTGGGTTATTTTACTGAAATAAAAAAAAAAGTTGATTAATTTACGCTGCATTGGGAAATCTTGATTTTCACATAAAAAGAGCATAATCTTTAAGAGCTGGTAGGGAACTAAAATGAATTTCAAATGAAATGAAAATTTAACAATATATTCAGTGTGCCAAAAAGCAACATTTTAGACCTATCCAAAGAAAAAATTCCGAAGAAAAATGTTTTTTGGTCATTTACACTACATAGTGAAATCTTGATATTCGCATACAAAGAGCATAATCTTTAGGAGCTGGTAGGGGACTAAAGATGAATTCCAAACGAAATAAAATTTTAACCTTATATTCAGTGTGCCAAAAGGCAACTTTTTAGACCTATCCAAAGAAAAAATTCCGAAAAAAATTTTTTTTGGTCTTTTTCACTCCACCCTAATATACAGTGGCGTAGCTACAATGGGTGACACCCGGGGCGGATGTAAATGGTGTCACTCCCACTTACCACGGTGTCACCCCCCCCCCCCCCCCCCCCCGCCCCATCCGTCATATTTTTTCAATCACAATTCTACGTTATTGCAAAAAATGACCATACCATTCCTTATTTATCTTTTGTACTCCTGAATAAAAAAAACCACAGGGGGTGACTCATACTTCAACCCTTAAACTGCATAAGTCAATACGGTGTCTATATGCAGAAGATAATTCTTTCTTTTAAAGTTGTTTTCGCTATCCATTCATTGGATAGGTTGGTTTTTGTTCTCTGGTGTATATCTTATTCAGAAAAAATTACACTATCAGAAAAAGAAAGTTAACTCTGTTGCGTCGTGCACAGGAATTTTCATTTTATTTCAGAATTCTTTTCCAAAATCTTATAAGATTATATAATAGAGAAAGTTGTAAAATGAGATTGGATGTCACCCCTTAGAGGGTGACACCCGGGGCGGACCGCCCCCCTCCGCCCCCCGCTTGCTACGCCACTGTATATATATGTATCTATTTATATACTAAATTTTGTCCGCACAATAAAAGTCACACTTATGCACGAATTGTCTTCAAACTTGCCAAATACATTGAGGTGGTTAATAATTTGGCGGGGATTGCAAATGAGAAAAATCAGCCCAAGAGTGCGGAAATTGGGAGTGTTCAAAAATTTGAATACAGCCTTAACATGGCTCTGACAAAACTAGCTTTTATGCAATAATGACAGGAAAAAATAAACATTTTTCATTGTAGCAGTTGCCAAAAATTAGAAAAAAAAAAAAAAAACTGAATAAAATTCTTACTACAACAATTACTTTACTAATGTAAGATTTGCACGCAAAAAAAAAAAAAAAAAAAAAAAAAAAAAAAATTGACAAATTTAAGAAAAATTGAATATTACCATATTTACTGGTGTATAACACATTTTTTTTCCAAAAAAATAAAAAAGAAAAGAAAAAAAATTTAGGTTTAAAAAAAATGGGCAATTTTTTTATTATTATTACCATATTTTCGGGTGTATAGTCCGCGGCTTATACAAGAAAAACCTTCCAAAAAGCTGCTGCGGGTTATACAAAGAGTTTTTTTTTAATTGGAAATCTTGATATTTTTTCTACAACTTTTAAACCTCAAAAATTTTTAAAAAAACATCAAAATTTGTAAATTTTTTCGCTATGCCGCGAAATTTAGAGAGTTCTCCCATGTTTGTAAAGGCTTTTTTTACTGCTTAAATACAGTTATTTCTGGGTTTGGAAGAACTGTCGCAACTACCGCCAAGTATTGCACTGAAAGATCTATAATAGCTACCGTATATACTCGTGTATAAGTCGTGAAATTTTAGACAAAAAAAGAACTTCAAAGTGGGGGGTCAACTTACATGCGAGACCTAAAAAAAATTTATAGATAAAATATAAGAAAATAATTTGCTAGCGAATCGGTGCTGCAGCACTCCATTTGTCGTTCCCAAGGAATCGTTACTTTACAAAGTCGATTCATTTCTGAACAAGTTCAAGGAATCGAACTTTTCCGGAGTCGTTTAATTTTAGATAGAGTCCGAAGAATCGTTCCTTTTCGGAGTTGGTACCCTACCCTGTTGCAAAGAACAAAAAAAAAAGTGCGTCATTTATGTCATTTCGGATCGATTCAGAGCAGTCGGCCTTTTTCAAAACGATTCCGATGAATCGTTCCTTAACAGAATCGTTTCATTTCGGAACGAGTTCAAGGAATTGAACTTTTCCGGAGTCGTTTCATTTCAGATAGAGTCCGAGAAATCGTTCTTTTTCGGAGTAGTTGCATTTCTGATCGATTACAAGGATTCGTTCCTTTTGGGAACCAATGACCTAAGATACGTATACGATTTACGTTCGAAATTTTAAATTCATCACCGATTTTTTTTTTAATTTTCGGAAAAATTCAGAAAAAATATCACGCTTGTTTAAAAAAAAATACGCGTAAACGCCGCATCACTTGAAATTTTATCTTAAAACACGTAAACGCCGCGGCGTTTCTTCTGATAATTACGGTACTGATAATCTTAATTTTTTAGCCGAATTATTGTAGGTATTATGCATCACGAAAAAATTTGGTAAAGTTGTGTTAAAAGTTATGACCAATGACTTCTAATTTCGAACCTGATCAAAATATACGTTCGTAAATGGTGTATAGCCCGCGGACTATACACCGATACATCTCCGCGGGTTATACACGAATTTTTTTACTGCACTGCCTGATTTAGGGGTGCGGGTTATACACTGGGTGCGGGCTATACACCCGAAAATACGGTATGTGTTTTTATGTAAATACAAAGCTATTATTAAACCCATTCATTATTTATAAAATCATTTCATTCCTAAATATTTGGAATACCCTAATTTTTGGCAACCCTGCTTTCCTGTCATTTGGTACATACATTTCATTGTTAGAGAAATCAGGAACATAATATGTAGAAAAATGATACTTGCATATACACATAATTAAAAAAAGACAAAGAATCTTGTCCACTATTTTCTTGATGGGCAGAGGAGTAAGAGTAAAAAGACAATATTACTTTTGAATGCATTATATAACAATATGCTGATATTAAATACTTTTAAATAGTAACTAATTCTTTTAGATGTTATTTGATATAAATTTATTTCATATAGTGATATTTTATTAACTTCTCAAATCTATTAAGTATGTGACTAATAAATTTATAACCATATCTATATAACCCAGTAGCAGAAAGTGCGCGACGTACGTCGCAGATTAATTTTTGCCCTTGCAGATAAATTTGCTAACTTGGAAAAAAAAAAAATCCTTATTTGTAAAAGAAAAAAAAAAACGTGAACAAGACGCGGAAAAACGGCAAATTACATTCAAAAATCGCGAGAAAAAAAAACAGATTTCATCAAAAGATTGCAAAAAACGGCATATTTTGATATAAGATCGCGAAAAAACAGCAGATTCCGTCAAAAAATCATGAAAAAATGGTAAATTTTGTTAAAAGATCGCAAAAAAACGGAATCTTTCGCCAAAAAATCCAAAAATCAACAAGATTTGTTAAAAGATCGCAAAATAAGATAGATTTTGCGAAAAGATTGTGAAAAAGAAAAACAAAATTTCGCGAAAAAACGACAGATTTTGCCAAAAGATATCGGAAAAAAAAGCAGATTTCACCAATAAATTGCGAAAAAACACTAAATTTCGTTAAAAAAATCATGAAAAACCGATAAATTTCATCAAAATATAGCGAAAAATGGCAGATTTCGACAAAAGATCGCGAAAAAAACTGCAGATTTTGTTAAAAGATCACAAACAAAACGGTAAATTACGTTGAAAGATCGCGAAAAAAAACTGATTTCGTCAAAAGAAATCGCGAAGAAACGACAGGTTATGTCAAAGAATCTTGAAAAAACGGTAAATTTCGTTAAAAAATCGTGAAAAAACTATACATTTCATCAAAAGATCGTGAAAAAATGCAAATTATGTTATATAATCATAAATAAACAATAAGTTTCAACAAAAGATCGCAAAAAACGACTGATTTCGTCAAAATTATCGCGAACAGACGACAGATTTCGCCGAAAGATCGCGGAAAAACGGCAGATTTTAACAAAAACCGGGACAATACGGGAGATTTCGCCAAAAGATCGGGAAAAAACGACAAATTTCGTTTAAAAATCGTGGGAAAACGACAAATTATTTCTAAAAATCACGAAAAAATGGCAAATTTTGTAAAAAAAAAAATCGTGAAAAACGATAAATTTCGTCAAAAGATCGCGAAAAAACGCAAATTATCTCATAAGATTGTAAAAAAAAGGTAAATTTCGACAAAAGATCGCGAAAAAACTGCATATTTCATCAAACTAAACTCAAATTTTGTTAAACAAGCGAAAAGAAAAAAGAGTTGGAAGTTTATTTTGCTGTTTCCAAAAAAAATTTTTTTTCTCTTTGCTTTCTTTAAAAGCTTATTTTGCTGTTCCAAAAAATGGATTTTTCTGCATCAATATTTTAGATCCAGTGTATTTAAAAAAATTATCATTCAGAATTTTCAATTTCTTTTTCATAATACAGGGATGCCACTTTTCCGCCTTTTGGCGGATTTCCGCTTTTTTTTAATTTTTAAGAATTCGCGATTATCGTTAAGCGATCACGAGATAAAATAACGATTTTCGTCGAACGATCGCGAAATAAAACAGCCTTTTCCATCAAACGATCGCGAAATACAACAGCTTTTTTCGTCAAGCAATCGCGAAATATAACATCGATTTTCGTTAAAAGATCGAAAAAAACCGGCTATTTTTATAAAACAGTCGCGATATAAAGCAGCAATTTTCATCAAACGGTCGCGATATAAAGCAGCAATTTTCATCAAACGGTCGCGATATAAAGCAGCAATTTTCATCAAACGATCGCGAAACGAAACGGTGATTTTCTTGAAACGATCGCAATGTGAAACGGCGATTTTTGTCAAACTATCGCTAGATAAAACGGCGATTTTCGTCAAACGATCGCGATATAAAACGGCGATTTTCGTCAAACGATCGCGAAACGAAACGGCGATTTTTGTCAAAGGATCGCGATGTGAAACGATGATTTTTGTCAAACGATCATGGTGTGAAACGGCGATGTTCGTCAAACGATCGCGATGTGGAACGATGATTTTCGTCAAGCGATCATGATGTGAAAAGGCTATTTTCGTCAAACGATCGCTAAATAAAACGGTGATTTTCGTCAAACAATCGCAATGTAAAACGACGATTTTCGTCAAACGATCGCGATATAAAACGGCGATTTTCGTCAAACGATCGCGAAACAAAGCGGTGATTTTTCTGAAAAGATCGCAATGTGAAACGACGATTTTTGTCAAAAGATCACGATTTGGAACGATGATTTTCATCAAGCGATCATGATGTGAAACGGCGATTTTCGTCAAACGATCGCTAAATAAAACGGCGATTTTCGCCAAACGATCATGAAATATAACAGTTATTTTCGTCAATATAAAAAAAAAAAACCTGCAAAATTTTTGCTATTCACTCGTGGAATATTCCTTAAATCTATTGCTGGGTTACTTGAATTGGTTTAAAATGATGCGATACATAAAATTCTTCACTGAACCTGTTGATGGGTTACCTTAATTGATGTAAAATACTGTGAACTAAAGAAAAATCATTTTAACTTACTTTTATAAATTAACAGTTTACAACAAAAGAAAAGCTGTAATTCTTTATTTAGTTTAATATAAAATTAGTTTTGTTTATATTATTATTATATATTATTTGTATATATTAGTTTATAAAACAATATAATTAGTTTTGAAAATTATATTGTTTAGTATAAACAATATAATTTTCAAAATTCACAAATAAAGTTGTGAAAAATGTCGTAAATTTTACTTTACGCATAATTTCCTCTTTTTTGCTATTTTCTGAGTGGCATCCCTGATAATATTTACTTACTTTATATTTCAAAGTATCACTGCTATAAATGTATAACATATATACTTCATGGTGAAAAAATAAGGACTTAAAATTTTCTGTGCAGTCTTTCTAGAATTATTTTTAGATTTTGATATTTTAAATTATTTTTGTCCCCCTTTTTAAATTTTTTTTAGCACAGTTTAATATTTTATTATAATATTGATTTAACAACTAAAAATTTGTTTTGAGAATTTAAGGAAGCAATCTTATAGTATATTCTGTTCAATGGAATTGTAATTGTTTTCTTCATTTCATCACTATTACATAGGTAACAATATAAATGATTTTTTCCCCTCTATTTCTTCTGTGCTTTTAATCTTAAGCAAGTAAGAAACTGTTTCAATAAATATACGCTATACTATATTTCAATTTAATTTTAAATGAATTGAGCTGTAACTTCAAACTTAAAGAGCCACTTTGCATATCATTACAATCTAATTCTTCAAAAAATATAAATTTTTCTATTAACTTATTTAGGTTTAGAGCAATTTCCGAGGACAAAATCCGTTGTTTCCAAAATGAAGCAAAAAAATGATTGATTTTATCCGAATGTAGTAGTACGTCCCGTATTGTGCATTCTATAATGACACTAATCGATGAATATACGGATACAACCCTTCTTGTTTTTGCTTCATTTTGGCAATAACTGATTTTCAACTTATTCAATTGACGATTATTTTGATCGTTTTTCAAGTTATGATTTTACGACTTTCACAAAAGTTGCTCTATACATTTAGCTACTTACTTTTAATTTTAAATGAATTGAGCTGTAACTTCAAACTTAAAGAGCCACTTTACATATCATTACTATCTAATTCTTCAAAAAATATTAGTTTTTCTATTAACTTATTTAGGTTACTATAGTTAAAAAACAGCTCCATTTTTATAATATTAATCAGTAAGAACCCTATTTATAATGTACATAAGGGTACTTTTAGATTAATCAGGTGTCTGTGTTATATATAGAAATATATGTCTATAAACAATATATAACAATGGTGCCCGGCTAATCAAAAATTGTAACATTACCCCCGCAGACAATTTTCATCCCACTACATTTCTGTCGCAGACACAGTCACAACTTTCTGCTACTGGGCTATATAATACTGCAAGTATGTATTAAAAGAATGAAAAAGAAACTAAAAATAAAAGTGTTTTAATAATCTAAAGATATGTATGTGTGTTTTATATAAATAAATCATTTTAATACTTTTTTTTTTCCAGATACCATGACACCATTGAATATTATGATCCAGAGAAAGATCAATGGCTAATAGCTGGGTTAATGCAAACTGCAAGAAGCTGGCTTTGTTGTGCTACTTTAAGAGTAAGATTATTTTATGCTTTTCGTTTAATTAATATTTTTTTTAAATGTTGGAACTGTATATTTAGGATTTTTTTCCCTGTAATTTTGCTCATTAATATTGTAATTTAAATAAATTTATTATAAAACTTATTTTTATTTTTTATTTTATTTTTTTATTGTTGTTGTTTCTTCATGTTATAAATTATTTATCTAATTTTTTGTGTCTGGCTCTTGAAAGGCAAATAAAATTGAATAAAAATTCCTTCATTCAGATATATTTAAAAAATCAAAAATAGTCTATATTACTTGCAGGACATTTCTCCATCATATGGAGAAGTTTATGAAGTTTATATATATTTTTGTATTGTAGTTCTCTAAGAAAATAATTTAAAAAGTAATAAAAAATTATTTGATTTGAGCATGTTTTGAAAAAGCACCTTAATTAGTAAAATAGAAAATCACATTTTTTTCTATTCTTAATTATTTTTTTATGCTCTACATGGCATAAAATATCAAGTCAATTTTCAAACTATCTACTGCTAAACCCTCTCGTAATGATTAACAAACTTGTACAATAAAAGCTAAGAGTAAGAATATTCATCTCTAAAGATAGGTATTGCTCTTTTCCCCCTTAGAATCTCAAATAGTTCCTCAGTTTACCTTCTGAATGAAAAATGCATGCTGTGTGCCTTAGAAAATTTCAGCCTTTTTTTTTTTCATTCTTTTTTTTTTTTTTTTTTTTTTTTTTAAGCACTTTAATCTTAAAATAGAAAAGCATTAATTATTTTTCTTTCTGTTTTTAATTATTTTTTATGCATTATATGGCTAAAAGAATCCATAAACTATTAATATTATCTGGAAAAAGCTGTATACTTTGTTGAAATAATATTTATTTTATTATTTAAGATGTTACATTTACTTGAAATAACACATCTTTTTAAAAAAAGAAAATACAAATATTGCAATATTCAAATAAATTATTTCTTTTAATTGTTCTAGTACTGGGTATTCGAAGCTTCAGTTACTGTCACAATTATTTGGTACATATTGGGAATATTAACTGATTGCCTTAGTCATCTTATTTTTCAATTTCATTATTGATAAAATTAAACATGCATGAGATAAATAAAACCCTATTGTGAAATAAAAAAAATCCTTTCTCCTTATTAGTTTATAGATTTTTAACTTATGAAAGTTTGAAATATTCAGGAAGCTTTACAAGTTCCCTTTTTTCATCTATGAAATTCAATTATAAATAGTGCTGTAAAACTAATGACAAAATGAATACCCATATGATGTCATTACTTTTGGACTCTCTACCTGTTACAAAGTATTTGTTACTCGTTACTTTCATTATTTTTCAGAAACCGACCATTAACAATCATCGTACATACTATAAAACTGCAGTGAATCTAATTATCAGAGTTTCCCCCAGGTTTAAAAAAGGGCAGGGCGCTACTGTTCTGAAAAGGGCACTTTTTACATTTTTCAGGGAACTTTTTCATTTTTAAGGGCACTTATCTAGTGGTTCAAAAAGCCGTGAAAAAACAGAAAATTCATCAAAAAATTGAAAAAAGGTAAATTTTGTTAAAAGATCGCGAAAAAACAGCAAATATTGTTAAAAGATCACAAAAAAAGGCCAACTTTGTTAAAAGATCGCAAAAAACAGCAGATTTTGTTAAAAGATTGCAAATAACGGCATATTTTGCAAAAAAAAAAAAAAAGTCAAATTTTGTAAAAAAAAATCTTGAAAAACAGCATGTTTTGCTAAAAAATCGCAAAAAAACGACAAATCTCGTGAAAATATCGCAAAAAAAAACAGAACTTTTCACAAATTGTTCCATTTTATTGCGATTTTTGGACGAAATTTGCCATTTTTTTCGCCAAATCTTTTGAAGAAATCTGCCGTTTTATCGCTATTTTTTGACAAAAGTTGCCGTTTTTTGCGACTCATTTGACAAAATTTTTCCTTTTATCACGATTTTTGGGAGAAATTTGTCGTTTTTTCATGATCTTTTGAGGAAATCTGCCATTTTGTGAAATTTTGTGACGGAATTAGCCATTTTTTGCGAATCTTGCCGGAAATTAGTCATTATTTCGAGATTTTTAACGAAACTTGCCATTTTTTTAGCGACTTTTTGACAAAATTACCCGTCTCACAGCACACGTATGAGGCTATTTTTTGCGTTCCGTCGCCGATTTTTTGCGTAATTTACGCACTTTAGAGCGTTCAGATCATTGCTGGATGGCGGCGTTTTTCAAATGAGGGGCAAGAAGGGTGCTATTTTTTTTTTAATGAGTGACAAGAGGGGCGCTATTTTTTAAACTAATGCGCAGGAGGAGCGGAGCACCCCCCTGAAACCTTCTGGGAGAAACTCTGTAATTATATACCGTACAGAAGTCTTTGGATGTGATATCTGCTGCCATCTTATGTAAAACTTAGAATTAATTAAGTTTTTAATATATATAATTTGAAATAAGTTTTTCAATTAATTTTTGGATGTGAAGCTAGCAATGTGATAATTCACTTATTAACTATGTAATAAGTTTTCAAGTTTTAATGGAAAATTGTAAACAAAATTAAAGTATGATGCATAATTGTATATAATATGTATAAATTGTAGAATTTATTACTTATGAATTAAAAAACAATTAGAGAAAACAATTTAGGATGAATAAAAGTTTACCAAATCTATGCAATAAAACTGTGAAATATAATTACAAACAAAATTTTTTTACAAGCAAATTTGCTTACTAATTTTACACTAAAAGCAGTTATATATCATGAAAACTTAATTTCTGGAATAATTTAAAAATAGTTTAAAAGAATATGTTTAATCTCTTACATGATCATCCTATCAAATAACATTGTACTTGAATCACATAATATCTGAAATTTTTGATTTATATTTTAATTTTTTTTTTCAAATATGAAATTTAAAAACATACCAACAAAAATAAAATATATGTATATTTTAAATATAAAACATATATACACATACAAAGATATTTTTATGGGAAAAAAGATGCACTGAAAACACACCTGGAAATACTTAAATTTCTTGAAAATTTTCAGAGTATTTAACAGAAATGTGTTTCATTGTAGACTTTATCATCTTATCAAATAACAGTTTACATCACTCACATTGTTATTTTGGAAATCTTTGATTTATGTTTTAAAATATTTTTTCCATTTAGTTTTTTTCATTTTCTTTTTAGTTTTAATATAGCATGCTTTTCAGGTGGTACTGATGCAGCAAAAATGTTATTTTGTAAAAAAAAATATTTATCACTGATGTCACATCTATGATAAATAACTTTTATGCTCAATTTGCAAGCTCTGGGAAACTATCATATGATAGACAATGCTTTACCAATATTATTATTATTATTAATTAATTATTTTTTTTTTTTAATTTGTTGTTGAATCCCTTTTAACTGAATACATCACTTGGCATAAATATAAATCCCATGTTGCTTTATCATTTGATGCTTCAGAAAAATATGCCCACAGTTTACTTCGTTTTCTTTCCAAAATGAAAAAAAAAAAAATAATAATAAAATAAATAAAAATAAAATAAAATAATGAATCAACAAGCCCCTACAAAATCCAAATTATTTGACATTTAAGAATAACTGATATGAACAGAATGATATGCATAGAATAAATAAAATCACATAATCATACGTATACATTTCACGAGTAACTGGGACTCGCTTCCTCAGTGATGTCACGAAACTTCATTTCCAGTTTAATTCTATTGGTTACTGAGACTTGTTGGTATTTTGGTTCTGTGTTCGCAATCATTTGGGTTTCTGACTTGTTAATAGTTGGAAAGGGGGGGGGGGGGGTTGATTTTAAATATTTTATCACTGAGGAAGCGAGTCTCAGTTACTCGCGAAACGCATACGTATGATTGTGTTATTTTATTTATTGTGTGTTTAAATGTTGGTTTTAATTATTGTAGATACGCACAGACTGATACAGAAACAATTAAAACTGATGCCAAATTGTTCCGAACACAAATTCACATTTCTTATTGCATTCAACTGTCTGGCTCCTTTCATGAATTGCACAAACGTAAGCAGCATTTGAAGTTAGTTTCACTTTGTTTGGCTACGTGTTACTAATGACACAGTAATGACTAACGAGTCGTATATCTAAGTAACAATTTGGTTCTTCGTATCTTAGAGAGTACAATTTATTTAATAACAAATATTCCGGTTTGCAATAACTCTAATTATGAAGTTAGATGAAATGACATGACCTATGAAATATCAATGACGTCTAACCTTTTTTGGCTATATAGTGTATGTGATGATTTTTATAGATAGACATATGAAAAGACATGAAATCAGCTTCTCTTTCTTCACAGTTACAATTCTAAAGAATTGTTAAATCCTCGTCTATACTGTGATTCAAATAATTTTCTTATTAAAATTTACTTCAGAGTGCAGACATACAGTTATTATAATGTATAATCCTGTTTTCAAGGGGAACTGTTTGCAATTTCTGTAAGGAGCATTGTCATTAATTTGCTGTTCCTGTGCTTAACCTGATTGTAACTGAAATACCAAATGCCAGTAGAAAGAAGCAAAAAACTTTAGAATTTTCAGAGAAAGCAGAAAGTCTAAAATACTTTTACAATTAATTGGTAAGGCTTCACTTGTAGTGTGCAGTATTTGTTTCAAACTGATATTTGAGTAGTTCAGTAGAACTGTTTTAATCAATGATAGATTAACCATTGCATACAATTTTTTTCTTTTTTTTCTCCTCAATGTAGTTTTTCAAAATTTTTAGCATATAAAATGTATTTGCTTTTCAACATGCTTGTGTATATTACATTAATTTTTTTAAATATTACTTATTGTTGTTATGACATGTATTATTAAGGATTAGCTTTTATAGATCAAGTTGTTCATTATAGTTTTTAACAAAAAATTACAGATTAATTCAATTACATCACACTACATATCCAGTTCCTTAAATAAGAAGTAAAATTTTCTAAACAAAAGTTTACTAGAATCTTTCTTATGAAATTGGTGTAATTTATGTCTGACGATGTGCCTCTTTTTAACTGTGAAATTCCTTTACCTTTTTAAAAAGTGCCCCACTTTCTCCATGGACTATAGAGTGATACTTTGAATATTTTGTTATTTTTTTATTTAAACTTAAAAGTGAATGCTGGGATAAACAACACACTTTGAAGGCATGAATCCTTCAGGTATAATTAACTTTCAAGTTAGTCTAAATATTGGCTCTTGGTATTGCAATATAATAAATTATAGGTAAGACAATTTCATTTACCTTCTTTTTCAGCCAGTCTATATTGGTGACAAATTAATCCAATGGTTTAGCTGTGCATGTCATATTCTCATAAATTTTGTATAGTTGTAAAATTTATAAATAATTTTCTGGGTAAAGAAACAATTGATATTGGTAATTTATTTTGCTGCATGGTTTCAAATTATTACCACAGTTGTGATTTTAAAGATAAATGTATATTTTGTTAAATATTACATATTTCTGGAACATATATTTTCCATCCATTCGTTACAAATAGTTTTTTTATTATAAAAGAATGAAATGCCTTAAGAAAGAATATTCATGAGTCAATAACAGCTTCTGTGTAATTGGGAAAAACATAATTACATGTATCCACTCCTTTTCTTTCATTGTTTGTGTTGAAATGATCTAATTTGGGGAGATTATATGTTTTTACTAACAGAAGTAACTGGCTCATTTAAATGTAATTTGTAAGACCTTTGATTAATGTTATTAACCTTTTAATGCTCCTAAGAATAATAATTTCCATCAAAGGTTAAGCTCCCATTATATCCCCCAAAAATGCAAGGAAAAGACTGCCTTTTGCTATTGTAGTGAAAAGACTTTGAGTTTTTTCAAAATACACTGCATTAATTTCTCCTCTATTGTGTATTTAAAGCTGCTCATCACTCCATTTCCCTATCCTCCTCAGTAATGTTAAATCTATGAGCATTTGATGCATTCTTATATTAAAAAAATCTTTTTGGTAAATTATTTTCAACTTCTTTTTCCTGTGTACTCTTCTTGAAGGATATTCTTTTTTTCTTAGTTCTCAAAATATTTCTAAAATATATGCTTAATTTTACATGAAGCGACAAAATTTTACTTCCAATTCATTCGCTTTTAACACATAAAATATTA
Organism: Maratus speculifer; assembly: GCA_964019185.1. NCBI lineage: Eukaryota > Metazoa > Arthropoda > Arachnida > Araneae > Salticidae > Maratus > Maratus speculifer. The sequence goes on along the minus strand of OZ025302.1, from coordinate 159,941,346 downwards.
AGTATTGAATTTAGAAATATTTTGACAACTGAGCAAAAAAGAGACTTGAAGCATCTTTGTATGACAAAACTTAATAAATTTATTTCTTGGGGAAAAAAAAGGGGGGGGGGGGGGGGTTCTAAATTAAGATTACAAAGATTTTCTTAAAAAGAGATATTCTTCACTTAAAATTCAAACTTTAAATAACTGTCATTGATAGAATTTATATTTTTATTAATTTAAGCTATAGTTCTATTTAAAAATTTTATATTTTTCAGCTACCTGTAGATACTCGTCCTAAGGAAAGATCTTGACATATGGAGTGTCCCATAGATGGGTTAGATGAACTAATGTGGATACCTAGGCATTCTTTGACAGGAGATACAATTAAAAACATAATACATACGTAATTTCAAATTATAGTCTTTTATATGAGTTTAATGTATATTATATTTTAAAATCTAGATGTAGACTCTAATCAAAGACAATTTTAAATAATAAATTTTATTTATATTCTTGTTAGAGATGTTTTGTTATGTTCTGTGATTTTGCATTGCATATTATTTTGCTCAATTAGTGTTTATTTCTATTCTTAAACTGCAGTGTATGCTTTCTTCTAAAATGATTTTGATGTTCAATGCATTCATTGTGTACCAAATTAATAATCCATTTTGCATTTCTGTTTTCTATTTAATTCTCATTTAGAAAATGTCTGACACAAATAATTCTTGTCAACCCTTCCCCCAACATGTCTTAACCGATTTCTATTGTGTATGACTGCCATGTTTTTTCATGTACAAATTTGAAAATCATTTGTAATTGAGGGGAAAAAAATGTTATATTTATATTTTAAATGAATATAATGCATCTCCATTCTAGACAGATCTTTCTTTAGACTTAAAAATCAAAGTTAAAAATAATCTAATAGCATTAATTAAAAATGTATATTTCTGTAAAATTTATGCAGCAAAATAGTTCAAATTAGCATGGCTGAATATTTATACATTTATTTTATTTTTTCTGTGAATACTAATATTGACTTAAGCTATTGATAAAATTTTCTAAAATAACATATATTTTCATTTTAAAGAATTTTGTTACATGTTACCTATTTTTATCAATCAAATATAATGCATATTTACAAAAATTTGAGTTTTTTAAAGCATAGGTTTATACATAAAATGTAAGCCAAATGCATTTATAAGAGTCAGATATGGACTTTACTAAAGAAAATAACAAAATTTTTTTAAGTTCATTTATAATGTGTATTGTGTTTTTAATTGCTCATTATCTTCTCTATCTTTCCAAGTGGACAATCAAGTATTAAATAAAATGATTTCATTGATTTTAGAACCTCTTCCTCCGTATAAACATGTAAGAGATTTGCATGCACTTTGCTCCCATCTTCCAAAACAATGGATCTTCTTTAACAGTTTTATGTCAAATTAGAATTAATAATAAAAAAATAACTTACTTATTCTAATTAAAAAAGTTATTTATTACAAATTTTAAAATGTTATAAATGAATTATCCTTAGATCAAATTCTCTTCTCAAGTTTCAATATTAAGTCTGTTTTATATCACCTGGATTCTTTTACTTGACATAATTTTACAGAAGTTGACTTTTGACTAACTGCATAAAATAGCTAAGTTGATGCAACTTTGTTATTATTGTTAATAATCTTCTACCATAGCAAGGAAAAAAGTATACACAAAATCTACTTTTTCTAAAGATATATAGATGATGCTTGACTCATATTCATTTATTTCATTTTATAATGGCTTGCTTGTGTATGATTCTACACATTTAATGTCATGCAACTTTCCTATTTTCCAGAAACTTCTACAATCCTTTTTTTAAAATACTTAAGAAATGCAGAAGTTTATTTATTGAAGTGTTAAAATAGTTTCAAAATTTTTGTACATCAAATCATAACATTTTATTATTATTTAACATTATAAATGAAAAACATTTGTAATAATCACCATTATAATTCTTTAGTTTCATTAAATGAGTGTAAAACTATCATCTTATAAAAGTAAACAATCTGCTATTCAATTTTAAGTTTATCATAAATATAATTTTCTTTTAATCTACTTATAGACATAACTAATGATTTGAAGTTATCTAATTACTATAAAATTTTAATATTGAAACTGAAAATTATCACTTTTAACCTTTATTTGTTATGCACAGAAAATTTATAAATAAAGTCAAAAGAAAAAAGAAAATACTAATATATCCAACCTTTTTAAAAAATAAAATAAAAATGGAAGTATACTAATGTACAGTAGTCAAATATCTTGCCGAAATGTTACAACATGCCTAGTATTAGGTCAAATCAACATCCATTGCATTTCTTTAAATTTAATAAACAATATTTATTTTATATAATAGGCTTATTGGAGACACAAGTTGTGTTTAATGAAATCATTTAGTTGCCAAGTGTCCTAAAAAACACAGAAACAAATTTCAGTAAATAAACAAAAGAAATGCTTATTCTAATTTTAAATTGCACACAAAAAAATAAACATAAATTAAAAAAATTACCTTAATTTTATAAAAATTAATAAATAAATCAAAATTTATGAGCAATAAAATTTAAAATAATAGTTTAAAACAACAATAATACTGTATTAAATTAATTTTACAAATTGTTCAGTTTGTATGCATGTAAATGTATACAATATATATACATAAAGTATTATTACTTGTGTATTCTTATATTTAAGAAATCGCTTCTTTATGTATGTATATATATGTATACATACTTGCAGAAATTAACAGCTCTAAAATCTGTATATCTTTGATAATATAAATAATGAAATTTTCACTTGAAATTGTCATTAAACTATTGTTTAAACTCTTGCATTCTTCTATGGTATAATGTTACTTTCCACACATAATCTGATGAATAATTTCTTTTCTAAATTAATTTCTGTAGCATGCCGCAATCAAATACATAAGGGTACATTTATGTTAACCAGAAACAGATGATAAATCGTCAACTATTGTTCCTTTACCATCACTCTCATTGTATTCATTTCATTTAAAATTCATATGCTGTAAAATCTCTAAAATGGTCACTTCTGAATTGTAAATACCTTTTCAATCACCAACTCCTATATGTTTATAAAATTTTTCCTCTAAGTAGCAGATAAATTTTGTGCATATGGGAATCCAGTGTTCAGATGTTTTATTGTATTATATATATTTGAAATACTTTTACTAATTTCATTTAAAATACAAAAATAAAGATAAGAAATGCTCTGAATTAAAGCAATTTATTTCATCATCAAAGTGTTTCTAATTTACATAGGCAAAAAATAAAATCTGTTATTGGCGAGGAGAAAATACCATTGGTCAGTTTGCGCCAAACTAACATAAAAGTATCCATTTTTTTCTTATTTGTGTTTAATGCTGTGAACTATTAATTTTTATTGTATACTGATATTGCTTAAAAATATTCCTTATCATCAATCAATTTTCTAGATTTTTTTAACACTTATTTCATGAAAATATTAAAATTTAATTTCTAGTGTTTTTTTTTTTTTCTTACAATATTTATTGCCATAATATAAATTAAGTAAACTTTGAATTTATGTTTCTTCATCTTAAAATATTTTATTTATATAGTCAATAAAAGTAAGTTTATCTTAAATGCAAAGATGCCAACTATTAAAAATTGTGCAGATATATATATATATATATTGTGTGTGAGATAATTACAGAAATGCAGATAATAGCTTTTCCATATTTCCAAAGAAACTGGGAAATTATAGAAAAGCTATGGAATTTTTTTTTTTTTTTTTTTTTTTTTTTTTTTGAGGGAAGAGGGATAATTATTTTAAGTCATCTGAATTTTTTTCCAAACTTATGAAACATATTGAAAATTTAGGTAAATTCTCAATGCCTAAATTATTTTATTAATTTTTGCTTTTATTAAATTATGCTAATTATTTTAATTTGCATCTAAGATTTATTTACTTCCAGCAGTTATAAGATCAGGGTGATTATTAATAACTTATCTAAGACTTGTCATCTCTGTAGCAATTTCTTTCCTGTATAATTGTTTAAACTTGTTAAATGTCTCTCTTAGCTATCATGGTGTTAATCTATGTTGTAATCATAAGCTAGTAGTTTTCACTTACCTTATTTTACCTTATATTAAAAATATGCGTGAGTAAAATAATTTTTAGTTTAAATTAAATAAGGCATTTTCTTATAGTCATAGAATTACAAATGCTTTTTTCATGTGTAAATATAGATTGCATTTTTTTAAAATCGTATATTTATTAGTCATTACCAGTTTAGCAAAACACTTGTGCATATCTTACCTGTTCTGTGATCAAATAAACTTGATTCTAAATGTTATCCAAAGAGATATAGTTTATTTATATAAAACAGCACCACTGCCTGTATGCATTTTTTTAAATCTTTTGTTTTTATATGTTATTGTATGTTTTGTATTTAGTATCAAAGTACCATAGTATATTTTCTGAGAAGTAATTAAATATATAGTTTGTGATTTAAATAATTAAGTTTGGATAGATAATTTGTGATTTAGATAATTCAGTTTGGTTAAATAATTTGTTCTAATGTTTAATGTGTCTCATACCAATGTGTATATGTTTAAGCCAAATAAACTGTGACATTACATTAAAGTACAAATGAACTACTGGATGTTGTTTGTAATGTAAGATATTGTTCAGATAATGTATAATTTATTTAGTTTGTTCTTCCTGTGTATATTAATATTTAGGAATGCATTTAGTTTGAGAAATAGTGTAACATAGTGTAATTGCAGAGCATATAAATATACATATATATGTTTTTAAAACTGAATGAACAAAAGGAGAAAATAATTTCATTAATAAAAAGTTCCCTTCATTAGGTATAGACTGTTTATATGGTGATTAAGTACCTCAAAAATATCAAAATTAGATGATAATATTGAAACCTTATACAAACATTGTCCACTTACCTTAAGACACATTATAGTGAAAATTGAGGGTTATATTTTTTTAGAAGAATAATGTCTGGCTAGCTGTTTTGATACACATTAGATACATGCTGCATTTGCTGTATTGAATGATATTTTTTAAATACATGTATATCTATATTACTTTTTCCTCCCTTTACATTTAAAATGTTTTGTTAAATTTTTATGATTTGTTTGTATCATATAAAAATTTATTAAAAGTCATAAAAATTGTGAAACTATTTTACATTATAATAACAATAAAAATACAATTTCAAAGTGTTATTAAAAAAATGCTATTAATTACTAGTACTATTTCTATAATTGCAGCAGAATTTTAAATTATGCAGTTTTATTGCATATTTGTTGAATTTTGGTTTTACTAAGAAATCTTAATTTCCTTATGTTATATTAGCCTGAAAGCCTGGTTTATCCAGAATTATTAATGCTAATAGTGTCAGTGTGTTTATTAGAACATAAATTAGTTGAACTTTGCTCATCTTCACACTTCTATATTGTCAATTTTCTTTTCTTTCTTTCTTTCTTTTTTTTTTTTTTTTTTTTTTTTCAAATTTCAAATGAAAAACACAATTTTTATCCTCATATCTAGGATGAACATTTACACCAGTCTGCAAAATGTTTAGCATGTAATTAAACATTTTCATTAACAAAGATAGGAGCATTAAGTAATTATTAACCATGAAATAAATATCTCGGTGCTCAATAATTTCTAAATTTTGCAAAATTTGTTTAAAAAATCCATAATTTTGGCTTCCAAATTTGTTGTATACCACTCTCAAATTTTACAAAATCTTGATGCCTTGTTTTTTTTTTTTTTTTTTTTTTTTTTTTCTCCCATTTGGAAGGGAGAAGGGGATTATGAAAAACCTGAGAAGTCCGAGAAATTTGTTGTTGAGCCACGCTAGACACTCTGTTAAGCTGTAATATTTAAGTCACTTGATTTTTTTTTAAGCAGATGCCCAAAGCTAAAATTTCTTTACTTTGAGATCCTCTTTTAACTATCAACTAAGTTAAACATCTGAATAATTTTTCTTTTTTGAAATTGTTTTAAATTTTGAGTTGAGAGTAAGAAAGAGTAGCTCTAAGAATAATTAAACAACTTTTTCTAATGATCATTGCAATTTTTTTTATTTATTTAACATACTGCAAAGAATGAAAACAACAATTAATAAATTATGGATAGTCAGAAGTTGTAGTTACAAGTTTAACCATTTATGTGCATGCTTAAACATGTTTGGCTAAGTTAAGTCTCTTAAAAGATTTGATAATGTGAACGAGTAAAGCCTAATTCTAAGTTGTCTGGCTAAAAAAAGTTAAGCTATGTATTTTAACTATCTCAGTGTGAACATATTAATTATTATATTTTATTTAACATATGCTATGAAAAATTATTTGTTAAGGGAGAGATGAACATTTTGCAATTTTACAAAAGAAAATTTACCATTAAAAAAAAACAGTCCCTTATTGTAAGTGCATGTTATGCTCAAAAGTGTATTATACACTGGTATATACAGCAAATGAAACTATTTAATTGCAAATTTTATTTAATATCGGCATTCCTGTGTTAAACATTTAAAAGTGGATGTGTCAAATATTAAGCAGAGTTAATAATATTAAGGAAATGTTTTGTGAGTATGATTTGATGTGAAGTTTATCCATGATTAACAAATAAATCATACACTGTTGGCATTATAAGAAAATTCATTTACATTTTAACCTTTTAAATAAAGCATGCTCTATGAAAATGTTAGAATAATTCCCATAAAATATGTATAACATTCATAAAAATTATATAGCAAATGCATTTTCTGTTATTGATAACATGGTAGTTTTATTTATTTATCTTATGTACCATTGATTTGGTCAGATAAGGATTTTAACTTTCCTCTGTTCATATTTAAATTTATCTGCATGAAAGTTTACCTCATTTCTTCAATTGTGTTAAGCCAAAACTATATATATAGTTTGGACTTTATTGTGTACATGAAAAGCTACGTATATTGTAGCACCACTTTTGGATCATTTTTGTAAGATTTATTGTACAATAAGAAATGTACATTCTTATTGTATGTTTTTCTAAACTGAAATTTGATAATGTATATATGTATTTATAATAAGATTTTTTTTTTCTGATGCTTATGTTTTGTCTTTTATTCAAACGTTTAACATGTAAGTTAGATTTGCTGGATCAATCAATGTTTTATAAGCATTTTCATAATGAAACATATGAAGTCTGCATGTTATTTATTGTATTACTGCAGGGATCATCAAACTTTTTGTTCTACTCCTATCAAGAGTTTCTCAACCTTTGTTACTTGAATATTTTCTAATCTAATTATATAAAAAAAAGGAGCATGTGCAATTTTATTAATGTGTATTATTTACATTATATTTCTGTAATATATTAATATGTAATTCATTGGATTAAAAAATACATTTATTATGTTCTTAAAATTCATTGGCACTGTCAAAGTATTGGAGTTGATTGGAAGTTCTTGATAATGATTTTAAAATTTGCTATTTTCGACCTTAAACCTTCCTCAAATTCAATGCATAAATTAGTTTTTTCTTTTGTCAGGAGAAAATTAATATTACTCAGACCACATTTAATCATATACAAGCTTGGGAGTGCAAACAAATTTGGAACCACCTCTTACAGATGATATTTATATTCATCCAAAGATAACTTGAAATAACATTTTAAAAAATTTGTTAATTTTAAGACTGAACAATAACATTAATTTCATCCTGTAAAATATATTTTATTGTTTTGATTTCTGTATGCCAATTTTTGGTATTTTCCTCATCTATCTAATATCATCTGCAGCATAGCATCATGACATTAGAATAGAAATATGACAGGCATGTCTGAATTTTAGCTCTATCATAATAAATTATTTTTAAATTTATCCCCAAGACTGAAATATCCCCTTTTAATGTCATAATAAACCATTTTAGCAGCCCATATATAACAGCTGTTTGAAAATCTCTTTCGTTATAGTTTTTCATAAGTACCAAGAAAATTATCAGTAAAATTACTTAACTTTTAGTGTTGCCTTAAATATTTGCAACAAAAATATTCAAATACTAAATCTTGAAGTTGATACTTACATTCCTTGTTCCATTTCTGTTTAGTGTAACCGTACATTCTTATTTTCCCGAGGTTCACATATTTTGCTGCTACTAGTTCTACAAGATAGAACTGAGTCCAACAAATTTTATTCACAATTTCCACTTCAAATGTCTTTGTTTTAAAGTAATTGAATTATTTGGGCAACATTGATCAGATAACTTTTCATTTGATCATCACTTATCTAAAGATAGCCTGTTCACAAAAATTTGTTTGCCAATTAAATCCAGAAAAGTAATTAGAAATACCAGTTTAAAAGACTTAGCCCACAACATCAAGCATGAATAAAGCTTTCTTGTGTATAGAAGAGTAAATCAGACATTTTATCTGAAATAATATTCGTATGAACATATATGTATGCATTAAAATGTTAAGTAATTTATAGATTTGTGATTTTTTAAAGTTTTTCTTTTAATTTCATTGCACTTTTTAAAAAAACTGCTTAAAAAAGTTTTTTAAATATAAAGATGCAAAATAATTTATTAAATTATTGTGAAAAATTTACGAGAAAGGAATATTTGACAGTAATAACAAGGTAAGTTTCATCCAAGCACAATAATTGTTATTACTCTCAAAGCAAAACAATGCCTGTTGTAATTATTTTTTTTTTTTTTCCAAATGTGAATATTTGATTAACACTGCTTCTACTGGTGTCAAATGATATCTTTTGAAGTTTTACTTTATTTAACATCTAATTTTTGAAGCTAATAAGTATGTAAATAAGTCTTCAGTATATTAAGAATTATTTGTGATTGTTTTTATTTAGAAATTACAAATAAAATAGTCATGTATTGAAATCTTTTAAAAGGGGTCATTTGACTGTAGTAGAAATAGCATTATTCAATAAAGACAGGATAAATGAGATTTTGCCTAATATCTTTGTACAGAAAGCTAATTCTGTAATTTCTTTTTGGATAAAACAAATCTGTAAAATACTGTAAGTAATGTCATTCCAGTTCAGTTTTTATCCAAAACAAAATGAACATGTATTTCTAGCAATGATCTATGATAATAATTCTTTTATGTGATATTTTATTAAGTAGTTTTCATTTTATATTTATGCATGTATTTGAAGTTTGTTGTAAATGTATTTGAAAGAAAAAAATAATTTGTGTAAAATAATCATTTGTCTTGCATGTTACTGTAGATTTTCATCAGTATACCCTCTTATTTAAAAAAAAAAAAAAAAAAAAAAAAAAAAAGTATTTTTTTTATTTAATTTCTTAATTAAGAATGTAGTAAAAAAAATAAAAAACAGCAAGTATGTGAATGAAAACTGCAAAGCAAGTGATGTGAGGTTCTATTAATGTATTAAAATTAACACATTATGATTGCACACTAATGTTTAGTCTTGATATAATGTATAATAGTACTTTTAAAAGGTGACTACATTTTACTGTATAATATTTTATATTAGTTATTCTTACTGAGACCTAAAAATGAAATACAGTAGACCAGGGCTGTCCAACATTTTAGTAAAAGCAAGCGCATCTCATCTAGTGTCAAATAGTGAAAGGCACCATGATTCACACATATATAAAATATATAGAACATTATTTCCTCATTGTAGGACAGGTGTGCCAGTTTGATCTACTTCTTAATTCAAAAATTCCAAATTCATACCAGAAATTTTTTTTTTTTTAAACCTTAATTTTTTTTTTTTTTTTTTTTTTTTTTTAATTTTAAATAATTAAGATTTTTTTTTAAACAATTCTGAATTTTTTAAGCAATTTTGATTTTTTTTTTCTTTTTGGTTAAATAATTCTGAGATGATTATCATTAAATAAAATATAAATTATTATTTGTGATTTCTAGTTTGAATCCAGATTTTCTAAATAAAAAAGGAGGACAGGTCACCTAGTAGAAGAGTAACTGTATACAGATATCTTATTAAAATGCACAGACCCTGAACAATGTGAGCCACAAAGCTACCTATTATCTAGAGCTCAATGTGAAAAACAATTGCAGAAAAATGCATAAATCGCAGTAAATTTAGAATTGGCTCTAGGAAAGAAGCCTATCAAAAATTTTCCAGAGAAAGGAGCTGAAAATTTAATTCTGCCTATAATTAAAAATCATATGTGTACATTAATGATTTTAAAGAAGTGGCTTTTAAAATTCATTTTTCATAAAAAAAAAAAAAAAAAAAAAAAAACTTCTAGAAACAGGAAATCATTTGAAAGGGCAGCATGAAAATCCCCAATGGGCACTACGGTGCCTACAGCTGTCGTGTTGGACAGCCCTTCTGTAGACTCTCTCAAATCTGCACATCTTGGGACCAGAAGTTGTGCAGATATCTGTTCAATGCTCTGTTTACATTTTCTAAACTGTAATTTAAATGTAATAATGCAATTAAGATTATAATGAATGCTTGCAATATAATAAAATATTAAAATAATTAAGTAATGTGATTAACTAAAATGATAGAATATAAAATAATTTAAAAAATGATTTAATTATTAAAGTAAAGGTAAAGTAAATAATTTATAATGTATAATTAAATATGTATAAAACAAATAGATACATTGTGCTTGAATTATTTAATAAAGTTTTCTTTATAAAGCTGCCCCATTAATTCACATCAAAATTATACAGTAAGGAAGATTTATTTTAGGTTTAGCCAGTCTTACTAACCAATAAATCAGGCATTGCACATCAAGTATAGCAAATGAAGTGTATTTATTGGTACTGTAACGAAGTTTTTAAAATATGCAAGTCTTATTGTAACAGTAAAAAGTACTTTGGATACAGTGTAGTATCCAAAATCTTGTGTGTGTCCCTGTAAATACTGTCTTCATTTTATTATACAGGAAGTAACTTGTAGTAAATCTCAGCAACATATATCAATTTCAAAAAATGTGAAATAGTTTAACATAATTAAAATGTGCCCCAAACAATGTTTTGCTCCATATTATTATGCAATGGAATATTTTTGTGTGGCCCTGTAAATTAATAACAGATATTCTTTGCACCACAGATTGTACAGAATGTATATTTTACTATATATTTCATAGATGCATATCAATTTTATGATGTTCGAAAGAGAGTAACATCATTAAAGTGCACTTGAAACTATTTTTTTTCCTATTGGATGTATTGTAATGGAATACTTTTGATTGTTGCTGTATTTAAACCATACATCTGATTTTCATAAAATTTTAAATGAATGGCTCTACAAAATTATCCAACAATTATGTATTTTAAATTTCAAATGATTTGATTGGGTTGCTTTTGGATTGTTATATACAGACAGACAGATGGGCAGACTTAATGACAACAAAAGTGCTACATATTTATATAATTAAGAATGCATCTAAAAAAGCTTAATTAATAAATATATTTGATAAAAAGTATTATTCTTAACAATAATATCAGCAATGTCTTGATTTTGATTTTTATTTTTTTAATGAATTTATACTTCCTTCATAAAAAACCATGAGTTCAGTGATATTATCAAGAATTGCATATTAAAATACATGTAGTATTATTTAAAAATAAATAAATAAATAATGTAATTTTGTCTCTACACTTGAACTGAAAGTTTCATTGTTTGCATTTGCATTGATGTGTGGTTCATTGCAATTGACTGTTGTGGTCAACTACATTTTAGGCATTTGCAGATTTGAAAGAGTCTGTTGTATTTTTTTAAATGAATTTTTAGTCATGAGAGGCTGGCTATACTTTTAAAATATGCAGAAGCGTTCTAGTATTTTTATTTTTTCAATTTATGGTTTTTTCTCCACCCCCCCCCCCCTCTTTTTTTTTTTTCCAAAAAAGTTAGTACCTTTACTTTCTCACTATAAATTAAATTATTTATCTATGTGAATAGTATTTTTTTTTTTTTTTTTAACCTAAAACTGATTAAAGTACCTCATGTCACTTGATATATCACATTATTTATAATAAACGTGCATAATTTTAGCTTATGTTGAGCTGATGTACAGTGAAATCTATTTTCGATTCTAGACGCTTAAATTTGGTGCTCCACGATTAAAACCAGTTTTATCTGTAAATAAATTATGAGATGTATGATATAGTCATGTAAAATTACTGATATTATTCTAGGAGAAAAGTATACTTTGTGATATTTTTTAGTATTTGTTTTGCTATATTATGTTTATTATTTATTTTGTTTTTATAGTTTTATAAATGTATTTTGTTTTAACAAAGGAATATTCACTATATTTCAATTTTTATTTCTGTGGATAATATTTCTTGCAAATGGAAATTGTTTAGTTGTATTACTTTGTTGTGAAATTTTTAATAAAACTAAATTATAACATTACATGTTGTTTTTATTTAACTTTATTTTTAACACAGCGTCTGCTTAAGGGGTTAGGTGGGTTTCAGAGGTACAAAAAAAAGGTATTTTTACGATTTTTTATTTTATATAAACAATCATACATTTAAAAAATATAATATGGCATATCAAAGGTACATATTTCAATAATGTCTCCTGAAATTTTTATATAAAAATGTTGAAAATTCAGCCATTGAGACCTCATCTCCCTGGGTGTCTCACAAAAAAGTGCTCTCGCCGTGGACAGCATAACTTATTATTGGTTCATCTAAAATTAAAAAACCAAAATTATTTCGTTAGTACATATATAAATCTCGTATTTGAACGAAGGGAAAAAAAAATATATATAATTTTCATTTTTTCTCAAACTTTGAAAAAAAAAAATCTCATTTTTTGGTCAAAATTTCGCCATTTATTGGCTTAAAAAAATAAGTTGTAATGAAAAAAAAAAAATTCCTTCGTTCAATAACTAGATAATGTTATTTTAAAGATGTCTACACAATTTGAACTAAATCGGTCCATAACTTTTCGAGAAATCGTGTCCACCGACTTCAAAAATGAAGTTTTGAGAAAAACACGTTTAAAGTTTTAAGTTGAACTTACATGCAAGAAAAAAACTTTTTTTTCAACTTACATAGAATCATCGATTCCAGCACCATAAAGCAGAGTACCTGCAGTGCGGCAATGTCTAGGGCATCCTTTTGCTCTTGCCTGTGACGAATTCTTGCTTCACGAGTCTCAATGTCAGCTTTCCTGTCGGCAATGAGTATGCGTTTTTCATCTTCTTTTCGGGCATACTCATGGCTGTTTCGGCCAAGTTTCAAGTCCATGCCATGCATAAAAAGCAACAAAACTGAAATCCCTTCGTTGAATGTGCCAGCAGCGACATATGCAGAGATCCCAACTATTTTTGAACCAGCAGGGAGTATTTTAGGAGTAATTTTCCAAACTAACTGGTTTAAACTTTCATTATTATTTTGAGTGAATCCACCAACACACCTCTCTAAGAGCTCCTCTTTGCTGAGGTCTTCATAAATGGGTCTGATAGCTGATGAAACTTCACTTGTTAATGAATCATAGTCATGTTTGTATGATGACAGAGTGTTCACTGATGAAGCGCGCTGCCAAGTGCACCATGAGTCAGGGTCCTCTGGACATTTATCGTGCTGTGGATTTTTGTCTGTGGAGGTATAATGGGAAAAAGTTGCCCAAATAGCGTCTCTCATATTTTGTACCGAATTGCAGTTTCTTCTTATAGCTAGTCCATAATAAATTGTTAATTTATCAATTAACTTGCCAGTAAGTTTTCCTTTGCCAGATAGAGTTTTTTTTCTAATAGATTTACCAGCCTTTGTTTTTGTTTCTTCGACAGTTTTATTGACTAAATCACGTAAGCGTTTGCCCATCCTTTTTTGCACATGAACGCATTCTTTTTTATTAACAATAAAATCATCACCATAAGGTTTGGCATTGAGAACTCCAGAGTATGTTTTAGAGTCCCCGTCACCAATATAATTTGAGTACCTTAGGCCATATTTTTCAAAAGAGCGTTGAAACATTGCAACGATTGATGAAACTTCCATATTACCAGCTGGTCCTTGGTGATTGGCACTACATTCGTTTTTTTGGAGATGATCTGCCTGCCACTCTTCAAATTCTATTGTGCTTAGCTTTTTTTTCCAGGCTTCACATAATTTACAATATGAGGATTTTACAAAAATATCTAAAACTTTTCTGCTACAATATCCAATTATCGAAGACACACCGTACAATGATGAAAATCCGCGCTTTTTCCAAGTGCCATCACCTGATACAGTTACATCTGTCGTATCATCAATATTATTTTTGTCACACGTTAATTTTTTCTCTTGTTTTGCAGCCGATGAAAAAAGTGCTTGAGCAACCGTCTCAACACATCCGTAAATTTTATCAACATAAAAATCGTATATTGACTTATTCAAGAAAGAAGCACTCATTTCCATCAAGCCACAGAATTTTTTACATCCAGCTAGTCCTAAGCCTAATATTCGCATCACAAAAATAAACCTACGATTTATTTCGTAAGCGTTTCCAATTTTGTGACACGATAAAATGTATCGAGGCTGACATTTTTCACATTCCACGAAAATTTTGAAACCAAGGCTGTATTTCATACACTGTTTAAAATCTACTTTCCCATTGCATATTTTGTCTTGTCCATTTTCGTTTATAATATTAGAGCATTTCACAAATGAAGATAGCGTTGAAAAAACTAAAAAAAAGTCGATGATTGCATACTGCAAAGTACCGTCTTCTGGCACATGATTTTCATCTTGGCTTCTAAGTTTTTTCGCAGACGTGCTAGTGAAAGATTCATTATGTTCCTCAGGATTTTTAGGATTGAATGATTGTTTTCTCTTTCTTGGTCTATCTTTTCTTCGACCACTAATTATTCAATCAGATCTCGTCACTTTACTCATGATGAATAAAAATTTGTAACACTTTTAATTTCACAGAAGCAAAAATTCACAAACATTTATAACCTTAAAGAAACCTCGTGGATCAGGAGGCAACCAAGAAATGAAATATTTGAGCAGTTTAAGTTATATTTGAATGATATACAATAAGCAAACGAGAAGAACAATCAGTAGACAGCTGCTTCCGTACACCTGCGGTGCGCTACACCGACGTGGCCCAATGGGCGGGACTTCCGAAGGGTCTAGTTCTTGGAATTTTACTCGGATCGATTTAAAATTTTTTGAGGATATTTTAAACATATTGTACTATTTAATAAGACAATTAAAAAAAAAATGATTTTTTGAAATTTTAAAACCCACCTAACCCTTTAATCTCTGTGCCTTCTATAGCCAAACTTTCTGTGTTAGTCTGCAGCAAATAAAAATTTATCTGTGCTTCAACAATGCTGGATCAGAATAAATATGATCAGAATGCTATTATAAGAAAAACTTATAAAGCATAAAATAAATGTTGCATTTACAAAGAAAATATATTCACTATATGTAGATCATTCTCGGTTAAAAGGAAATTTTATGTCCTTGGCTTTACAGAGTTCTTAGCGTGATGGAAAGTTAAGGAATTTCGAAGAAGTCAGAAAAATTTCAAAATATATAGCAAAAATCAGGGAATTTACAAATATTCTTCTATTACGAAAAGTCTTGGTGAAAAAAGAAACATGAAGGGAAATTCATAAAATAGTCTTAGGAAAAAAATCACAAAATTCATCAAACAATTCCTCCCACCCCCTAAAAAAAGACTTGAAGAACGATTGCAGAAAAATATCACTAATTTTGACAAAGGATTGTTAAAAAAAAAAAAAAAAAAAAAAAAAAAAAAGCAGCAAATTTTATTCTATACCTGTTTGGTCAGAAAATACTTTGAAATTCGGTCATGGAAATTTGGCAGTTTTTGAGATTTGGTCATGGAAAATCAGAAAATTTGTCAGTCATGTTTTGCTGGGAGCCCTGCTATAAATTGTGAATTAATCAAATCAATTATGAAGTTTTACTTTTTATGAACATTTCTGTTCAAGCACTACATTGTGCATTAGTTTAAACATTAAAATAATTTCAATATCTAAAAAATTGTACAGCTGTAAATGTTATTACCATGGCTTCTCACAAACTTCTAATTTTTAAATTGAAATCATTGTTTTTAAGGTTTGGAAAACTTTCGAAGAAATGCAGTGATTGTATAGGTAAATTTCGATTCTCTATTTTTTTATACATTTGGTATTTTAGAGAAAACAAAAATATTTCCATTCATTATACTTATGTAAGATTTGTCCCTAACATTAACTGTCCTTACCATGTGCCCAGTAATGTTTCATTCTAGTCTCCACAGATGTCGTTTTGATATGGAAACATTCTTAGATTGTATAGTTTCACATATTCTTATGAGAAATAATGTCTGTTTTTCATTACCTATCCAAGAACTACAGTAAACATAATCTAATCTGTCATCCTAAGGTCCAGCATGCTGAATAATTTGGTATGATTTACAGAAAAAAAATAGTATTCATAGTTTAGTCACACCCAGTATTTATAATACAATGAAACCTCAAAATGAGGAATTATGTAATAACCCATTACAAACAGTTTAAAATTGCGAATCTATAAATAGATCAGTCATCACATCAATAAGGGAGGGAGAAAAAAAGCATTTCCGTAGATAATTTGTTGAAAGAAAAAAGAATAAATTTTTATCATCTGAATTAAACATCTTTTGCATTCTAGAAAATAATTTTGTAATGGTGGGCGAACAAACTGATATTTCAGTCTTTTTTAAGGCAGCTTTTACATTTAGGCTTACAGTGTATGCTTTCATTTTATATTTGTGTACATATAATGTACTTTACAGTAAGAAGGGTTTTTTTTCTTTAAATTCTGTTCCAGCTGCTTAAAAAATAAAAAATTTGCTTTATTGACATTTTTTGTTCAATTCTATCTGCTACATGCTTTTCTCATTATTCATCCTATAATTCAGAAATTTTTGCAATCCAGCATGCTTAAAGTCCAGATTGTGCCAAGTTAGAGGATGTTTACTGTACTTAAATCTGTGCTTTTTGGTCCAAAATTAGTCACTGTATTTATGTGTCATTAACCAAGCTTAATACATTCAGTGCGTTTAAATGACATATGTCGTTATCAAGCTCATTACACTGACAAGGAGAGGACCTGAGGCTTTCGTCACCAAATCCAGCCAGCCTTTGCTTATTGATAGAGTATAGTTAGCATATAAACATATCACAAGGATAAAGTGCAATATTCAGGGGAGCCTTAAAAAACGACCCCCAAAATTCACCCATTATTGAAGTAAAATATATAATCTAATAAACTGAACACATCTACGTGGGCTGGATTGTCCAGTTGGCTGGATGCCAGACATTTACTTTTCTGCTGTTGGCGGGTTCAAGTACCATCCAGGCCATTTTTTTTTTTTTTTTTTTTTTTTTTTCACAGACAAAATAAGGATTAGTTATTTTCGGACTACAATATCTGATTATTTATATGTATGAGAAATATAAAAAAGAGCATGCTTCTACATGCATGCACACACATATGTATATATATATATATACTTATTTATTTACAGAGAGATTGCAGTTTTATGGATCGAATGAATGAAAAAAAAAAAAAAACAATCATGCAGTCTACAAAATTTTAATTTTAGTCATTCTTATTTATAGATATCTCTACAAATATATTACTGTTCTTCTCAGCGAAGTAAATTAAAATAGACTATTTCATTTTTGTCTTGTCTAATACCTATCAATTAAAAAAATTATAATTTTTCATTTTTTTTTTTTTTTTTTTTTTTTTTTTTTTTTTAATTTTGAAAATGTAATTTTTTTTAATATCGTATCTCATGTTTTAATTAACAATAACTGTTTTCGGTTAAAACCATTTTCGGGGACATTTTATTACTAGTTTTGCAGGTGGTTGTGAAGTTAAACAAGCTTGTTATTACACGATAAAAAACAAACAGCGAGGGTTTATAACGTTTATTCTTTCAGCAGTCACCTGCTGCAGAGCGAACAATTCGGACAGTTTGTTTTTAAAGTTTTGCGGTGATTAGATGTTGTTCTTTATTAATTAAACCGAAAAAAAATTATTCTGTAAAAAATTCCTCTTGAAGAAGCTTCAAAACATCACTTGTAATAGCACGCATTTAATTTTTAAATACATAGTATTGAATTGAATGTAAATAATGTAAAATAACTGTACGTAATTTTAAAATATATGTAAATTATTGTAAAACAAATATAGATAGTTTACAAAACGCCAAAGATGTCGAAGGTTAAAGAAACACAGGTACATAGCATATAATATATGTGACGATTTAAGGAGAACTCGAATTATTTCCACTGATTAAAAAGAAACACACAGTCATGGCAAGCGAGGGAAAAAACAAAATAAATAAATAAATGTAGAAGATCCAATAATTAGTCATGGGCTGCTGTAAATTCATTTATTAAATTCGTAATAATGAGGAAGGAAAAGCTCCTTTTGCAAAAATTCCATCATTATTTCAGCGAGCTGTCCTCATCGAAGAAGCAACCCAAGAAATCTTCTTTTTCATCTCGAGACTTCCCACCTTTTTAAACTAAAAAGAAAGTTCTGGAACATTCTGTAACCTCAAACCATCATTCTTTTATGTAAACAGAATTCTTGTCCAGCTACGAGATTATTTTCCACAAACGATAAATTTATTTTTAAAAAAATATTATTTAACCAATTTATAATTGACTCAGAATTTTAAATATCTTAGGCAGACGATTTTTATAAATGATTAATTTTAAGAGAAAAAGAAAAGAAATGAATTTATTAATATGCACACATCAAAGGTTGACGTAGGAAAAATAAATAAATAGATAAAATAAAATAATGATATTTTTTGAAAGATATGGTTTTGGAATAAATTTAATAAGACTTTCTTAAAAAGGGTTGATAAAAACATAGAAGAAATCAGTTTTATTTGGAATATTAAGAAATAAAGTTTTAATTAAGAATATTTCTAATTTAGAGCCATCTTTTTAAATTTACGCATACTGGAATAATGTTTTTTAAGGCAAATTAAGAATTTATATCGTCTGCATAAGGATTAACAGATTAGATTTAGAAACAAGATTTTAATTTAATAATTTGAAGTAAGTACGGAATATTATTATAAGAAAATTAAGATAGTATAAAGGTTAGTTTTGGCGAACAAATTTTAAATTTGTAATATTATCCCTTCTCCCCAAGACTTTGTATGAAATTGATAGTTAAATAAAACTACAAGTTCAGACAACCGAAATATAATAATTTAGAAAAGTTAAATTTTGGCATAAAACTGTCAAACTCAGGAAGCCAAGAGATGGAAGAAAAGAAAATTAACGCAATATAAAAAATATTAGCGATTAAAATAAAATAGTTAAGAGAAAATAATTCTGAATTAAATTTAGGTAGGAGCATTTCCCTGAAAGAAATACAATAATGTTACAACATCACTTACCATTTGTAAGTGCATAGGAGATAATACATATAATAACAGTAAATAAGTTATGAATATTAATAAGCAAGAGATAAAAATATAATAAAAACAATAAAAATTCATTCTCATGGAAGTTTAAATAATTACAATGACTTAATGCATAGTTTATTTTAAATAAGTCCTTTAAATGAAACAAGTCTTTCAATAGTATATATAAAAGAGTCTTTTCCAATGTTCTCTGAATACAGTCTCTTTAATTAAAAATCTTCAAACCTAGTTTAATCTTTGGTTTTAATGTTATGTTGGATCCAACATCTTTCAGTAATATATCAATTTTTCAATAATAAATAGCATCACTCTCAATATCAATAATAAATAATATAGAAAAATTTAAATAACAATAACAACAATAATAAGTAATAGTATAATAAGACTCCATATCCTAATATTTTTCAATAAGAGTATAATTAATACTAAACTTCATTATAGAAATCATAATAATAATAATAATAGTAAAACAAGAGTATAATCAAAAGAAAATATCACTATTTGTTTATTATTGATAGGGAAAATATTGGTTGAGGATAAAAATAATTACATAGCAACTAAATAATTTTCTTATCTTCTAATAGCATAAGAAAGTATTTTTTGCTAGACGAACGTATAAATAAAAAAAATCATAATAATTCCAAAATCCAAATAAAATTAAATCTAACTATTTAGAAAATGGACTCTCAACCAGTATTTCCTTACAATAATTCCTCTCTGATACTCTTTTACAAAATTGTCAAATTTGGTTATAAGTTTTCAAATGCCAAATGTAGAATAATGTTTTATCTACACATGGTTTATAAACTTTAATAATAAAATACAATAGGAATAAAAGGTGTCATTCTTAATTGAGAAATGGAAATAAAAATAGTGTGCTTTTCTGAAAAACTCTTAATATCTGTAGTTTTCACAATCACTGAAAATCACATATTATGTTATAGGTTTGAGTAGAATCATTAGATTTTATAACTGTTATAACATAAATATCTGCTGAATAAATAGAATAATACTAATGTCAAATACATGAGTAAATATAGTTAGACTTAAACACCCTTAAAATTAATTTATCAACATCAATTTGAAAGCTTTTACAATCAAAGTGTTCACCTTATGCCTGCATAAGGAGCCCAATTTAACCCCAAAAACAAGTAATATTCTTGTAGGTCTCCAAGAACATACCTGGTAATGTTGAAAATTATGGTGATAAAATATTTAAAGACTAAGAATTAAAACTTAATCTAATGTCTTGACTTTAGTTTGATCCAGTGGTTGTGATTGCATCTGAGGTTTTGTTGGTTTTTTGGGTTGCTCATGAAACAGTTTTAAAATCTTCTGGTGAAAAATAGGGTCTTAATTTAGAAACATGCACAATAACGGAATTCTGTCCTGTCTCATAATTAAATTTATGTATTTCATAAGTTACATAAGAAAGTTTATTTATAATTTTGTATGGTCCAGAGAAAGTAGGTTCTAATTTTCGAGTGTTAGGGTATTTAAATTCTTCATAAATTACAGAGTCTTGTATTTTTAATGGGCATTCGACAAAATTTCGATCATAGAATCTTTTACTTTTAAGGTGAAATTCATGAGTTCGCGCTTTCGCAATTTTGAGGGCTTTGTCTACTGGTGTTGTACACATTTTAACTGCCTCACACAGAACCATTACCCACCTTTTTAAAAATCTGAATCAAAATTATCGCGAAAATTATAACTATATTTAGCTGCTAACTTTAACCAGAAATTTTATCTAATAAAACAGAAATTGTAAATATCATAGATATACCTTAAATTGGGATCAACTTTTAATTCTATTATTTTATAGATCATAAACAGATTCAAAAATTTTAACTATAGGTAATTTCTTACTTAAAATCACAAAATTTACTGACAAAATTAATCATATTTATCAGTCAAAAGTCTAGCAACAGCCTTGCACAGTTCCATCTTTCTTACTGAATTTAAATAAATTATAAGAATCCGGGAACCAAAGCTCACTGTAACCAGAGATTCTAACAAATAAAATGAAAAACATAAATGTTAACTTAATTTTCAGCTCAAATGTCTAGTTGTAGGAACATTATCATGAAAATACTGCATTCTGAGAATAGTTCTTGATAACAAACAAATATCAATAAATTAGAAAATGTACCTTTTTAAAAAATAACCTGAGCTTCTAAGTTCTTTTATACTTCATTATTATTACGAACTTATCTTTAAACGTGCATAAAAATATCATAATAATCTTAATAAGTAACAGTAAATATCTTAAGAACATCATACTCCTCAATTAAATCCTTACGAATAAAAATATTTCAATCTTCAACAAATAATAATGATAATAATAATACTCATAAATAGATTAATAAATAAGACTCAAAGAAAAACAAAACAATAAATAAATAAACCTCACAAATAGAGAATAAACAATCTACACAAATGCTTAAAAAGGATACAAATAATATTCAATTAATTTGAAATAACTCACTCTTAAGAAGAATCTCTCAAGATGATCCTAGGAGAGACAATAATAACGAAAATTATGAAAGTAAGTAGCAATCGGCGTTCAGTTGTCTCTAAACGTTTTTTTTTTTTTTTTTTTTTCCTTGTCATTACAACCAGTAATATTTAATGTCAATGATCGCATATTTGGGCCGCAACAAGATGAATGGCGTTTCTATTCCTTATTAAATCCAATTCGAAATCACCAGGTCTCAAAAATTTATCATTATGACCAAAAATATCAAGCTTCGGGAATTCACGAGAAGTCAATTATCGGCGATTCACAAACCTATCATCATTTCGTTCCACAGCCCATTCCATTAGCAAGCTGAAAATACCATATAGACTGTCCTTCAATCGAACTTCGGCGATAGCATGCTTTTCTTCGTCCCATCGCAATTTTCTTTAAATATCATTCATTAAAAAGGCAGCACAGATAAAAAATCCTGTCTGACTTTTCGATTAGTTGTGACGATTTAAGGAGAACTCGAATTATTTCCACTGGTTAAAAAGAAACACACAGTCATGGCAAGCGAGGTAAAAAACAAAATAAATAAATAAATGTAGAAGATCCAATAATTAGTCATGGGCTGCTGTACATTCATTTATTAAATTCGTAATAATGAGGAAGGAAAAGCTCCTTTTGCAAAAATTCCATTATTATTTCAGCGAGCTGTCCTCATCGAAGAAGCAACCCAAGAAATCTTCTTTTTCATCTCGAGACTTCCCACCTTTTTAAACTAAAAAGAAAGTTCTGGAACATTCTGTAACCTCAAACCATCATTCTTTTATGTAAACAGAATTCTTGTCCAGCTACGAGATTATTTTCCACAAACGATAAATTTATTTTTAAAAAAATATTATTTAACCAATTTATAATTGACTCAGAATTTTAAATATCTTAGGCAGACGATTTTTATAAATGATTAATTTTAAGAGAAAAAGAAAAGAAATGAATTTATTAATATGCACACATCAAAGGTTGACGTAGGAAAAATAAATAAATAGATAAAATAAAATAATGATATTTTTTGAAAGGTATGGTTTTGGAATAAATTTAATAAGACTTTCTTAAAAAGGGTTGATAAAAACATAGAAGAAATCAGTTTTATTTGGAATATTAAGAAATAAAGTTTTAATTAAGAATATTTTTAATTTAGAGCCATCTTTTTAAATTTACGCATACTGGAATAATGTTTTTTAAGGCAAATTAAGAATTTATATCGTCTGCATAAGGATTAACAGATTAGATTTAGAAACAAGATTTTAATTTAATAATTTGAAGTAGTAAGTACGGAATATTATTATAAGAAAATTAAGATAGTATAAAGGTAAGTTTTGGCGAAAAAATTTTAAATTTGTAATATATATATAATCTTTTTTTTACTTTTTTATATCCATAGCTTTTCAATGAAACTCTCTTACTCTTTGTAAATAAATAAATATGTATTAATGAGCCTAGAAACATGTTATGTGTATAATTAATGAGATATTGTAGTACGAAAATAACCAATCCTTAAGAAGGGGGGGGGGGATGATTGTACTTTGTGCTTATATATAACTAAATAAATAAACAACGTTCAAGAGCACAAATATTAAAAAAATAAAAGATGTTAAAAGCATACATGTTTCGGGACTTCTTAAGTCCCATCATCAGTGCTAAAAGTGTAAAATGTAAAAGAAAGTCACATCGCAAAATAAAATAAAATATGTCGTGTAACTGAGCTCGCCGCTAGGAAACGTCGATTGACTAGGAAACGTTGCAAAGCGACAGTAAAAATAAGCTGGCACGCGCACCCAGAGGAGACCAATCATATGTCACATCTTACTGGACGAGTCCAAATCAAAGGGAACAGGAGGGGGGAGGGGGAGTGAAATTACAGGAATGGAAACCAGACATCAGAAAATCTTGGAGTACTGGACATGTCATTAACTAAATTATTAGAGTTTTTCCATATATGATAAGCTTCCCAAAAGTCTAAATCATAAACAGATGAACGATATTGTATTATTGAGGCTTCGGAAAATTTAAAGTTATGACTATTGGACCAGCAATGGCTGGCGATAGCGGAACGTTTTATTTCACAATTTCTAACGTTAGCACTGTGCTCTCCCACTCGCTTTTTTAAGGTACGCTTCGTCTGACCGATGTACATTTTATCACATTGGCAAGAAATCTTATAAATACCCCAATGTGAAAAATCATCTATTGTATCTTTGAGGTTAGAGAATTTAATTTTATTGAAAGGAGTAAAGGTTATTTTGAAATCAAATTTTGACAAAATATTGGAAATTTGATGACTGATTTTTGGAAAATATGGAAGAGTAATTAAATTAACATTGCGGTCTGAGTTGAAGTTCGAAGGAGTACGTTTTTTTATTAATTTGTTATGAATGGAATCAACGATTTTAATTGGGAAACCCCGATCAATGGCAATGGATTTGATATGGTTTAATTCTGCTTTAAGTAAA
Organism: Maratus speculifer; assembly: GCA_964019185.1. Classification (NCBI taxonomy): domain Eukaryota; kingdom Metazoa; phylum Arthropoda; class Arachnida; order Araneae; family Salticidae; genus Maratus; species Maratus speculifer. The sequence continues at coordinate 159,916,940 of OZ025302.1, read as the reverse complement.
CTATCAGAGGAGCAAATATTTAAGGCCCGGTGTACATAAGTGTTAAAGGCAGCTAATTTCTGATTAGGGGGGTGAAATGAAAGGCGATGGGGGGGGGGGAGGCAAAGATACAGCGAATGGTTTACGATAGACAGTAGTGTGAAAAAGGTTATTTTCTCGGGAAACCAAAACATCCAGGAAAGGTAATTGATTGTTATTCTCAAATTCGTAGGTAAATTGAATATTGTCATCTATTGAATTCATAACTATAAGAATATTAGTAAGATCAAGTATATCAGAGTCCAGCAACGCAAAACAGTCATCTACGTAACGGATATAAAATGGAAAAGTAAGTTTTTGAAAAGTTTTAATTCAAAATAATACATGTAAAAGTCGCTAAGGATAGGACTGAGGGGGGGGGGGGGAGCCCATGGATAAACCATCAGTCATTCGATAAAAGTTACAATTGAAAATAAATGTGTTTTGCGAGAGACAAATGCTAGTAAGGTGGATCAGTTCATCAATTTCGAAGTTTGTATAATGAAATTCCCGCAAACGCGATTCAAGACACTTTAGAGCACCTTGAACTGGAACATTGGTAAACAAGGATTTAACATCAAAAGAAACCATTTTAGTGTTTTGTGCGATATTGAAATTACGAAGTTTATTGACAAACTCATAAGAGTTCCTGCAAGTATGAATATTGTTAGAGAGTAGAGGGGAGAAAATAGAGGTAAGATATTTTGCTAATTTATAGGAAGCGGTACCGATGTTAGAAACAATCGGTCTGAATGGAATGCCTTGTTTGTGTACTTTTGGGAGAGTATAAAATCTTGCACAATGTGAGACAGAAGGAATGATAGAAAATTTGGTATTGTTGGAAATAAGGGGGGAGTTTTCAATAATAGATTTAATAGCTTTCAGTTCCTTTTGAGAAGGATCAGAATTAATCTTTTTGTAAGGGCCATCATCTATTAGTTCCTGGGTTTTGGTAAGATAGTCAGATTTATTCATAACCACAATTTGTCCGCCTTTATCGGCTTTACTGATAACTATGTCTGCATTGGATTTCAGATTTCTTATACAACGGGATGCAGCTTTACTGACGTTAGAATTAGGGAGGTTATTATTGAAGTTCACATTACTAGAAGTACTTTAAACCCATCTCAAAAGGATTCAATCAGACATCTTATTGCCAATAATGTGAACTTCAATAATAACCTCCCTAATTCTAACGTCAGTAAAGCTGCATCCCGTTATATCAGAAATCTGAAATCCAATGCAGACATAGTTATTTTTTAAGCAGCTGGAACAGAATTTAAAGAAAAAAAAAACCTTCTTACTGTAAAGTACATTATATGTACACAAATATAAAATGAAAGCATACACTGTAAGCCTAAATGTAAAAGCTGCCTTAAAAAAGACTGAAATATCAGTTTGTTCGCCCACCATTACAAAATTATTTTCTAGAATGCAAAAGATGTTTAATTCAGATGATAAAAATTTATTTTTTTTTTCTTTCAACAAATTATCTACGGAAATGCTTTTTTTCTCCCCCCCTTATTGATGTGATGACTGATCTATTTATAGATTCGCAATTTCAAACTGTTTGTAATGGGTTATTACATAATTCCTCATTTTGAGGTTTCATTGTATTATAAATACTGGGTGTGACTAAACTATGAATACTATTTTTTTTCTGTAAATCATACCAAATTATTCAGCATGCTGGACCTTAGAATGATAGATTAGATTATGTTTACTGTAGTTCTTGGATAGGTAATGAAAAACAGACATTATTTCTCATAAGAATATGTGAAACTATACAATCTAAGAATGTTTCCATATCAAAACGACATCTGTGGAGACTAGAATGAAACATTACTGGGGCGCATGGTAAGGACAGTTAATGTTAGGGACAAATCTTACATAAATATAATGAATGGAAATATTTTTGTTTTCTCTAAAATACCAAATGTATAAAAAAATTGAGAATCGAAATTTTTATTTTATTTTGCGATGTGACTTTCTTTTACATTTTACACTTTTAGCACTGATGATGGGACTTAAGAAGTCCCGAAACATGTATGCTTTTAACATCTTTTATTTTTTAATATTTGTTCTCTTGGACGTTGTTTATTTATTTAGTTATAACCAATCCTTATTTTGTTTGTGAAAAGAAAAAAATGTATTGGGATTTGAACCCGTCGACAGCCAAGAAGCGAGAAAAGTAAATGTCTGGCGCCCAGCCAACTGGGCAATCCAGCCCTCGCAAATGTGTTCAGTTTATTTGATTATATATTTTGCTTCAAAGATGGGTGAACTTTGGGGGTCGTTTTTAAAGGCCCCCCTGAATATTGCACTTTATCCTTGTGATATGTTTATATGCAGACTATACTCTATCAATAACCAAAGTCTCGCTGGATTCGGTGACACAAGCACTCCTTGTGAGTGCATTTAATATATATCATTACCAACCTCATTACAGTCAGTGCATTTAATATATGTCATTACCAAGCTCTTTATTGCTGAAATGCATATTTAATAATTTAACTAGTTATGAAGAAAGTTTAGGACTAAGAATAAGTACCCCATAAACTTTCAATTGCTATAGTTTAGCTCTAAAGTTGGCTTAATGTTAAAAATGAATATCATTACCATGGTCATTGTTAACCCTTTAACGCGCAGTGTTGCTGTGTTGGCAACACCTAAAGCTCCCCCTGTTTAGAGACACAAAAACTCTGTGAATATTTCAAAAACTACTCTAATGGCTACTTTAAATCTTTCTTATGAGTTCTAGATGGCAGCACCACAGAGATCAAACTCTACTGTTTTTAAATAATAGGTAAAATGTTTTAGTGTAATACACGCTTCACAGCAGTGCTCTTCTCACTGCGCTTATCAATGCTTTACTTATGGGAGGTTACCACTTCGGCAACAGCTGTATAATTAAAATTGTTAGTGCAATCTTTACAAAACAATACCTGTTTACTCTTCTAGGCCTAAATAGATTGTCTAATTTTTTTTTCTTTAAATTCCAACTTTAAAGAGTAGTGCGCCGGAAAGGGTTAAACCATATTGGATTTATGATTTCAGGGACATAGCAATAACAATTTTGGACATTTTAAAGAAGCTATTACTATTCCTTACAAGAAAGGCCTCCATGCTGGGCATAATAAGAATATTGTGAAAAAAATACTAATTAAACTATTCATGTATGTAATAAAGGATCAGTCAAATTCAGCGGCCAGGGTTACAATAGAAAGTCTGTAAAAAAATAAAATACTTTTGAATATTTGGCGAGAAAAGACTAAAGTGTCACGCGATTTGGCAAGCAGCACTTTTCCTCGCCAAAAGCAAATGATAACTTAAAACGAAAGAGTTTAATTTATATATAATATATATATATTTCTTGTTTCTGCAGTTATTTAATTTATTACTGAAAAAATATTTTTATACATAAAAAAATTCATACTGAATGTTTATATATATATACCGGGTGTCCCAAAAATGACTGATGGATTTTAAAATTCAATAACTTGCAAACGGTGACAGCTATTAAAAAATTTTTTGCAGGAGGGTTATGTATAATGTCAGGAATTTTTTTACCGTAATTTTTTATTTTAGTTCGCTTCCCAAACAATAGGTGGCGCTGACGGCGATCAGTGCTGAGTGAAGCGTCGACCTGGCCTTCAATCGTCGTCAGCGACACCTATTGTTTGAGATGCGAACTAAAATAAGAAATTACGGTAAAAAAAAAACTCCTGACATTATACATAACTCTCCTGCAAAAAATTTTTAAATAGCTGTCACCGTTTGCAAGTTATTGAATTTTAAAATCCATCAGTCATTTTTGGGACACCCGGTATATATATATTTAAGTGTATTCAAAAAATAAAAACCAAAGCTATTTCTATAGCAACAAAATTGAATCGATAATGTTCAATTGGACTTAATTTTGAGCTTGGGAACAATTTTAACTAGTTTAAATTTTGAATTTCGTTTTAAATCTTAATTTTTGATAGTTAAATTTCAATATGAATACAGTCGACTCTCGTTAATTCGAACTCGTCGGGACCACAAGAAATGTTCGAATTAAGAAAAACATGCTTAATATGGTACTATTACAAAGGAATTAATGTTATAGTGCTTTTTAAATTCGTTTCATCTTTTATCATTAGAATATGACTTAATATTAAATTAGAATGTATAAATACATAAACTAATTAAAAGATTAGAAACAAGCACGATGGAAGAAAAAATTAAAGCGTCACTGATGGACAGACGGGGCTATAAGAAAGTGGATATCAAATGCATTGTATTATATGTATACTCGTTCGAAACAATTTTCACAAAAATCAAAGAAAGAAAGTTATTCAAATGATCTGAAATGGGTGAGAAAGAAAAGAAAAATGAAAAATCGGAATTCTCGTTAGTTCGAATTAAACGAAGTCAAGAGAAAATTAGTTCGAATTAATGAAAATTTTTAACGTTATTCTGCCATTGAAAATTTCGGGACTTTATGTTTAGTTCGAATTAAACGAAGATTCGAATTATCCGATTTCGAATTAACGAGAGTCGACTGTACATATAAATATCAATATGACAAAGTTATACTTCAAACAAACTAAAACTGACAAAACTAAAATTATTTAAATTAAATTTATTTTAACAAGTGCAACATGAAACATTTTATCCTTAAAATGTATTTGAAATAGAAAAGTATTTTTCTAAATTGTATTCTTAAATTGTATTCCAACGGATGAAAAATCATCAAATAATGAAATTTTCATCATTTTTTTACGGATACTCAAAGTTTTGCTGATATTTATATATATATATATATATATATATATATATATATATATATATATATATATAAATGCTTATATCCTCATGAGAAGACATTCTGTAATTTTTTCAGATTTTTTGGGTATGCCCGTATGAAGATTATCTTTGTTAGAAAATTCTCATTATGTTACAATCTGTCTAAATTTGAGCTAAAAAAAAGAATTGAAATAGTAGCATTTAATTATATTTTCGAAGCCGAATTTTTCCTTCATCTGAGAATAACCCGAATATGAAATGGAAATAGAAATATTATTTGCCTATTGCTCGAATTTGATGAACCTGATTATGAAAGATTATCCTTTTTAAAAAAACTGCTCGGTGGATTTTGATTGAAATTTGCACTGTGAGATAATTTTTCAGAAGAGGTTTTTAGTGTACAGCACATTGTTGTATGTTGCTTAGTTATATAATTATAGAAAACAAATTTTATAATCAGGCAGTTGTGAACGATTAGCCTTTTAAGAAAGTTCTACTGGATAGATTTTGATGAAACTTGCATTGTTAGACATTTTTTGAGGGATGTTTTTAGTATATTACATATTGTACGAACATTCTTTAATAATTTCTATTGTAAATGATTTACTAAAATAGTTGGTCCTTAACAGCCAAATTTTGTTTACACATTAGTAAGTATAATATTGTAATGGTATTTGGATTGTTTTTAGCCTTGTGAGAGTACATTTCATGTTACTTTAAAATACAAGGTCAAATTTGTCAATATAAGCAAATATTGAAGAATGCTCATTTACATTATACTATTTGATTCTTAACATACGAACGAGATTACAGGGTTTTATCTGACAATATTTACGAAAGATAATAAGTACTGTTTTCTAACAATCTGCACAAACTTTGCAGTTATGCAAAACAGCAAAGTATTGAGAATCAGGCAAAATCTGCACATGATGTGTTAGATTATCATATATAAGAGAATTCCCGTTAGCTGAGAGTTCATTAAATAATCTGTGCTTTTGCGAGAAATGGGTCAAAAAGAAGAATGTCTGCTTATGCGTGTGTAAAAGTTTTACGAAGGCAATATTCATCATGGGAACAAGTTCATCGTGAACCATTTTTTTTCTTTTTGTCGAAAATATCTCCTAATTAACTATATACTATGTTCTACAACATTAGTAGAAAGAACTCAACTTAAAGACAAACCGGATCGGTTAAGAGGACTCAAAAACTCACCGAGTCAAGATTTTAGTACTTGAAACGGCTGCTTGAGAAAAATGACCAAGTACAGAATGGACAGAAATGCATTTTTCATGTGATATATCATTTTAAAGCTCTTTGACTACACATTACTAAGCACCCACTACCCACTCCGCTCTCTTAATTTTTTTACTACAAGAAGGAGTTTTAAGTTTTAGTTTGTTCATTTCTTCCCAATATGCTTTTCCAAAAATCTGCATATTCATGTAATATCTTACATGTAAGCCAATAATTTAAAAATTGAATTAATGATGCTGCCACCTATGTTCTTGTCTGCAGATCTTCAGTTATAATGCTACTCAAATTGAAGTAAATAGAATGCTTTCGATTGGAACTCGTGGCAAAAAAATCGTCGATGTCGCCAGCCAGTTGGTGGAAAAAAAAAAAAAAAAAAAAGAAAAGAAATCAGAAGTCTCGAAAAAATATCGCGAAATTAGTCAATCAGTCGCGAAGAAATGTCCCAAAATGAAATTATCACTGTTTGAAAAACTTATTTTTCTAATATTTTCATTTTTGCTGCTCCAAAAAATTTGTGATACTGTTCTAAAATTAGATTTTTGCTATTTCGAAGTTGATCCAAAATTGCTTTAGTGTACTTTTACCCATGAATAATACCAGTATTTTTTTTATTTTAAGTTGACTGGTAACCCTAGTTTGAACAAAAGTTTTTCTGCAAACTCCATATTATGTTATGATATCAAAATCATAGTAACGTTGTTTGTATTATCTAACTTGGCCCTTGCTTTTTCTCACGCTGTGTGTAAACACACTTCTACTGTCTGTCGCTGGATTAAAATCCGAGGCGTCGCCGAAATCCACTTCTAAAGCTGATGTAAACACTTCAAGAGGAATATCACCATATAGGAAAAATTCGTCCTGCAAAGTAAGTTACTTTTTTGTTATGCAAAAGATTCCAAGGAAAATTGTGGTTTTATTCCTTATATTTTCCCATTGTGTTGGAGAAAAATGTCTCACAGATTGAGAAGACTCACTGAAAAGATTTTTTGTTTTGAATTATATTTTTATGTATTTCTGCGTTTAAATAATTCTAAATAGCTCGTAAAAATTATTTAATGACATACAAAATAGAGCTGATACAAATACATTACAAGAAATATGCCGAATAAGAAAAACCATTTGTGGAACAAAGTTACCTCTTTGTTATGTAAAATATTTCTAAGAAAGTTACTTGTATTCTATGTATGCTCTGTGGATAAATTTCTTTCGGATAAGTAAATTTCATATACAAAAGAAGTTATTATTATCAATTTATTTAAATTAATCTAAATTACCCTAAAAAAAATAATGGTGGATATATGAAAAGCTGATCCAAACATTTCCCGAGGAATATGTCCCATGAGAAAATTCGCATGCTAAGTGAAATAAAGCAAAAAAGGTTTCTGGGAAAATAACGATAAACTCATTTTATTCCGTGTAATTTTTTATTGTATTGCAGAGAAAATCATTTTAAATTGGGAAACTAATTGGGGGAAAATATTTTCTTTTCTTTTTTTTTTTTTTACTTTTTCCAACACAGTTAAAAAGTGTTCATAAATTTATTTTGTCTGTCTGCGTCTGTAACTCTCATAAATATACTGAAATTGCGATGAAATTCTTATACGCTGTTGATGTTTTCTATAAAATGTTCGATATTGAAAATGAAGTGATTGTTGCATTTATAGTTCGTTTCGAGGAGCAGGCAAAAGAATTATGTTACATTAGGGTCTATGAAGAAAATTCGTTTTCTATGCATTTTAATGATGATGCAGTACTTTAAGGGGATCTGGGACACAAAAATCTACAAATTTTCTAAAACATTTTTATCGCATTAAAAATTATACTGCTTTCCCCCCCCCCCCCCCCTGCTTAAAATAATGTTTAAACCATGTTTCTATCTTAACTGAAACATTTTTTTTCATTTTGGTTTTAAGTTATAACATTTTTAAAAATAAATTTGTACCTTAAATATTTTTATTTACCCATCATACGTAGTCTTAGGATAAGCTTGCAATCGTCTTGAAAATCGAACATTTTTTTGACGGATTTACACGTTTCAGGCACTAGAGATTCAGAAAAAGAAATTTTTAGAAAAAAAAAATTGCCGTCCGTCTGTTTGTGTGTCTGTATCTTCAGAACAAATTCAGATAGAGATTTAAAATTTAATATGTACGTAGCAGTAAATCGTTAGTTCTTATAATTATCATTTTTGGAGTTATAAGGATACTTCTTTTACGCAATTCCGGTATTACTTGATTTTATTTTCCTATTTTATAGTATGCATATCCATGATGGGCAAGTATTACGGTGGCCGAAAAAAAAAAAAAAAAAAAAAAAAAGTAAGCGGTCGGCCCAATACAACAAGTTCATCTTAACAGCTAGGACAGGCCCAATCGTTTAGTTTCAATACCGGGGCAGACCAAAATAGCTTTCTTTTGTGTCGGGTCATACAGTTTTGGCCCGGGCAGATTAACCTCTAATGTATAGATAGAATTTTGTAATCGTTTTTTCACCTACTTCTTGCGATATGTTAGAATTATAAATAATTACAGTGGCGCCAACTTTTATGGGCCCGTGGGACGCGAGCTCACCCAATAATCTGATCACTGCGCTTACACAATTTCCATTTATTTATTTACTTTTTTATTTAATCGCATAAATAAAATTTGGTTTTATTGACGTTCTCAAAATAATTTTGTTCAGAAAATACTTAAGACATCAATTAGACTTACCGGAGAACTGAAAATTTGTTAGCGGATGTATAATTAAACTTCTCTCAAAGACAGATTTCCTGCATATTTTGCGTCAGATCTACATTTTATTTTAATTTTACTTTACTAAATATTTAATAACCTGCAATTTATTATTTTTAAGTTATAGTTATTTATTTAAAAGCTATAAATATTATTGAATTTATAAGGTAGAACTAATGTTAATATAATTTAACTAAATTATAATAACTTTATATTTTACTTCTAAAAACCATAATTTAACTTCGAATTGTACTTTTTGTTCATTTGCTCTTCCCCCACCCTTCTCTACAGACATATGCAGTAAAAAGGAGGAATTATATGTTATTCTACTGAAAAAATTTAAAGCCCACCGAATATTCTACAAAAATTGGCGCTACTGATTATGTATTCAAGTACGTTTCTCATGACAATATATTGTAAAAACTAATTGGGTGTGCCAATCCCAAAACTTTCTTCTATCTCATACGTACATTTTAATATTTTTAAAAAATAGTTACTCATTTTAATGTTTTAATAATTTTAATTGAATACCATGCGAACTTTGGTTTTCATCTTAAATTTCTGCTTCAATCAATTAATCGGAGTAAAAACGAATTTTCGTCTCTACTCGAGCCGAGGAACAATAGAATGATAGGCAGATTTTTTTTTTTTTTTTAATTGAGGGAGGACCTATTTGCCTTACCAAAAATAATTATATACAAAAATTTTAGTTCATACACTTTTAGGTGGTGCAATATTGAAAATGGCATAAAATTGGCTATTGCAGCCCCCCCTTCCGGCAGATTTTTTTCAAATTCAGGGAGGACCAACTAGCCATAGCCATACACTTGCACAAAAAATTTGGTTCAATCCGTTGTATAAATTCATATACTTTTCGTCGGTACAATATTGAAAGTGGTACAACAATCGCGATTGTAGTGCCCCCATTTTGCGGATTTTTTTTAATTTGGGGAGGACCAATAGAGGTCTGCACGGGCCCGGGCTTGGCCCGTACCCGGGCCGGCACGCGGGCCGGGCCGACAAACAACATAAACGGGCCGGGCCGATGAAAAAATTTTCGGGCCTGCCGGCCCGTTCTTAAGATTTAAGCAGAAACGATAAAATATGAGCTATTTTCAACGAAAATGGTTTTAACGAGAATAAGTATAAATGTGTCCATACTAGTTTGACAGCATCAATGTAAAAATGCACAGTGTATCGGCATCGGAGAATTACATTATGTGTAACCCATTTTAATAGTTTTTTAGCTGACTCATGCCGGTCCGAGATCACGCTTGCATTATTTTTTTACATATAGACTGGCCGGACCGGTACTAGACTTAATTATTGGCAGAAAACATGATTTGTAAAATTATTAACAGCGATAAAGAACTTATGTTAGCTTAGTCTTCGGATATATACTTCTTGATGATTTTTAAATTAATTTCTCAATAATGGGAAAGTTTGACAACTTTTCTGATTAATTTTGAATTGTAAAAGTATAAAAGTGATAAGCCTAACTATTGAAAGGATTTGGAATCGAATAGCGTTTTTCATTTTCGCAAATAAAATACTTGTATAACCTTATTGAGATATAATAGTTTCTCAAATGACTGCAGGTTTTTCTCCTTTCCCTTGCTATTGCTTCCGGAAATTCTATTCAAAACGCTAATTATGACAGTATTTTATTTGTTTGCAGTATTCTTAAATTGCTTGTATCAAAAAATGAATAACGCCATTCGATTATATAGTTTCTGAATAAAGATATCTGCTAATCTTATGCATTTCTAAGAAAAAAATGAATTTAGAAATGTATCAGAAAGGAGCTTCTTTGAATTTAAGAATGAATTTGGATTTGAAATCTATAATAAAATGATATAGAAATATATTTATAAATCTTCTTTTATTAAACAGCTTCAAAATTAACGATCTTTTTAGCTTTCTTTCTTTTTTCTGTTATTCTAAGCCATATTAATTTTTTAATGAATCTTTATTCGAATGTTGAAAGCCTAAGAATCTAAGTAATCATTAATCTTGTTAATGTGTATTTGCTGTAAAATATACTGTAAAATCATTCCATAGATATGTATGCAGTATTCTTTAAAGGAATCTTAGTTATATGATAAAAATCTGAATTTTTTAGAAATCGTAGAAATTGTAACGGGCCAAAACGGGCCGGGCCTGTTTTCTCTGATTTTTGTACGGGCCGGGCCGAGCCTAAAATATAAAAATTTAAACGGGCCGGGCCCGGGCCGAACTTTTGAGTTTTACAACGGGCCGGGCCGGGGCCTGGAAATTCCGGCCCGTGCAGACCTCTAAGGACCAACTAGCCATAACCATACACTTACACAAAAAATTTGGTTCAATTCGATGTATAACTTCATATACTTTTGGTCGGTATAATATTGAAATGGCACAAAAATCGCGATTGCAGCGCGCCCTTCCGGCGGAATTTTTTCAAATTCAGGGAGGACCAATTAGCCATAGTCATACACTTACACAAAAAATTTGGTTCAATTCGATGCACAACTTCATATACTTTTGGTCGGTACAATATTGAAAATGACACAAAAATCGTGATTGCAGCGCCCCCTTCGGGCGGAATGTTTCAAAACTAAAAGAGAACCTGCTTGCCACAGCCAAAAACATTCACAAAAAATTTGGTTCAATTCTATGCATAACTTCATACACTTTTTGATGGTAGAATGGCGACATACACACAGACACACGGACAGACAGACATTTTGTAAAAACAGGTTTTTTCGAATATCTGACCCCTAAAATGTGTAAATTCGTCGAAAAACGGAAGTCGAAAAAAATTTCGATTATAATACTTTCTTCTATTGAAGATAGAAGAAAATAAAAACGGACGATTTTACGGAAATACTACTGGTAATCTGAACGCCAGTATAACTGACTGTTTTTTAACAGAAAAATTTCCGTAAATTAAAGAAAAATACGGATAATTTCTGAAATTTACGGAAATTTTTTCGTTAAAAAAAAGTAAATTATACTGGGGTCCAGATTACCAGTAGTATTTCCGTAAAATCGTCCGTTTTTATTATTATTATTATTATTATTATTATTTTAAGATTTTTGAATATTTTACAGCTTAATTTTAAGGCAGTGGCGTAGCTAAGGGGGGGCAAGGGGGGCGTCCGCCCCGGGCGCCGAGGCCTAGGGGCGCCAAATTGAGACAAATTGTTATATATCTATATTGGGGTGGGGGCGCAAAATTTCTTGCTGGCCCCGGGCGCCATAGGATAGGCCAAAACATAGCTACGCCACTGTTTTAAGGTATTTTTTCGTTAGCCAGCCGCACGTGATAAATTGCCAAATAATATGTCCGATTACAAATATATACGACAAAGATGTTAATTATGCACTATGTTGTTCTCGCCAAAATAGACGAAAAATGCTGTGAATGAAATATTTTAAACACTAAAAAGTAAATAAAAATTTAAAAATAGGAGAAAATGCATTTAAATTAGGAGTTTTTTTTTATGAATGTCAAAAAAAAAATAAATAAATAACCTTATTAAATTTAAAAATCGCACAAGATAAAATTTAATATAATACGCACAAAGACTGAAACCGGCTCTTTACGAATATAAAAGTATATCGATGCAGAATTCTAAAAAAGTAAAAAAAAAAAAAAAAAAAAAAAAAAAAAAAAAAAAAAAAACCTCGCTAAAATTTGCATACGAAATTAAAAAAAATTGCAGAAGACAAAATTTATTACATTGGAAAAGTATATTAAAGCATTGCAATGCTGAAAATGTAATTCATTTGAGTGTGTAATTATATGCGAAACAAAAATATTTAAACTTTTTTCAATTAATAATTTAATATTAATTAAATTATGATTATACGCTGAGAAAAAAAATTACAACACTTGAAATACATGATTTTTTTAAGTAAATAATTTTTATAATGTTAGTCTATGAGGAAGTAAAGTTTAAAAATTCATTACAAAATTCTATCTTTACATGCAAAAATCCACGTTAAGTTGATCCTGCTACTCTCTTTGGGTTTATATAACCCAAAATGAAATTCAATTGTTCGTAACGTAATATTTTTATTAAAAATTGCTTTTTCTCAAAATTTATGCCTGAAAATTTTAAGTATTACAAAAACTCGTCAACTATCGAACTAAAACTATTTTTTGCAAAAAAGTTATGAGCAATTAAATTTCATTCCGGATCATAAAAACCCAGAGGATTAAAAAAAATGGAGTGTAAAAACGGTATTTTAGTTTCTTCTTGAAATCGTAAAAGAACATGAGTTAACATTATCACAGCTCATTTGAAATTTCCTCACGACAAATTGGTTCAAAACTTGGAATCAAGAATGTAGTTTTCATTTTATCACAATAGATGGTGTTAGTGATGCAAGCTAAGAACTAACATAAAGATAAGAGCCAGAGCAGATGCCAGAGGCTCTAAAACTTAGTTTCAAAACAAACAAACAAACAAAAAAAAAGTAAATTTCAAAATGCTTATTATCAAAAAATGATCATTAAACTGTGACATGGACATAGAAAAGAATAATTTTGTCTAATTTATTTATAACAAAAATAGTATAAAATTAATGGAACCATTGTTTTTCTTAATCCCAGTGTTGAAGTTGAATTCAGATACTTTTTTTTTTTTTTTTTTATCCGGAAGGGAATTCTGTGACTCCGATGGAGGGGCATTGTAGAGTTCCGGGAGGGGGATTGCACTTTTTGACCACTGACAGTGGTGACCATCCCCCCCCCCCAAACCCAATGACACAAATCCCCCCCTCCAAAAAAAAATCTTCATACTTTAACATTGACCTCCCCCCTTAAACAGAATATCAATTGTAAAATATATTCTACTTATAATCTATTGTACATTCAAAAGATAGCGAGTTGAGCATAGCGGAATGAGTTCTTATTGCCCTTATCTATAATAATAATAATAATAATAATAATAAAAAGCAAGAACATTTCTGAAATTTTAATGTTGAAAAATTTCAAATGTGATATTAAAAGAATCAAGATTTACAAAAGATAGCGAGTTGAGCATAGCAGAATGAGTTCTTATTGCCCTTATTTAGAATTTAAAGAAAGAAAACACAGAAAAATTTCTGGAAATTAAATTGTTGAAAAAATTTAAAAGTGATATTAAAAAAAAGGGTCAAGATTTTTTTTAACAGTAAAAAAAAGGAAATATTAAGAATTTAAAAATCCCCCCCCCCTCAAAAAATGTACTTTTTCTCAAATTCCGCCCCAAAACTAAATTGTATGACGCATCTTGCGTCATCAAACCTCTCTCTGGGCACCCCTGCACTCAAAATCTCAAACTTTCCGGTCCCGGGCAGAGCCCGATCAAACTGAGCTTGGGCCCAGGACCTGTTAAAAAGTTGGGTCCTCCCTACCTACCCATTTTCGGCGACACTTTCACAAAAAAAAGGTTTATTATTCGAGCTGACAAAGTTGTTTGGGTGAAAAATGCCTAGGTTAAAAGCTTCTAAATATTTTATTGAGTCATTCAGAATATTTAAATTTTACGTTTCATATTTTATAAAACAATATTTTTTGAAAAGTATTTGATTAAGGGAAAAAAAATCAGCCACATAATTTGTGGGCCCCTGAAATTGATGGGCCCAGGGCCAAGGCTCCGGAGGCCCGTGCATTAATCAGGCCCTGTCCCCGAGCCACCCCCTGGATTCAATACTGCTTAATCCTTTATGCTCCGAATGGTACTTTAACGTGCCATTGAAATACCTTGTTTTAAAATCCATTTAATGCATCAATTAGTAGAAATATAATTTAGAATGAGCTATCAAAACCAAACAAAGAAATATTTTACCCCCAAAACATTATTGATTGAAGAAAACAAAAATTTTTTTTAAAAGGATGATTTCTTTTTTATTTACATCTTTTCCGCTTTCTTTGATGTTGAAAAATTAAGAGTGGAACATCCGCGAGGGGGGAGAGACTTTTAGTTCGGAAATATTTCTATTGTAAAAACATTAGATTTGTACATTTCCTAATTCTATAAAATACTAAAAAATATTTTAAACAAGAGAATCGGATGGAGTTATAAATATCGCGCAAAATCCCAGTAATTTCAAATTTAATTAATTATTATTTCTTCTATCTTCAATAGAAGAAAGTATTGTAATTGGAATTTTTTTCGACAGATTTACACACTTTAGGGGTCAGAGATTCCAAAAAGCATGTTTTTACAAAATATCTGTGTGTCCGTATGTCGCCATTCTACCATCAAAAAATGTATGAAGATATGCATAGAATTGAATCAAATTTTTTGTGAGTGTCTTTGGCTGTGGCAAGCAGGTCCTTCTTCAATTTTGAAATATTTCGCCGGAAGGGGGCGCTGCAATCGCAATTTTTATGTCATTTTCAATATTGTACCGACCAAAATTGTATAACTTATGCATCGAATTGAACCAATTTTTTCTGTAAGATTATGGCTATGGCTAGTTGGTACTCCCTGAATTTGACAAAAATCCATAGGAAGGGGGCGCTTCAATATCAATTTTTGTGCCATTTTGAATATTGTACCACCTAAAAGTGTATGAAGTTATGTATAAAATTGAACCAATTTTTTTGTGTAAGTGTTTGACTATGGCTTCTTGGTCCACCCTGAATTTGAAAAAAAATCCGCCATAAGGGGGCGCTGCAATTGCAATTTTTCTGCTCTTTTCAACATTGTGCCACCTAAATGTGTATGAAGTTATGCCTAGATCTCAACTAAAATTTTTGTGTATGTTTATTTTTTGGTAAGGCAAGTAAGTCCTTCCTGAATTTGAAAAAAAAAATCTGCCTATTATTCTATTGTCCATCGGCTCGTGCAGAGACGGAAACTTGTTTTCACTCCTATTAATTGACTGAAGCAGAAATTTAAGATGAAAATCAATGTTGGTATAGTATTGAATTAAAATTATTAAAGCATTAACATAAATAACTATTTTATATATATATATATATTAAAATGTACGCATGAGATTGAAGAAAATTTCGGGATTGGTTCATCCAACTAGTTTTTAATTGCCAAAATCATTCAAAATTATTTTTATTTGCCAAAATAATAAGGACATCAATTAGACTTACAGGAGAACTGAAAACTTCTTTAGCGGATGCATAATTAAACTTCTCTCAAAGACAGATTTCCTGCACATTTTGCGTCAGGTATTTTAATTTCACTTTACATAATATTTAATAGTCTGCAATTTAATATTTTAAGTTACTTGTTTATTTAAATGTTAACAATTTCTATGCTCTTTATAATAAATATTAATATATTTATAAAGACGAACTTATGTTAGTATAATTTAATTAAATTATATGATTTTATATCTTACTTTTAAAAAACATAATTTGACTTCGAATTATTTTTTAATAAAATGCATTAAATGATTGTGTAAACCTCCTAATGTAATTTCAAAAATTCACGAAAAAGGCTTTAAAAAATGAAATTTTGATGAACTTATAATTTACGACATAAAGTGTTAAAACTATTTAAATTTAGAAAAATATTAAATATAAATACGTTTTATGAATTTATTATAAGTATAAATAACGTTAGGAACTAGAATATTTTTATTTCATTAACAGGAATATTTTAGATGTTTTAGGTATAAAAGAACAAACAAAACTGAGAATTCTTGTAAAACTTTGATAATTCATACATTAAAACTATGTCCCACATACCAATTTCAATTTGCAGAAAATTTGCAACAAATCTTTTTTTGTAAACTTGTAAAATTTGCAGTAAGTTTGGCATGTCAAGGCAAAAAGTTTATAACAAAACTGCAGCAAAATAACGCAAACGCCGAAATCGCCACACTTTGAACTTGCAGCTAACTTGTCAGACGAGTTAATCTCTTGCTGCATCAAATTTATTGCAAATTAACGGCAAACATGTAGAAAATTTAACTCTGCCATGACTAAAATACTGCAAATTCTTTGCAAGCTGGTAGGTAATTGGAAAGCTTTGTTTTGTCAAAAATATTGCAAACTTATAGCAAAGTAACCTTGTGATGCCATACTCCCACAAGATCTGTGTACAACTCTGTCACACTACAAGTGTACCCGTTCATGTCTATTGATGCATACGCACCGTCAGAAAGTGCACGCGCCACTTTTTACCACCATTACCAAGTAAAGATGACATTTGCACTTTTAAATTAGAATATTAATATTTGGTATTTAATAAGCAAAGTGTTTAAAAAAAGCGCTTCCAACCGAATAAAATTTGTATAAAGGTAATGCTCGGACATTTTTATCATTGTGGCGACAGAAGTACTCCATTTTTTAGGTGCGTTCGTAATTATGTAAATACGTAGCAAATATAGTTGTTCAGTCTGTCCGTCCGTCCGTCTGTCTGTTTGCATGTAACAACGCAAAAACTACCCAACCGAATCTTTTGAAATTTAAAATACATAAGTATTACATAATTTTGTCGAGCCATTTCAAATTTTATGAGAATCGGATGGATAGATCAATTACAGGGACGATCAAAAGTATTCCGTTACATTACGGTCAATGGGGGGAAAATATTGCAATTGCATTTTAATCGTTTGAAATTTAAATTACATACTTATTACATAATTTTGTCTAGTCATTTCAATTTTTTGAAAATAGGATGCATAGATCAAATACAGGGACAATCAAAAGTACTCCGTTACATTACAGTCAATGGAAAAAAAAAGTTTCAAATGAATTTTAATAATATTACACTCATTCGAACATAATAATATTGATATGCATCATAAAGTACATATTATAATATAGATTTTGTATAATCGGTTGTGCAAAGAACTTTTGTTATTGATTTACAAGGCCACACAAAAGTATTCCATTACATAATGAGTATAGAGAGAACATTGTTTGTTGCGCATTTTAATTGTAATTAACTATTTACAATTTTATGAGATTGATATATGAGAGTGATATTTTTAAAACTTCATTATCGTACGAACGCACCTCATTTGCTACGCTTCACGTGCAATTTCCAACTTGTTATTACAAGTAAAGGGAAAAAAGAAAATAGCCGGAGATTACAGCATCTTTTTGTCGTCATTTACTCATAAAAAGTGAAAAATTTCGAAATTAAAATACGTACTACGTCAAAAAATATCGTCTGCTATAAAACCAGGTGAATTTTGGTTTTATTTTATTTTTATTCACCAATTAAATGGGGGGGGGGAATTTTTATTTTATTACAAACTTATTTTGCTCACGATACAACACTTTCTCTTTACAAAAATGTATTGTGTGACATCCCCCCCCCCACTTTTCTTTAATGCGTATCAAATAGTTGAAAGAATGAAAATTTATTAATCTGTGTATAAAATCATTTTCCGAATTTTGAAGAAATATAAATGAATGATTTTCGATAAAACATATTTAGTTATTATAAACAAAAAGAATTCGTAAGGTTGAGAATGAACGTGGATTGCTTAAAGTATTTTTTAATTTGGGATAAACATTTTCAAGATGAATTGCATATAGTATGGTCACCTGTGGATGATAATTTTTGGAAGTATGATTTTAGTAGTTTTAAGCATGTTTTTACCTGAGTTAAATTCGAAATTAATGTGTAAGGTCTATAAAAATCTATTGGTAATATATAGTACTGTACAAACTAACTCAAGTAAGTTTCAGTCTATTTCTGGAAATTGCTGAAGGGTCATTCCATGGTAACTTACGTTACATTTAGAACAATTTACTGCAGTAATTTTAGTAATATAACACTAAAAAATATTCAAATGTGAAATTAATATGATTTGTCAATGAAACCTATCTAAGGGTCAATTTGGATGAAAGTCCCCTAAAAAATGAAAATGGAAATAACACTTTATATGATAACTTACGTCCCTTTTTCAGCAATGGCACTTTCCATAATAAATAAAACTACCAAAATTTAAGAAATAACAATAGAATTAGGTAATTTTAATCTAAATTGGGCTTTGAATAAGCTTAATTAGAAAATCATGTCAAATTTACGTTTTGAATAATTGTTTTTGTGTGTTATATTACTGAAATTACTTAAAATAGTTCGAAATGTAAGTTACCATGGAATGACCCTGAAGTGAATTTTTAACTGTGTTATGCTTTTTCTTATTGTACAAAATTTGAACATGCAGTGCAAAATATATACTAAAAATATCAATAATATACGGAGTTTCAAAAAAGAATTAAAATATTGTCCGGTTATCGATGGAAACTACTAAAATCTGATTTTAAAATGTGCTATGTATTTTCTAAAATTTTTTCCTCGGTTACCTTGTTTAGATAATTAAACAGCGAAGTTTTCTTAAAGTGTTTTGGAAGTGTTAGAAAATGTTTCATAGTCCATACTTGAAGCAGAATCTTTCTTTCCTGTTTTTATTAGAAAACGATAAACATTGCCCGATTTCTTAGTATCTGTATAAAAATACCAGTAAATTTTATGGATTTAGAAATGAAAATGAATTTCAGGGAAATAACAAGTTTGGATATGAGAACAGTCGCTTACATAGGTTTCGCTGACCAGGCATGTACGGATGGCGGAAACTTTAAAGTTATCAATCTTCTTTGACCATACTCCTAAGCGTTTTTCTTTTTAACCGACTTCAAGGAGGAGGTTATGATTTCGACCTGTATGTATTTCTTGTTCACTCATAAATTCCTTAAATATGAACCGATTTTTGATATATTTTTTCCTTTTTGAAAGTATAAAATACCCATGTGGTCCCATTTTAATTTGATTAAATTCTGATGATTAGAACTTTTTTTAAATAAAAATTTTAAAAATCGAATTCTTTTTGAAGCAATCGTCCATTAAAAGCATTCATTTTTTTTCAATAAAATATGTTCAAACATAAAAAAAGAAAAAAAAAATTCGTTTCACGTTACGTCATATACAAAACGTGTCACGAGAATTAAATATGAGAGGATTAAAATAAAATAAAAAATCCCTGTCGGCTTGGCCTATAGGCGGAGGTAGATTTCGAAGAGTGCTCATTTCAACATAAAAAAATAAAATTTGATTACAGAGAAATCCAGTTTAATAACTTGATTCGGTCGCTTTTGAAAAAATTTTAATAAAATTTTTTTTGTAGAAACAAGTTTTATCAAAATCATCTTAAGTTAAATTCGACTCAAATGCCCATTTTGACAACCTATTTAAAAATATATTCTGACTTAATTAAAAAATCAACCAATACGGCACATTATATAGTTCCTAAATAACAAAAAAAAAAAAAAAAAAAAAAACTGTCAATTGAATGCCTTTGAGAGCAAAATTGAAATTAAAAATGAGTTATAAAATAACCAAATTGTTATTTGAATACAACCTCAATTCTTTATCATGATCGCTTCGGGAAGTTTTGTGCGAAGTGTCCACTTTGACAGCATTTTAAAAAATATATTCAGCCTTTATCAAAAAACTGACCAATGCGTCACATTATATAGTTTCTAAATAAGAGGACCTGTAAACTGGATGCGTTTGAGAGCAAAAACGAATTTAAAAATGAGTCAGAAAAAACGCAATTTGTTATACTTCCTCAATTTTTCAATCACCATAATGTCGGGAAATTCTGTTCAAAATACCTTTTTTGGCAGCCTTTTTTTAAATATATTCTGACTTTATTAAAAAATCGACCAATACGGCACATTATACAGTTCCTAAATAACAGAAAAACTGTCAATTGAATGCGTTTGAGAGCAAAATTGAAATTAAAAATAAGTTATAAAATAGCCAAATTATTATTTGAATACAACCTCAATTCTTTATCATGATCGCTTCGGGAAATTTTGTGCGAAGTGTGCACTTTGATAGCATTTTAAAAAATATATTCAGCCTCTATCAAAAAACTGACCAATGCGTCATATTATATAGTTTCTGAATATAAGGACCTGTAAACTGGATGCGTTTGAGAGCAAAAAATGAATTTAAAAATGAGTCTGAAAAAACGCCATTTGTTATGCTTCTTCAATCTTTCAATCACCATAACGTCGGAAAATTCTGTTTAAAATACCTTTTTAGGCAGCCTTTTTTGAAATATATTCTGACTTTATTAAAAAGTCGACCAATGCGTCATTTTATACAGTTCCTAAATAAGAGAATCTGCCATTTGGTTGCGTTTAAAATCAAAAATGAATTTAAAAATGAGTCTGAATATGAGCAGTTTGGATTTGAGGTTTTTTCTCCAACTCCTATATTTGTTTAATTTATTTTTGCTAGAAGAATTGGTCCTATGAAAAACTTGTTGGTATAAAAGTTGTAGATATTATTGGGAAGATGTAAAATAAATTTAATTATATTTGATTGCTTAAGAATTGAGTAAGTTATGGATTTTTTTCTTTTTCCTCCCCCCTTTTTCTTTTCGTTTTTAATTTTTTTCGTCGGTAAAAGTTGGTCCTATCAAAAACTTGTAAATACAAAAGTTTTAGATAATGTTGAGTACATTTATAAAAAATTTAGTTGGATTTGATATCTTGAGAATTGACGAAGTTATAATTTTTTTTCTCCCAAAAACCCTGTTTTTTTTCGCCCCTTGAGCCCATTTTTAACTTTACCAGAAATCTGTCATGCATATACTTTTAGCCCATGTTTGGGAAGTAATATAAACTTTAAACTGATTCGATATCTATTTAATTTAAGAAGTTATCGCGTTTTTTCGTTTTTCACAAAAACCCTCCCAATTTCCACCCCCTTGGTCCGATTTTGCCCATTAACGAACTCAACCGAGATTTTATGCTCCTTGATTTTATGTAAAAGTTTGAAAAAGATCTGAGCATAATTATAGAAGTTATCGTGTCCAGAAGAAAGTGATATACACCGATAGATAGCTAGATAGATAGATAGATAGATAGATATATAAACTTTTTTACTGATGGTTGTTTTGGGGTCTAAGAGTCATGATCGGTGTAGATCTGCAAAAATTTTTCAGAAATTCCAACATGGGAGACAATGCAATAGGTAGTATTTCATACGAAATCTACCTAATAAACATAGATACTAGTTTAGATAGTAATATACTTAACAGTAACCAAAAATACAAAAAAATGTGATACTACCAGAAGAATCTATTACCCTTACACAAATACAAAACCTTTTTTCTTCAAAGTGCGAAATCTGAATTGAACAAAGGATCTAGATAGATTTTGCGAAGTTAGCAAAAGCAGATTAACGTTAGTTTGTTTTAGAGTTTGGCGCTAACGCATATGAATACATTGTTTTGATATGCTTATGATTTGATAAAAAATAAGGATTTATCGCAAATTATCTTTCATTATTGCAACCGTTTTCAAATCATAAGCATATTAAAACTATGCATTCATATGCGTTAGCGCCAAGTTGTCGCCAAGCTTGACCCTGTTTTTGATGTCGGATAGTATTTTTTTTTTTATATAAAAAGCATATTTTATTCATCTGAATCTTTTCAAATTTGTCATCACTATCGGCAATCACTTTTATCGTAAACTCTAGTGTGTTGAACACTATATGCCGCCAAGAATATCTGACATGCCTGGACACCACACTAGTTAAATTTCATACCTTTTTCTATAAAAAATAAAATAAAATAATTTACTCGGATTTTCCTGCAATTGATAAGCTTATTTAGACTCAAGAAAGCATGTTTGGTTTGCATATGAAGATGATATGAATATGATAATACGATTAATAGTTCATTTACAGAGACACTCAAAAGAATTCGATTGTGTTATGGTATACGGGGAAAAATCGTTTGGAGAGTATTTTAATAGCATTACGCTATTTCAAATGTATTGAAACTGATATAAATCACATAATTTTATTACAATCACATTAAAACTTAGCATTCATAGCAACACAAGATAAACCTGTTACAGTACTGTCTTTGCGTAATAATTTTTTGAGCTTACGGTATGCGCTTTTAAATTTAATTAGTTTTTTGCATATTACTCTTTATATATAAATTCTGTATCTCATATACAGGGCTGCACAAAAGTATTCACATACTATTCCCCTTATATCAGTAACTTTTTTGTATTTAGGAATGAAAAGGAATTTCTGGGAAACAAGTTTTGATTTGAAGACAGTCATCAACATAGGTTTCGTTCTTCGCTGACCAGATATGTCCGGATGGCGGAAACTTTAAAGTTACCAACCCTCTTTGACCATACTTCTAAACGTTCTTTTTTTCGCTCCTGAGTCCTTTCAAACTTATCATCACCATCAGCAATCACTTTTATCGGTGTAAATTCTAGTGTGTTGAACACCATACGTCGCCTAGTATTTCTGACAGGCCTGGATACCACACCTAGTTAAACTTCGTACCCTTTATATATAAAAAATATAATTGAAGAAAATTTTCACTCTAATATTAATATTTCCTGAATTGAATTTTAAATTAATGTGTAACGTGTTTAAAAATCTATAGGTGCTTTACAAAATAATTCAAGTAAGTTTCAATCCATTGCTGGAATTTTTTTTTTTTTTTTTTTTTTTTTTTTCTACTATACTAAATTTGAGCATGCAATGTAAAATGTGTACAAACAATGTAGATTATATTCAGAGTTCCACAAAATAATTAAAGTGCTGCCCGGTTATTGATAGCAATTACTGAAATCTGATTTTAAAATGTGCTATGTGCTTTCTAAAAGGTTTTCTCGGGTACCTTATTTAGATAATTAAACGGCGAAGTTTTCTTAAAGTATTTTGGAAGTGTTAGAAAATGTTTCATAATCCATACTTGAGGCACAATCTTTCTTTCCTGTTTTTATTAGAAAATGATAAACATTGCTCGATTTCTTAATATTTGTATAAAAATACCAGAAAATTTTATGGATTTACAAATGAAAATGAATTTTAGGGAAATAACAAGTTTGGATATGAGAACTGTCGCCAATATAGGTTTCGCTGACCAGGCATGTTCCGGATGGCTGAAACTTTAAAGTTACCTACCTTTTATGACCATACTCCTAAGCGTTCTTTTTTTCACCTCAGTCTTTCAAACTTGTCATCACTATCAGCAATCACTTTTATCGGTGTAAATTCTAGTGTGTTGAACACCATATGCCGCTTAGTAATATCTGACATGCCTGGACACCACACCTAGTTAAACTTCATACCCTTTTCTATAAAAAATAAAATCGAAGAAATTTTTCACGCTAATATGTTTGTTGTGCACCATTCACATTTACCCTGCCGTGACGTTTGCCCCCTCATCGTGTAGATCTGAAATCCAAAACGTCAACACACAGGTCCTCATCATTGTTACCATCGCGACATTCGTAAGATCTCCGGAGGTCGCGACCCCTGGAGGCGACATGCAGTCGATTTCTTGGTCTATAATAGCTTTCGCACGGTGTTCAGGGGGGACGGGATTTTCTATGATGAATTTTATTCAAGTATTATATTTGTGTAAGTTTATTAGGGCAGTGTATTGTTGCGACGTAGGCTAGATGTCGCCAGAGGGGTCCGGAGAAATTCGAGCTCACGTCTGCTGTCGAAATTTCTCTTTTGCGTTTTATCGAGCTGAAAAAGAGGAAGATAGACTTCTGACTTTCATGTCTGTATGTCCTGATAAACATTTTTATTTTTTATTTTTGTTGATTTTGATATTGACGGATATGTAGTAAGTAGAGTCTGGTATCGCGTCGGGTTGCTTCTAATTTTTATTATTACATTTTTTTTTTTTTTTTTTTCAGTGGGTCGGGTTTGGTCAAGACCGTAGACAAGGTGGATTTTATGGGAAAATGACTTCAAAAATAAATCGAAAATAGACAAGGGACCGACGACCCCACGGCATATTTGTGTTACTAACACTGACCGCGGAAAGAAGATAGAATATGTTGCATATATCCTATCAATAATAATTCAGTTCCCTTTTAAATTTATTTTTAAATGATTGAAAAACCCTTTTTGAAATAGAATACATTTTTTTGTTTCTCAAATAGTAAATTTTTTTCTTTATTTTTTAATTAGTGCATAAAATGTTCACTTTGAACCGAGTCCGAAGATTGATGTAAAAAATCGAGTTCGAGCATGTGTCGAGTCCAGGGTTGTGCCCGTTTCATCTCTAATATTAATCACTGATAATTTAATATAAACAGTAACACACATGATTATCGAATTTGTATGCGATTTACACCGTTTTATTAAAGCCGGAAAAAAAAACTCTATATATATTTGAGATTTTTGTATCTAGGATCATCATAACAATTGCATAAGATATAGTCGCACTTAAAAAGGAAGTGTTTACAGCACATGGTTTTTTAATTTCGCATACCACACTAATATGTATCATGATATATATAACACATGTGGTGAAGGAAAACACATTATTTTTATTAATATTTAATCGCCTATATCCGCAGAAGAGAATTAAAAAGAATTGAAACAACTCCCCTACTTGATACTAAAAGTTAAATAAAATTAAAAAAAAATGTATAACAGCCTATTCTACCAAAATTTAATTAAAAAAATTACTTTTTAAAAATTTCTACTCCTTTTTCAAGTATGAGTACTTTTGTTTCGATTTTTTTTCCCTTCGAATATATTACATAAAACTGTGCATGGATTTTAGATGCATAAACATTTAATAGGAATTTTTTCTCTTGTGCATATCAGAAAATGAAAGAAATTCAATAAACTTTCATTTTAAATATTTTTAAAAAAATATCTATAAATTTCAATTTTTATTCTGTGCACAAAAATATTAAATACACCATGGAGAAAAAGTACAGAAAAAAAAAAATCAAACGTTTATCTAAATTAGCAAAAAAGGCCTTACTATTTACGAACAAGCAAATTATAAAAATATGAATGGGGAGAAAATTCTGTTTAAAGCTTTCATTTGTATGGATAAATGCGTTGAAATGAAATAAGTAAAAATGAGGTGCCAAATGAGGTGACCCCCCCCCCCTGTTTTTCCGGAACGGAGGAGCGTTGTATAAAATCCTGAGACTAAGGAGCCTCTGCCCTACAACATATACAGCTCATATTCAAAATATTAGAATAATTACCTTTTTTTTAGAAATTGAAAATATCGTTTGGTAATTTAACGTCTTTTAATGAAAATATGCAAACGATATTTTTATTAAGAACTTATTGTTGATTATACTTACTTGTTATCTTAAATTTAATATCATTTTTGAAAAGATTAATTGCAAAAAAAATTATTTTGAAAAGTCAAAATATTAGAATATTTATTCAAGTGGTTCAAAATATTAGAATATTTCACATTAATTCTCCTTTAATTATTACCAATTCTTAACTGGTGGCATCATTGATTAAATTCAGACTATTTTATTTAAAATCAGTATTCTTTTTTGCAGTTTGTTTCTTTTTCGTCTTAAAATGGGCCGTGTGAGTGATATTCCTGAATCTACTAAACTTCGTATGGTTGATTTGTATCAGCACGGTAAAAATCAATGTTTTATAGCGAAATATTTACATTGTTCGCAATCGAGCGTTAGTAAAATACTAACACAATATTCAAAAATTGGAAAATTTTAAAATAATCGCCGAAATGGTGGCCGAAAACCAAAAACATCTGCTAGAGATGACAGGAAACTGAAGCGTATAGTTAAGAAAAACCGTTTTAAAAGTGTGCGATTCTTGCACCGAAAATAGAAAGAAGAAGGAGTTGAAGTTTCTACATCGACAACATTAAGACGTCTCCATAAATTTAAATTTGAATCTCGTGTACCGAAAACAAAACCTCTCATGACTGCAAGACAAAAGCGTATAAGATTGAATTGGTGTAAATCAAGACGTTTATGGAGCAATGAAGATTGGAAAAATATATTATTTAGAGATGAAAGTATGTTTTGTGTTTCATATGGTAATCAAGGTATTCGAGTTTGGAGAATGAAGCAAGAAGCATTTGTTAAAGAATGCCTTAAACGTTCCGTAAAATTTGCTGCTAGTGTCATGGTTTGGGGTTGTATGAGTGCAGAAGGACCTGGAAAGTTATGCATCGTCTACGAAAAGGTTAACTCTCTGATATATCAAGAAATTTTAGAATATTACATGATTCCATCATCAGAAGATTTATTTGAAGATGATTTCATCTTTCAACAAGATTTAGCGTCTCCGCATACCTCGGTGTCAACTAAGAATTGGTTCCGCCAACGCAACATTAAGGTACTTCCTTGGCCACCAAATTCACCAGATCTTAATCCCATCGAAAACTTATGGTATATAATGAAGAAAAAACTTCAAGAAAATCCTCCTTCAAGTAAAACTGAGTTAGTGGCACGTATAAAGTCTATTTGGGCTAATATTGATAGAAATGTTTGTAAACACCTTGTATATAGTATGCAAGATCGATTGTACGCTGTTATGAAAGCTAAAGGGGATGCTACAAAATATTAGCTACCATTTACTTCATATTCATAAGGTAATATTGTTGCGTAAAATAAAATATTCTAATATTTTGAACCAATCTGAATTTTATTCTAATATTCTGGTGTGTTTAAGGAAGCTGTATACCTAATTTATTGTGCTGTATTTTATATTTTATAAATGTTAAAATCTTATCTAAACATTCCAGATTTAATTTATAAGAAATTTAATTGCATTTACTTAGTATAAAAAATAAATAAATGACAAATAATTTTTTCTTATTACTTTTTCTCAATTATTCTAATATTTTGAATATGAGCTGTACATAAAAAAAAAAAAAAAAAAAAAAAAAAAAAAAATCAAAATCTGTGGTTATCAAAGTTGGTCCTCTCCTTGTTAGATGACTGGTCTAGTCAAGTCATATATTGTAAAAATATGATTGATGTAGATGGTGACTATTTCTGATATAGGAAAAATTGCCACCAAACTCAATTTAATATATTTATACGAGCCATACAACTTGGTTGGTAGTGAGGATTTTGACAAAATCTTGGCGAGCCTGCCATTTTGGCTTTAATATTTCTTGACTCGTCTCATTCATCTAACTGAACTTGTCTACATGAATATGTTTAAGTTCTGGAATTTGAGTTGCCACAGTTTGAACAAAAATTGACAGCTTGAGAGTATGTAGTGCCTTTCTTATTCTTAGAAATACTCTACTGAAAACAACGTGTATCAAATTAAAGTTTCCATAATGTGTTTTAAGTATTCTGTTGTACAAAATCAATCTCGCTAAAAAACACAAATAGTTAGTAACTAGCTAGTCTTAGCTAGACAATAGTTAGTAAATAATGATAACAATAAAATAAACAATGCTAATAAGAAGCAGGGCCCGATTAACCTATGAAGTCATGGGAAGCATAGTGGCATTTTGGGGCTTTTTTTTCATCCCAGAAAAGTTTTCTAAATTCGACATGCCCGAAAACTCAATGGTGCAAATATTATTCCAAAGAGTGACTTAGTTGAGTTCGCTGATATTTCGTCTAAACAACGTTTTTTTTATGTTCCTCTATATACACAAAAAAAAAAAAAAAAAAAAAAAAAAAAAAAAATATATATATATATATATATATATATATACAATCAAGAAAAATATGCAAAAGCCATTTTGCATATTATTGGCATAAAAATGCAAGTTGGATAAAAATTGAATTCACTAAAAATGCACAACATAAAATATCAATAAATTGAAACACTTCTTTCAATTTTGGCGATATTTGATATTTTATTTTGTGCATGCAAGCTAAATTCAATAATATTCAAAATCAGTATGTACAATAGAAAATCTAAAATAGTGGGCAAACTAAAGAATTGTGATCATGTGGTTGGAACTCGTCTGTTAAACGAAAAATTAAATCATTATGAAATATAATTTTATATATATAAATAAAAGACTTAAATGAATGAGTTAATATATATTATTATATGAGCTAAAATTTTTAAAAGAAATTAGATAGAATTTTTGAATGGAATTAATTCAATATAAAATTTGAAGTTCCTTGTTTTCTCAATTTTGGGCCCTTTAAAATTTTGTAAGGGAACCCATGTGCTTCTTGTGCGTATTTGGTAATTAGGGCTTGATAAGAAGGGTGTTTTTTCACGATTGCAATCACCTTGTGGACTAAAAACCAGGCAATTAAAGTCGCTTTGATATTTTGTTTTAAAATTACTTGCTGAGAAATCAATTATATGGTGCCTAAATAGGTAATCGATTGAAAAGTTGAAGTGTTTAAATTTTTGGTAGGATATCATATTTTTGTTTTGTTGCCAAAGCTAAAAATGCATATAATTACTAAAAGCACGAAAAACTGATATAAATTTATAACCATATATCGATTACGTACAGATGTATTTGGTGAATATAAATCAAAACTATTCCGCTAAAAACATAAACACAGTTGCTTCTAAAAAAAAAACACGTGTTCAACATGTGATATTTCCTTTATGCAAACAAGTAAGATAAATGTTAAGTAAAACACAGAAAAAAATATTTAAACGTAACAGTGAGTTTTTTTTTTTTTTTTTTTTTTTTTTTTTTTTTTTACAGATGGTTGCATCTTGTTCTGTTTGCTGCTAGACAACTAGTATACGTGTGCAAAAAAAGTGTTTCACTTGTAAGGTGAAATTTTTCTTAGAAAACATGTGCAAATCTAAATCTCTTTCCTTGTTTTTAAAGTATAGCTTTTACAGTGAGAGATTTACATTATGAAAATTTAGATCTGTTTAACACTAGAAAGACGGCGAGAGGCCATTTTGGTCCAAAATAAATGAATATATTATAGTTCAAAGCAGAGATTTCTTTATAAAGTAAGTTTAATCGTTATAAAGGATAAAAATGGGTAAATTAATAATTAGACAGATTTAAACAAAAATTCTTGTATAAAATATTTTTATAAAAATGGATTAAAATTTCCAGTCTTTCTAGTATTAAAGCGCCTGATCATACAGTGACGGAAATTGGTTTATTAAAACACGATTTTTTAACTAGATAATATTCATTAAAAATGAACGAAATTTCAATCATTATACATGCTAACAAATGGTTTTCAGGATAACAAATGGTTTAACAAATGGTTTTCAGAAAAAAAATTTAGTACATACTTATAAACAAAAGCATAAGGTCAAAAATTATACTGTCATAAATACTAACATGGAATTGGTTTATGAAATATCACATTTCATTGAAATTAATAATTAATAAAGCTGCCTTACTTCATCACAGTTTTTTTTTAAATCTAGATGGCATTGATAAATAAAACTTTTGAATGTACTCAATTACTTTTAGTTTTGGCATATTGAAGCTTTCAATTCTACGAGTGATCTTTCTTTAGTGCATCCCATCTGCATAAACCGTTTGAACAAGCTGTCTCCAAATGTTTCTTTGGGATTCAAATCAGAACTGATACGTAGGGGATAAAATAATGACATTTTATTCGTCAACAGGGACCTCGCTAAGGGGGGGGGGGGCAGGGGGAAGCCTTCCCCCCAAACCTTCGCAAATGTTGTTACACTTGACAATTTAATTAAAATTTTAATAAACATTGTACAGCTCATGTTCAAAATATTAGAATAATTACCTTTTTTTTAGAAATTGAAAATATCGTTTGGTAATTTAATGTCTTTTAATGAAAATATGCAAACGATATTTTTATTAAGAACTTATTGTTGATTAAACTTACTTGTTATCTTAAATTTAATATCATTTTTGAAAAGATTAATTGCAAAAAAAATTATTTTGAAAAGTCAAAATATTAGAATATTTATTCAAGTGGTTCAAAATATTAGAATATTTCACATTAATTCTCCTTTAATTATTACCAATTCTTAACTGGTGGCATCATTGATTAAATTCAGACTACTTTATTTAAAATCAGTATTCCTTTTTGCAGTTTGTTTCTTTTTCGTCTTAAAATGGGCCGTGTGAGTGATATTCCTGAATCTACTAAACTTCGTATGGTTGATTTGTATCGGCATGGTAAAAATCAATGTTTTATAGCGAATTATTTACATTGTTCGCAATCGAGCGTTAGTAAAATACTAACACAATATTCAAAAATTGGAAAATTTCAAAATAATCGCCGAAATGGTGGCCGAAAACCAAAAACATCTGCTAGAGATGACAGGAAACTGAAGCGTATAGTTAAGAAAAACCGTTTTAAAAGTGTGCGATTCTTGCACTGAAAATGGAAAGAAGAAGGGGTTGAAGTTTCTACATCGACAACATTAAGGCGTCTCCATAAATTTAAATTTGAATCTCGTGTACCGAAAACAAAACCTCTCATGACTGCAAGACAAAAGCGTATAAGATTGAATTGGTGTAAATCAAGACGTTTATGGAGAATGAAGATTGGAAAAATATATTATTTAGTGATGAAAGTATGTTTTGTGTTTCATATGGTAATCAAGGTATTCGAGTTTAGAGAATGAAGCAAGAAGCATTTGATAAAGAATGCCTTAAACGTTCCGTAAAATTTGTTGCTAGTGTCATGGTTTGGGGTTGTATGAGTGCAGAAGGACCTGGAAAGTTATGCATCGTCTACGAAAAGGTTAACTCTCTGATATATCAAGAATTTTAGAATATTACACGATTCCATCATCAGAAGATTTATTTGAAGATGATTTCATCTTTCAACAAGATTTAGCATCCCCGCATACCTCGGTGTCAACTAAGAATTGGTTCCGCCAACGCAACATTAAGGTACTTCCTTGGCCACCAAATTCACCAGATCTTAATCCCATCGAAAACTTATGGTGTATAATGAAGAAAAAACTTCAAGAACATCCTCCTTCAAGTAAAACTGAGTTAGTGGCACGTATAAAGTCTATTTGGGCTAATATTGATAGAAATGTTTGTAAACACCTTGTATATAGTATGCAAGATCGATTGTACGCTGTTATGAAAGTTAAAGGGGATGCTACAAAATATTAACTACCATTTATTTCATATTCATAAGGTAATATTGTTGCGTAAAATAAAATATTCTAATATTTTGAACCAATCTAAATTTTATTCTAATATTCTGGTGTGTTTAAGGAAGCTGTATACCTAATTTATTGTGCTGTATTTTGTATTTTATAAATGTTAAAATCTTATCTAAACATTCCAGATTTAATGTATAAGAAATTTAATTGCATTTACTTAGTATAAAAAATAAATAAATGACAAATAATTTTTTCTTATTACTTTTTCTCAATTATTCTAATATTTTGAATATGAGCTGTAGTACATTTTCTATTTTTGATAGAATTTGCAAAAGTTACAACTCTAATTGGAAATATTATTAAACTTTTTACAAATAAGAACTGTATTACATTTTCTAAGTGTGGTAACTTGGCAAAATTATAAAACGAGTTAGCAAATATGAAAATTTGACTTGGCAATTTAAGGTCTTCTCCGCCACCAATAAAAAGTCTTAGCGATGTCCCTGTTCGTCAACGCAATCATTCATTGTATTCTGAAGTGTGCATACTTGCATTGTCTAGCATGAAGATGTAATTTAAACTATAATATTGCCCTGAAAATAGAAGCAGGCTAAAAAAAAGCAAAGCTGTAGACAAATGAATTTTGGCGACCATTTAAACATAGAGTTTCACTTCTGCCATCATAAGCAATCGACGTCCAGTTATCAAACATCCGCCAACAAAAATTTCAGAAGACTTGTGCCTCTGAGAAGATTGCAAGACCAATTCTTCTTCTTCTTCCTCTTTTTTTTTTTTTTTTTTTTTTTTTTCTTTTTAGAAGATTGTAAGACCAATTCTTCTTCCTTTTTTTTTTGCCTCTGAGAAAATTGTATTTTACTACTAAGGTTAAATTTTGTGACGGCTATTTATTTTATCACTTTTATATTATCATCTATATTGTCATCGGTATTATCACCTATCATCGGTATTATAATCAATCTGGATGATTATATGTTCTGGAGAGGAAAGCACTCAGATTCAAACACACAATTTAAGCACATAATTCAAATTTATATCTTATAATTAAGATTC
Source organism: Maratus speculifer (assembly GCA_964019185.1). NCBI lineage: Eukaryota > Metazoa > Arthropoda > Arachnida > Araneae > Salticidae > Maratus > Maratus speculifer. The sequence continues at coordinate 159,884,302 of OZ025302.1, read as the reverse complement.
CTTTAAAAATACTGCATACATATTTATTGGATGATTTTACAGTATATTTTACAGAAAATACACAATGACAACAACAAGGATTAATTAGATTCTTAGATTTTCAATATTCAAATAAAGATTCATTAAAAAATTAATATAATTTAGAATAAAAGAACAACAACAACAAAAAAAAGTCCTTCCGGCAATGCCGGGAGGAAGAGGCAGCTTTCATATACTTACATATTTATTTATTTATTTTATGGTAAGTTACATTGTTCAAAAATACTAAGCTCAAACTAGTAGAAATAATCTTATAAAATTAGTGATTTTATAAGATTGAATACTAGTTTTTGTCAAGACTGAATATTAATAGGAATTTTTAGAAATTAGTCATCTTTTATTCAACCTGGTTTTATTTTAAGCGATTTAGAGAGTCACCAAATTCCACGATATCATAAAGTGTATGCCATTTTAAAGCAACATTGTGGATCGTTCAGATCAGACCGTTTCAAAATGTCAGCCATAAGCAAAATTCAAAGTGCTATAACTCAATCATTTTTTAAGATATAGACAAAATAAAAAGTGTTTCGGAATTGTTGTTTTAAATTCTAACACGTAAAAGAAAAATATTTTTCAACTTTTAATTTTTTCGCATTTAATTTTAAATTTTAAATTTTTTTAAAAATTTAAAATGGCCATCATTTTGAAACAAAATGGTTGATGATGCTGGCCAACGAACTCGGTCGAGACATTTGTATGTACTATGTACATACCAAGTTTCATTGAAATCGGTTCATAAAAACGCTTGTTATCACGTGACAAAAATCAGATCGTTTCAAAATGTCAGACATAAGAAAAATTCAAAGTGCTATAACTCAATCATTTTGTAAGATATAGACAAAATAAAAAGTGTTCTGGAATCGTTGTTTTAAGTTCTAACACGTAAAAGAAAAATATTTTTCAAATTTTGATTTTTTTGCATTTAATTTTAAATTTTTAAATTTTAAAAAAAATTAAAATGGCCACAATTTTGAAACAAAATGGCGGATGATGCTGGCCAACGAACTCGTTCGAGACATTTGTATGTACTATGTACATACCAAGTTTCGTTGAAATCGGTTCATAAATACATGTGTTATCACGTGACAAAAATTAGATCGTTTCAAAATGTCAGCCATAAGAAAAATTCAAAATGCTATAACTCAATCATTTTCTAAGATATAGACAAAATAAAAAGTGTTCTGGAATCTTTGTTTTAAGCTCTAACACGTAATAGAAAAATATTTTTCAAATTTTAATTTTTTCGCATTTAATTTTAAATTTTAAATTTTTTAAAAAATTTAAAATGGCCGCCATTTTGAAACAAAATGGCGGATGATGCTGACCAACGAACTCGGTCGAGACATTTGTATGTACTATGTACATACTAAGTTTCATTCAAATCGGTTCATAAATACGTTAGTTATCGCATGACAAAAATCAGATATATATATATATATATATATATATATATATATGGTTATATATATATATATATATATATATATGTCAACATTTGAACGGAGGGTGGTTTTGGGGTCTGGGGGTCATGATCGGTGAAAATATACCAAAATTTTCCGGAAGTGCTTTCCTCCGGACGGCTGCAATAGGTAGCTTTTTACTTTTTGTAATGAAAGCTACCTAAAAAACATAACTTTTGAACTTGTATAATAAAAGTAGATTTATGAAAATATTTCTATGTCATTTTATTAAAGATTCAAAATCCAAATTCATTCTTCAATCCAAAGGAACTACTTTCTGATACGTTTTTAAATTCATTTTTTTTCGGAAACACATAAGATTAGTTGGTGTTTTTATTCAGAAACTGTGTAATCGAATGGCGTTTTCCATTTTTTGATATAAGCAATTTTAAAAAATACTGCAAAGTTAGCGTTCTGAATAGAATTACCGGAAGCGACAGCATGAGAAGGAAAAAAAATCTGCAACCATTTGACAAGAATCTCTTATATCTCAACAAGGTTATACAAGTACCTTATTTACCAAAAATGAAAAACGTTATTTGATTCCAAATCCCATCAATGGTCAGTCTTGTCAATTTTTGTACTTTTTCAGTTAAAAATTAGTTAGAAAATGTGCCAAATTTTAACGTTGTTAAGAACAGAATTTAAGAACCACAAAGAAGTATATATCCAAAGATTACGTTACCGTATGTTCTTATATATTTCATAGACGCATATGAATTGTATTATGTTCGAAAGAGTGTAACATCATCAAAATACACTTGAAATTATTTTTTTTTTCTATTGACCGTAAAGTAATGAAATACTTTTGATTGTTCCTTTAATTGAATTTTACATTCGATTTCCATAAACTTTAAAATGACTCCACAAAATTATGTAATAATTAAATATTTTGAATTTCAAAGTATTCGGTTGAATAGTTTTTGCGTTGCTGTATGCGGACAGACGGACGGACGGATTGAACGATGGCTATAGATGCTACGTATTTACGCAATTACGAACGCAGTTCAAAATGCGAAGGCAAAAGAAATCCCATTTTTTGAAAACATTTTTATTTTGTACAATGAATATATATATAATTTTGGAACAAGATAAAGTAAAGTATGTATAACTCATTCTAAACTGTATCAATATATACTAATCCATGCATTAAATGAATTTCTTAATAAATTACTTTAATGGTACCGCAAAGTAGCTTCGGGGCATAAAGGGTTAAGAATTTCAAAAATGGCTTGTTCCAGACTAAGGTTATGGGAGACTCTGGGGCAAACATCATTATAGGGGGGGGGAGCCGTCTATCTATCTATACAATATTTTTGTGAATAATATAGAAGTGGTTAATGCTAAATTTTATATGTATTGTACGTATGTATAAATTTTGTACCCAGTACAGTTCACGTCTATATACAGGGTATCACAAAAAGATAGTCACAACTTTAAGAAAAAATTTTAGTAGGAAAATTGTAGAAAAAAAGTGACAAATTAATTAACAAACATATCTTTTTGCAAACTTTTTCTTTGTTTATTTTATCTTTATAAGATGTCTAAAAAAATGTCTTATATATGTCATAATTAATGATTTTAACAAGTCACGTTATCTGAAAAACGTTAACAAAGGATTTCTTTTGAAAACAGTAGAATACTAAGTTATTATAATAAAACTTTAATCATTAGTTTTCTAATAATGTAGTTTGCTCTTTGTATAAATGGTTGGAGTACTGGAAGCAAAAAGGAGTAGGAGGACCGTACTATCTTCCTAAATGTTTGAAAATATATGAATTTTGGTCGCTTCTGGCTAATTTTAATAATTTGGTGCCTTTTAACAAAAATTCTGATTAATCTCATGGGGGCCCTAAAAAGGGGGCACGGGAGAAATTGCCCCTCCCCCCCTTACCCCTGCGTAAGTCGTGCCCTGGTTCACGAGCATCTAGAAATCTTTGTTTTTAGCTGGAAATCTCATCAATCGAAAATATATTGTGTTACAAACTGATTCTCTATGTCGCATGTATTATATTGTCTTCCCGCTCCGTGCGACAAAACATCGCAAGGTCGGTCGCGAAGGCCGTCTGTTATCATCGCGGGTCAACAGATGGCCGATGTTATCGTCTGCGTCCGCTCCATGACTCAGTGCAAGGGAAAACCCTTTGCTGCATGCAATGAGGTGCCCCAAAAATACGAAATTATTATTCTCATATATAACTTTGTTATGGGGTAATTTTTCATTCCGTCATAAACGGCAAAAATGAAATTTTTTTAACGAACATTTAGCCTAATTTTGTAAATGATTTACAGCCTACGGGCTAAAGGTTTAAAGGAAAGACACGACCGGGACGCCATAATTACTTTCATTAATTTTACTCTAACATTTTATACTCATTTATTATATGAAACTAAATTTTATACAAGTGTGTTTATACATACTTAAATCCGTGTGTTTGATAAAACTGTACAAGAACTTCATATGCGCTTTTTAGCTCATCGAAAAGGTGTACTTTTCAATTAATAACCCCATTAACTTTTAAAGTACCCAAGTGATTTCAATAAAAAAAAGTTTGGTGGTAAAGAATAAATATAAAATCATATGTGGCACACTGTAAAAAAAAATTGGGAAACTTACAAAATTTTTTCTAGTAGAATTGTATTCCAAGAACTTTTTATGTAACGGCAACAATAAAAATTCATGTAACAGATACAGATTTGCACTTTGAATCAAACAAGTTTTAAGGTTACTAAGAATTTTTTTGGGAAATCGTATTCCAAGAACTTTTTAAGTGACGATAACGAGCATTATAGATAAAATTTTAGTAAAGTTACCAAAATTTTAGTAAATTCTTTCGTAAAGTTACAGATGGTTTTAGTTTTGCTTACAAGTTTTGTAGATTGACATCATTTTCTTGTACAGTGTACACATAAAATTTTAGTAAGCATAAGAGATTTCGGTTAATTTAGATTACTAAGGTTACAGATTTTTTTACAGTGCAGACAGTTGTTAAAAAAAATTAAATAGAAACAGAAAAAAAATTTCTGAAAAATGGAAATTCTTTTGAAAAATTGCCACTATTTTAAACAGAAAGTTTTAACCGCAAAAGAAAAAAAAAAAATGTTCGCCATAAGTTTTGAGCATAATCCAGTAAATATGGATTTTAAGTTCCATAAAAATCGGTCAAATACTTTCCAAGGAAATAGATCTTAATGTTCGGATGTTTCTCATAGGATTGCACCCAGTCTTATCTTCCCTTAACAAAACATGGTTCTTGAAGATTCTACTACATCAGTATTTTCAATGCATCTTGTCAATGCGACTATGACAATTTCTTTAAAAGTTAAAAATGAAAAATTATGCATCAAATGTAGATTATGAAGCACTTTTCAACATATTCAGAATACTGTAGTAAACCATCCTGGTATAATATTGTGAATGATGACGTTTAAACAAAAGTCCTTCCGGCAATGCCGGGAGGAAGAGGTAGCTTTCATATACTTATATATTTATTTATTTATTTTAAGGTAAGTTACATTGTTCAAAAATACTAAGCTCAAATTAGTGGAAATAATCTTATAAAATTAGTGATTTTATAAGATTGAAACTAGTTTTTGTCAAGACTGAATATTAATAGGAATTTTTAGAAATTAGTCATCTTTTATTCAACCTGGTTTTATTTTAAGCGATTTAGAGAGTCACCAAATTCCACGATATCATTAAGTGTATGCCATTTTAAAGCAACATTGTGGATCGTTCAGATCAGACCGTTTCAAAATGTCAGCCATAAGCAAAATTCAAAGTGCTATAACTCAGTCATTTTTTAAGATATAGACAAAATAAAAAGTGTTCTGGAATCGATGTTTTAAGTTCTAACACGTAAAAGAAAAATATTTTTCAATTTTTAATTTTTCGCATTTAATTTTAAATTTTAAATTTTTTAAAAAAATTTAAAATGGCCACCATTTTGAAACAAAATGGTGGATGATGCTGGCCAACGAACTCGGTCGAGACATTTGTATGTACTATGTACATCCCAAGTTTCATTGAAATCGGTTCATAAATACGCGTGTTATCACGTGACAAAAATCAGATCGTTTCAAAATGTCAGACATAATAAAAATTCAAAGTGCTATAACTCAATCATTTTTTAAGATATAGACAAAATAAAAAGTGTTCTGGAATCTTTGTTTTAAGTTCTAACACGTAAAAGAAAAATATTTTTCAAATTTTGATTTTTTCACATTTAATTTTAAATTTTTAAATTTTTAAAAAATTTAAAATGGCCTCCATTTTGAAACAAGATGGCTCATGATGCTGGCCAACGAACTCGGTCGAGACATTTGTATGTACTATGTACATACCAAGTTTCATTGAAATCGGTTCATAAATACGCGTGTTATCACGTGACAAAAATCAGATCGTTTCAAAATGTCAGCCATAAGAAAAATTCAAAGTGCTATAACTCAATCATTTTTTAAGATATAGACAAAATAAAAAGTGTTCTGGAATCTTTGTTTTAAGTTCTAACACGTAAAAGGAAAATATTTTTCAACTTTTAATTTTTTCGCATTTAATTTTAAATTTTAAATTTTTTAAAAAATTTAAAATGGCCGCCATTTTGAAAAAAAATGGCGGATGATGCTGACCAACGAACTCGGTCGAGACATTTGTATGTACTATGTACATACCAAGTTTCATTCAAATCGGTTCATAAATACGTTAGTTATCGCATGACAAAAATCAGATATATATATATATATATATATGGTTATATATATATATATATGTCAACATTTGAACGGAGGGTGGTTTTGGGGTCTGGGGGTCATGATCGGTGAAAATATACCAAAATTTTCCGGAAGTGCTTTCCTCCGGACGGCTGCAATAGGTAGCTTTTTACTTTTTGTAATGAAAGCTACCTAAAACATTTGGACGACACATAATGTATTTGAAAACTCAGAGTCACTAATTACCACCAACAGTAACCGAAAAATATTAGAATTCTTTGTGCAATCTTGCATAAAATCCGATAGACTCTTGTATATCTACTTACACAGTGTTCTAAAATTTACTTCGTCAAAAAACACATTGCACAGTTGAAAATTCCATTACAGCGAAGTCCGCTGCAATGGAAAATGTGCTCCAGATCTTTTGTGCAGCCCTGTATAGCAGTGCCGTAGCCGTAAAATAAACAAAGAGTATACGCTGATATACTAAACGTTCATAGTTTGGGTATACGCTAATGCTTAATTTGAGAAACAGAAGATATACGGAGCTTCTTAAAAAAATCCAGAAGGTGCACGGCGTATACTCCGTAATACTCTCTATTACATCCCTGGATTTATAGAATTTATGCGTATTAAGTAATAAGCAAAATATGAGTTAAATTTAAACATACCACAATTGAAAGTGCATTTCGATGAATTACTACTGATAGATAGCTTAATCAAATTCTTTTCTATGTCCCTGTAAATGAAGAATGAATGTTATGCACACATTATTATACACTTCAGTAATATATATCGATCTTAATATATTTGAACTGGGAAGTATTATTAAAATACACCGCAAATAATTTCCCCCATAAACCGTAATGTAAAGGAATTCTTTTGAGTATCCATGTAAATGAACTATATAAAAGCTACATATTTTATTTTGAATATCTAACAAGCCATATTACCATTACGTGACACGCATCAATTGCATGATAATCCGTCTATATTTACGTGCGTTTCAACGTGAACAGGCAGACAATCCGAATTCATAAACACTTTTGAGCTATTTTTGGAAGTGTTAAGACATGCATAAGTATAGACGCATTTGCTGATGTGAATTTGAACTTAATATTTGTATTTGTTGTCCATAATATCAATTTTTAATGAAAATGTTAATTTTTAGTATGCGCTGGTTAAAAAGAGGTTAAAGATTATATCTCTAAGTTACAAAGAAATTTGTTTTTTAAATGTAATATATTCAAGTCTTTTAATGTTCCTTTTAAGATTAGGGGAAATTATGCACGAATTTACCATAAAGTAACTCCACGATTCTAAATGAAAATTAATGAGGGCTGAAAATTTAGCCTGATGATTATTATTTTCCAAGGACTTACTTAATATCTAGTAACAAACTTAGAGTATAGTTAAGTTTCTTTTTTAAGTGGCAACATTACTCATGTAAGATATCCTGATTTTCCTCATTTCTGTGAAAATAAATAAACGTTCAAGTGCGAGTATTACTCGCATACAAAATGTTCTGTACAATACATATACTAATTAGTAACTGTATTATTACAAAAAAAATTGTTTCTAAAGGAATAATAAGACATTGTAAACTATACAACGCGAGATCTAGACACACGGCAGTGTGTCAGCCAAGTTCACAAAGTAAAAGGCGACACACCGGCCGTGGGTTATATTACCCGAACCATTTCGAGCCACTTTTGACCCCTCAATTACTCAAATTCTATTTGATCTACACACTTGCAATTTTTTGTGTCGTGTAAGACCATCTTCTAATTTCCGAATCCTAATTTTTTTTTTTTAATCTTTTACCGTTCACGAGAAATTAACGTCTGAAAACCACTATTTTTACCACTGACTCACTGACTCACTGACTCACTCATAGAAATGTTTGATTACTTCCAGGTGACTTAGGAAGTTGAAATTTGGTGTGGAGGTAGGTTATTGGATCTATAAATAGGAAAAAATCAGAAATCACCATTAATTAAATATTAATGGTTGGTTAGAGGGTAAATTATTGGATTACAATGGAAGTTTATGAGAATTTCACAAAATACCAGAAATAGTGCCAAGTTGGCGTCTCTTTTGGCGAGTATCAGGGCTAATCTCAGAAACTACCGAACCGATTTCAAAAGTAATGGTACCAAAATGATGGTATTCGCCCCGGTTCAAACATAGACTATATCTTATGTCTGTGCCACTAACAAAAAGAGGGTTCAGAAGCGAAAAACATTCTAAAAATGTGCTTTTTGCTTTACTGAAGGGCCTAGAAGCACAAAATTTGGCATGTTAATTATTTATAAGATATACATGATCACTAATGACATTTGCTAAAAAAAAAATCAAATTTAAATGGGTGAAAATCCGCGAAGAGCGTTCTAAAAAAGTTCGAAATACCAATTTTAAAACAATCTCAGCAAACAACAAACCGATCTTAAAAGTAATGATATCAAAATGATGATGACAGTCTTTGCTCCAACATAGGATATATCTTATGTCGATTAGACTAACCCCAAGGAGGTAAAAGAGCAAAAAACATTCTAAAAATGCGATGTCTGTATATTAAGGACTGGCAGGGCCGTGCTTAGGACTTTGGCGGCCCTGGACGAAATATATTTTGGCGGCCTGGTCACTGGTCGAGATAATTCGATCTTTCGTAAATAATACTCGGTTTTAAAACAGAGCAAATTAGCTTGTTTTTAGAGTCTCTATAATATCTAATCGGCAGTGGCGCGAGTACTTTTATACGAGGGAATTTCTACGTATTTGTATCATCCTTACTTCCATTGGGTGTACCCAAGGATGTGTTGGGGGAGGGGGTAATAGGGCTAAAGCCCGAAATTTTCTAAAGTTATATGAAAAAAGTGCTGATTTTTTTTTCTTTCTTTTTGAGAAAAATTTGTAATTTTTTCAAACATACAGTGGATTAGCCATTCTTATTAATCTCATTTTAATCCACATTGCCATGAATAAAGAGAAAGGAAGGGGTGATGGGATTACAGCCCTTCTCTTTTTGAAAATTAAATGAAAAAAAAAAATTCCTTACTTTTTAGATAAATCTAAGATTGACATTTTTTCTTCTGTTTTTCAGCGAAATAGCCATTCCCGTTAACCCCATATTAGTCCACATTGACATACAGCATACTTAAAGATGGGAAGGGGGGTGATGAAATTAGAGCCCCCTTACCTTGAAATTGTCGATAATAAAATTAAAATTTGTGCAGATTTTTTTTTCTTTTGTTTGAGACAATTTTCTATTTTTTTCCCCATATCATTCAACGGATTAGCCGTACCTAGAGGTCTGCACGGGCCGGGGTTGGCCCGTACCCGGCCCGGCGGAATCCTTTCGAATTTTATAACGAGCGGGCAGATGTAGAATAGCTTTTTCAACGGATCCGGCCAAGCCGACAAACAACATAAACGGGCCGGGCCGGCAAAGAAAATGAACGGGCCAGACGGGCCGGGCCGATAGTTTTCGGGCCTGCCGGCCCGTTTTGAAGTTTTAAGCAGAGACGATAAAACATGAGCTATTTTCAACGAAAATGGTTTTAACGAGAATAAGTATAAATGTGCGTTATGAGCCATACTAGTTTGACAGCATCAATATAAAAATGTACAGTGTAGAGATCGGCATTGGAGGGTTACATTGTGCATAACCCGTTTTAATATTTTTTTAGCTGACTCATGCCGGGTCGAGATCAAGTGTGCATTATTTTTCTACATTTAGACTGGCCGGACCGGAACTAGACTTAAATGTTCTCAAGATCTATAGGGCAGAAAACATGATTTGTAAAATTATTAATAGCGACAAAAAACTTATGTTAGCTTAATCTTTGGATGTATACTTCTGGATGGTTTTTAAATTAACTTCTCAATAATGCGAAAGTTTGACACATTTTCTGATTAATTTTAAATTGTAAAAGTATAAAAGTGATAAGCCTAACTATTAAAGGGATTTGGGATCGAAAAACGTTTTTTTTTATTTTTGATAAATAAAATACTTGTATAACTTTGTTGAGATATAATAGTTTCTCAAATGATTGCAGACTTTTCTCCCTTCCCATGCTAACGCTTCCGGAAATTCTATTCAAAACGCCAATTATGACAATATTTTATTTGCATGCAGTATTCTTAAATTGCTTGTATCAAATAATGGATAACGCCATTCGATTATATAGTTTCTGAATAAAGATACCTGTTAATCTTATGCGTTTCTGAGAAAAAAAATTAATTTAGAAATGCATCAGAAAGGAGCTTCTTTGAATTTAAGAATAAATTTGGATTTGAAATCTTTAATAAAATGATATAAAAATATTTTTATAAATCTTCTTTTATTAAACAGCTTCAAAAGTAACGATGTTTTTAGCTTTATTTTTTCTTCTTTTATTCTAAGCCATATTAATTTTTTAATGAATCTTTATTCGAATGTTGAAAGCCTAAGAATCTAAGTAATCATTAATGTTGTTAATGTGTATTTCCTGTAAAATATACTGTAAAATCATTCCATAGATATGTATGCAGTATTTTTTAAAGAAATTCTAAATATATGATAAAAATCTGAGTTTTTTAGAAATTGTAACGGGCCAAAACGGGTCGGGCCGAACTGTTGAATTTTACAACGGGCCGGTCCCGGGCCTGGAAATTCCGGCCCGTGCAGACCTCGAGCCATCCCTTATCTTTAGTACCATATTAGTGCTCAATGACACCACATTATACTGAAAGAAATAAAAGGGGTTGTTGGAATTGCAATCCAATACCACAAAAATCATTTTTTTAAGCAAATTTATATTTAAAACCGATTATCAAATACGATAGTCTATTTCAAAACCGAATCTATATTCAAATATTATCCTCTACCGCTCAAAAGACTAGCCGCTCTTTTCTCTTTAGTTCCATGTTAAAGCTCAATGACACTACATTCTACCCAAAGAAATGAAAGGAATTAATGGGCTTACAGCTCAGGAAATTTTTTGACGGAATATGTGTTTTTTCGCGATATTTTGTCGAAATTCGCGTTTTTCGGCAGCTTTTTCATAAAATTCACCTTTTTTTTAAATTCTTTTTTGAAATTATTTTTTCTGTGGAACTCTGGGGGAATACCTGTATTTTTTAGAGATATTTTGTCGAAATTAGCATTTTTGCCCCCGCGGCTTTATGAAAATGTTTGCTTTTTTCCGTAGTATTTATACGAAACTTGTTTTTTCCGGGCCCTTTTCGCAATCCTTTGTCGAATTTCACGATTTTTTCCGCAGCACTTTGATGGAATTAGCTTTTGCCTGCGGCCCTTTGACGAATTCGCATTTTTTAAAAAAATGCTTTGACGAAATTCGCGATTCTTTTGCATGATACTTTGTCGAAATTTGCAATTTTATCCTCGGCTTTTTGACGAAATTTGCGTTTTTTTTTCGCAACCCTTTAACAAAATTTGCATTTTTTTCGCGACCCTTTCTCGAAATTCGTGTTTTTCAGCCGTCATTAGACGAAATTTGTATTTTCTTCGCGATTAGTTGTCGAAATTTGACATTTTCTCCGCAATCCTTTGTCAAAATGCGCGATTTTTTTCGCAACCCTTTACGAAATTAGCTTTTTTCCAGTGGTTCATCGACGAAATTCGCATTTTTTATAATTCTTCAACGAAATTAGTTTTTTTTCTTGGCCTTTTGACGGAACGCGTGTCTTTTTGTGATTTTTTGCAGAAATTCGCGTTTTTTTCTTGGGGGGGAGGTGATCTTTTGTCGAAATTTGCAAATTTTCCGCAGCCATTTGAGGAAATTCGCGGTTTTTTGAGACCCTTTGACGAAATTTGTGTTTTTTTTGGAGGGGGGGTGATCTTTTATCGAAATTTGCAAATTTCCCGCAGCCAATTGAGAAAATTCGCGGTTTTTTGAGACCCTTTGACGAAATTTCCGTTTCCCCACGATCTTTTGTCGAAATTAGCATTTTCCCCTCGACTTTATGATGAAATTATCTTTTTGTCACGATCGTTTATCAAATTTCGCGTTTTTCAGCAGTCATTAGAAGAAAATCGTTTTCATTTAAAGAAATGTGCTTTTTCTCTAATTGACGAAATTTGACTTTTTCCCGCGATCCTTTGACGAGATTCTTGTTTTTTTTTTACGGCCATTTGACAAAATTCTGATTTTATCTGCGGTTTTTTAACAAAATCCGACTACTTGCATATTCCTTTTAACCAAATCATATTTTTTTTTCTGCGAATGATTGATGAATTTGATATTTTTCGACAACCATTTGTCGAAAATCGTGATACATTTTTTCAAAGTCCAAACTTCAAACTGATGACGATTGTTTTAAATTTTCGGAAAATTATGGACAAATTTAGCCTTTCCTCTTCTGGCTGCGGCCTTTTTGTCTGAAAGGTTGAATTGCTCACTTGGTCTTGTCTCGTTGGTCTCCCACACCCCATATTCAAGATTCAGACATAAAATTGGTAATTAAACTGAGAAAATTTTCAAAATTGTTGGCAAAATTTTACGGTTATTGAGTCGAATTTTTTTTCATGTATAAAACATGATATTATCGGAATATTCTCTATCAGGAGCACCAATAAAGATTTCTATTCGGTAATTCCAAGTTCTTTAGAGTAGAAAGTATTTCTCTCTAGTTCATATGTATAGGTGTAACATATGTTGATAAGAACTGAATTCGGCACGTTACGGTTGGTTTTCTTTTATTACCTCAAATTATCTGCAAAAGATATGAATGCCTAATGACAAGGCGTAATATAAACGAAAGTATAAATCCTAAACAAATGTAAAAAATATAAATTTTTTGCGGCCCCCAAATTTTGGCGGCCCTGGACAAATGTCCGCCTCGACCCCCCCCTAAGCACGGCCCTGAGGACTGGACTGGAAACATAAAATTTGGCATTTTAGAGTTTATGGGAATTTCACGAAATATCAGAAATAGTGCCAAGTTGGCCACACTTTTGGCGAGTATCGGGGCTAATCTCTGAAACCACCGAACCGATTTCAAAATTAATGATACCAAAATGATGGTATTCACCCCGGTTCAAACATAGGCTATATTTTATGGGTATACCATTAACCAAAAGAGGGTGAAGAAGCAAAAAACATTCTAAAAATGCAACTTTTGTATTACTGAAGGACCTAGAACTATAAGATTTGGCATGTTAATTATTTATAAGATATAAATGATCTCTAAGGGCATTTGATAAAAAATACGGAATTCAAAAGGGGTGAAAATGTGCGAAAAGTGTTCTAAAAGTGGTCTAAATTGGGATTTTTAAGCGATTTCAACAAACAACAAACCGATCTTAAAAGTAATGATATCAAAATGATGGTGATAGTCCTTGCTCTAATATAGGCTATATCTTATGTCGATTCCACTAATCCAAAGGGGGTAAAAGAGCAAAAGGCGTTCTAAAAATGCGATGTCTATTTGTTAAGGGCCTAAAAACATAAAATTTGGCATGTTCATTATTTATAAGATATAAATGATCACTAAGAACATTTGTTAACAAATACAAAATTTAAAAGGGGTAAAAATGCGCGAAAGCGTTTTAAAAACTTTCTAAATAGCAATATTTAAGCTATCTTGGGTAGTTAGCAAACCGATTTAAAGAAAAAAAGATGCCAAAATGATGGCGACAGCCCTTGCTCTAACAAAATTATTGGATAAATTACCAGATTACAATGGGAATCTATGGCAATTTGGCAAAATACCAGAAATAGCGCCATGTTAGCATGACTTTTGGTGCGTAATTTTTGCCGTCAATATAGCGATGTTTCGCCAAGTTGACTATAAACGTTTTTGCTCGACGAAATAATCAAGTAGTGCCCAATCACGTAAAAGAAAAATCCTTATTAGTGGAATTTAAAGGAACATAAGCAGTCCTAATGTTAAATTTTTAAATTTGACTGAAAAAAAAACAGTGAATAAATGCAGGAAAAAGCTGAAAGATTAATTGATATTAAATAAACTAATTTAACCTATTTATTTCAAAAAGGAAACAAATACCTACTTATTTGACAAAAAATAATGATATCCTATCAAAAACATGAATGTGAAAAAATGCCAAGTTCGTTAAATGTTTCGCTCATAAAAGAAGTGATTTGACAAAAAATAATGATATCCTATCAAAAACATGAATGTGAAAGAATGCCAAGTTCGTTAAAGGTTTTGCTAATAAAAGAAGTGAGATCTAACTGCAAACCAAGTTCTTTCGGAGCTCAGTAAATCATAACTCCTGTCATGCATAATATTATTCAATTGCTTAAAATGATTTGTTATATTTCTTGTTATTCAATAGAGCGACTTGGCAAGTTTTCAGCTACCAACTTTAATCTTTGAGTCGGAGTACAATTTAATCTAGAATCTGATTGGCAAAGATCTAGTCAATCGAGTGTTCGAATAAGTATATTGAAGTTAAGGTACTGATAAGTTAAGGAAGGGATCAACTTTAATTTCAGATCAACTAAATAGAAAAAATTGAATAAGAGAAAACTTGCTAAGTCGCTCTATTGAATAACAAGTAACATAACAAATAATTTTAAGCAATTGAATAATATTATGCATGACAGGAGTTATGATTTACGAAGCTCCGAAAGAACTTGGTTTGCAGTTAGATCTCACTTCTTTTATTAGCAAAACCTTTAACGAACTTGGCATTCTTTCATATTCATGTTTTTGATAGGATTAGGTATATCTGAGTATGCTAGAAAAGTATAAAAGATTATACCATAAAATATACACTATAAAACATTTTATGGAGTAATTTTTTTTCACTTATATAATGGTGTTATTTAAATGTTTGTTACTGGTGTAAAATTACATATTAGTATAATGTTACACATGTTATATTGGTTAAACCGGTGATATAGGTATGCCACCATAAAATTGGTGGCAGCAAGGCTGTCACCAATTTTATGGAGTAACGTTACACAAATGCTTTACAACGTAAAGCCTAAATAATGTCAAATATTGTTATTCTGTACAATCCTTTTTTTTTCTAATCTTACCCTAATCTGTTTATAATAAATTCGATTCGGCTCTGATAATAAAAATAGCAAATATTAAAACTTTATTTGGAATTTCAAAAACCCAAATTCATTGTAATAATGTATTTTTCTTTTTACAGTGTATCTAAAACAAAACCCTTGCTCAACGTTTAAACTTAGCATTGTACTAAGTCCACTTAGGGAAGTTGCATCGTTGTCTTAGTCTGTGCTGCGTTTTTCCAGACAGATTTTTAACCCGGGAGAACTCGCTAGTGAGAATTTCTCTCACAGTGCTCAATTGCTTTTCTTTTACTTTACATTCGTTTAACATCACCTTTTTTTGCCTTAGTACTTTTATTTACAAAAACAGGTAAAATAATTGATATAACATTTTGAAATTTTAATTAAAAGGAAAAGGAATTTAAATAAGAGTACGGCGGTGAGAGAAAATCTTATGTAGCGAGTTCTTCCGGGTTAATTAAACTTTATAGGTACGATTGACTTATTGAAAGAGCCACTCAATGTAAACTAGTCGCGAATCCCATAGTAATTATGTGATTAATTCTAATTGAATTAGTCTGTTTTGTGAGGTTTATTACTTTTATAGTACTATTGAGCCTTGCATTATATAAATATACCATTTAAAGTTGTTATCTAGGCTTAAAAATCCCATAGCGCATATAGAGATCGCTGCCCATGTCTTTATGTATGTCCCAACAGTCCGTGTCTTTAAGTGTTGATAATTAATTGCAATAAAAAAATAATAATCATCAGCAATCCTATTATATTTTGGCAACAATAGTGTCTCCATCACTCCTCTATGCCTTTTCCGATCGCCCACAAATTGAAATCTGTGTGTAATGGAAAAATTCGCATTTCTCTAAAACTTTGTGGTCAATCACTATAGCGTTTCTGTAAGGTTTAAATGAACTTCTATTTCTCCTAATTTATTCAGTTTTTCAGTTTCAGTAGGTTTATAGAGCAGGGGGGGGGGGGCATATTTCTACATTAAATTTTCAACAACATCTCTGAAACTATAATACCTAAAATTAATAAATGTATTTTTTGGCGTTACAAAGAAACACATACTTATAACGACTATTCATGGTGATACCAGAAATCGAGTTTTCAAATACGTTATGTGTTTTCTAAATTGTTCATTTGGACTTCATCTTTCACCTTAACAAACTGTGAAAATTTTTTAATAGAATTCTAAATGTGCTCGAAAGTGTTTCTATAATCCATGCTATGCGCATGATTTTTCGTTCTTGTTTATTTCTGAAATAACTTTAAAGTATCGGCGGTTCTTGCTATAACCTACTGATTTTTTGTATCGCGCTACTCGCTTTTCTAAATTGTTCGAAATGCACTCGTCGGTTCTGTATATGATCTATAGAATTTACACACACTAAGTTAAATGCAAAAATAAAACTGTTAAATTTTGAAGCTAATACCAGTGGCGCAGCCAGAATTCGGTTCTAAGGGGGGTTTTGAGTTTCTGATAAAGGTTATTTGAATCGCCGGTTAATAGAATCGGTACTAATTAGAATATTTACTGTATAATACTTAAACTCAAAGAGAGTCTGTGTGACCGGAAATCATTTTTTTTAGCATGAAGCATCTAAGAAAAGTAATTTAGTTCAAATAACCAATTTTTACTTAACTGATTCATATAATATGCACTTTCACAATTTTAAGTAGAATTTTCCCCATTCAATTGAATCACTTTATTAAATGAAATCTTATTCAATAAAGTGGCGGATTCCGAAATGCGCCAAAACATTTAAATATTAAGTTTGAATTTCATTCATATAAGCAGCAATTATAGCGATCTTTCTCAGCTCTGGGAGGGGTTTTAACCCTAAAACCACCCCCTTGGCTGCGCCACTGGCTAATACCACAATTGAAAATGCACTTGCAGAATTTTTTGTTCATAGGCAGTACTCTACTGCCCTGCAATGATGTATATCAGTCTCATTATCTTTAAAATTGCATGATATCATTAAAAAAATTCCGCAAAAGGTATTTCCCCGTAGGCATAATGCAATGAAATTCTTTTGAGTACCCCTGTAAACGAGCTATAAACATTACACCTTTCACTTTCAACACTCAACATGATACAATAATTACCAGTAACATTTATTAGTTGCATGGTAATCCGAGTACATTTATGTGAGTTAAAGCACGGACAAACAAACAGACAAACCGAGTGTATAAACTCTTTTCACGCTCGAAAGTGTTAAAACGAAAAAAAATTACCCTGTTATTGGTGTTATCTTACTGTTATTTTTAAAAATACAAAAAGAATTAGAAAAAAAAGTACAAAAAATCATTCGTACGGCATAGATTATGAAACACATTTCGACATATTCCCAATGCTATGACAAAATTTTACACTTTATGCATACGTGAAAGATGATGTCGAAAAAAACAATTTAGAAAATGTATAATCGTATTTTTTTTTCTGTTTGTTTGTTTGTTTTTTGACAAACAACTGAATTTTTGCTATTACCATGAATAGTCGAGAAAATATACAATTTTTTTGTGCAGCTCTGTATATGATTTATGGAAATGTATTTAAGAATACTATTAGTTAGTTCAATTAAGCGCATAGCACAGTTGGAAATTTCCATTCAGCAATTTCTGCCAATGAACAGATCTTGTTGAGAAATCTGGTGCGTCTCTGTATATGATCTGTAGAGTTCATAAACATCAAGTGCTATTTAAATAATAATTAAATTTAGAAATGAATCTCACAAATGAAAACGCGATTTCAACAGTTATGTCTCAATAGTTCAATTATTGTTCATTTTTTCTTGGAATCAAATACCTTTCTGTGTTCCTGTAGTTGCACGGTATAGTCTATGCACATCATAATCTATAGTCTGAACCTTGTAGTGCACCTAAGTAATATAATGTGTTTAAAATAGTGTAATATCACAAAATATACCGTAAACTATTTCCCCCCCTTAAACCGCAATGTAACGGAATTCTTTTGAGTGTCTCTATTGATGAACCGTAAAGGTTAAACACTTCATTTTCAATACCGAGCATGCCATGATAAGCCAAAATAAAATTTATCAATTTCATGGCAATCTAACAATATTTACGCCGGTAGAGCACGGACAGACAATGAAACTGGATTCATAACACATTTCAACTTTGTTGGAAAGTGTTAAAAAAGGCAAAATTCGTGCTTAACGGAAAGTTAAAAATATCATTACTCATAATTAGGCTTTCTCGTTTTGTACGAAAATTGCATTTATTTGGAGATAAATTGCATAATGCGTAACTATTATCTCAACATCTGCCACAACGCGTTTTGTTTGTTAAACACAATTTGTTTAAGTCTTCTAAAATTCTTTCTAAGATTACAGTTTTAAGGGAAACAGAGCAAGAATTTACCATAAAACAATTTCAGAATGCTAAATGAATATTAATGGCGACTAAAATTTCAGCTTAATGATTACCACTTTCCACGAATTTAGTAATCATCTTGTAATGAACTTGGTATATATGTTTAAATGTTCAGATTGTTTTTCTCGAAGTGATGATAATCCACATGGGATTAGTTGATACTGTAAAAATAAAAATAAAAATTTAAAACAAGAACAAAAAATCTATCTGTGCCCTGCATATAAAAAAGTTTATAAAACATATTCTAACGCATTCAAAGTATTGTAAAAAAAACTTTACAGTCTTTTAAGGTGAAAGTTGATATCTAAATAAACAATTCAGAGTATGCATAATGCGTTTAAAAACTTGAATTCTTCATTCATCAATAGTCTCATAAATATCCAAAATTTTTTGTGCAGTCCAGTATATAGCTTACAGATTTGTTTGTGTATTACCTAGTACGAAAATTTTTTTTAATTCAATTAAACTCATAGCACTGTTGAAATTTCTGGTTCAGCAATTTCCATTATTAAACGGAAATGTACTCCAAATCTTTTTTGCAGCTCTGCGTATGATCTATAGAACTTATGCACACCAAGTTATCTGCGATAATAATAATAATAATTAAATTTTAATTTCCGTACCACAACTGAAAACACAGTACCAGCAATTATTGTTTATTGGCAGTACTATAGCCAACTTCTTTTGAGTGTCCCTGTTAATGAACAATAAATTATGGACACACCAGCTTCTACTGTAAGTGCCTTGTATAGTACAACTCAGTTATATGTAAATTTCAATATTTTAGATAGCTTTCTTTACAAAAAGTAAAAAGCTACCCATTGCAGTCGTCCGGAGGAAAGCACTTCCGGAAAGTTTTGGCATATTTTCACCGATCATGGCCCTCTGAACTCAAAACCACCTTTCGTTGGTGTAGATAGTACATACTAATTAATGTTTCTACCGTTCATTGGTCAGCATTATCCGCCATCTCGTTTCAAAATGGCGACCATTTAAATGAAAAAAAAAAAATAATAATAAAAATAAAATATATGATTAAGTACAAAAAAATTAGAAATTGAAAAATATTTTTCTTCTGTGTTTGACATTGATACAAAGATTCCAGAGCATGTTTTGTTTGGTCTATATCTTAAAAAATGGCTGAGTTATAGCACTTTTAATTTCCAGTGTGGCTGACATTTTGAAACGGTCTGATTTTTGTCACGTAATAACACGTTTATTTATGAACCGATTTGGATGTAACTTGGTGCGTACATACTATATACCAATTTCTAAACCGAGTTTGTTGGCCAGTTTCATCCGCCATCTTGTTCCAAAATGGCGGCCATTTACATTTTTGTAAAAATTTAAAATTTAAAATTAAGTGAAAAAAAAATTGAAAAATATTTTTCTTCTGTGTGTTTGACCTTGATACAAAGATTCCAGAACATGTTTTGTTTCGTCTGTACCTTAAAAATGGCTGAGCCCCTCTCAAGGGGTTAACATTCTCAACTTCGATTTAAATTAACGTCGTCTGCCTACTTTTAAAGAGCTTTAATTTCATTTCTAATAGACGCACAGGGAAAATACAAAACAAGTTTAGAAACTGAAATGTTTATTCTATAAGAAAATCAAATTAAAAAAAAAATGCGAATTTTCATCGAAATTGACGTTTTAACGTAGGCGGATACCTTAAGTTTTATGGAGGATCAAAGTTGTAAAGATAAATTTGAGACGCTTTCTATATTTCAAAATGATCAGAATTAAAGAAAAACTACTTAATGTACTTAATCATGTTTCAAAACTCAGGGAGGGGTCATAGCTTTCCCCCATTCTCATTGGCGGTGTCTAGACAATGAACTTTCAGAGGAAATAAGGCGTGAATTTACCATAAAGCACTTCTAAGGATACTAAATGAATATAAATGAGTGCTAAAGTTTTAGTTTGGCAATTATTATTTTCCTAGAGTTTACTGAATATTTAGTAATGAACTTGGAATTTATTTGCGCATTAAAATGCTTTTCTCGAAGCGATGGATATTACAAAACATTTAGACGGAACAAAATGGAAAGTTGTAAAATGTAAGATAAGTCCAAAGAGATTAGTATTTCTAGATATTATGTCTGAAGTATTCTTAAATACTGGGTGTTGCCAAATTCAACGGATGTATTCAGAGAGGTGATAGTTGAAAACAAGAAAATGAAAAATAGCCACGCAATCAATGATACCTTATAAACTGATAATTAAAATCCAAAATGTAGAGCATCAAGTTGCACATTGCAAGCGCGTATAATTTTTTTTTATTTTGAGAGGGGGAGGTGAGGATGTTATTATATTCGCTCCAAAAGGTGAACATGTTTGTTTATTGTTTCAGTTCCTCAAAGTTATTATCACCAACCAAAGTTAGATTGGGATAGAACACTCTGTTTTTAGGGTTTCATTCATCTGACGAAACCCTATTCATCCCTATGTCCTCTGCCTATCTGTCCGTCACAGAGCCTGCACTGCAAAAAAAAAAGTGTCGATCTACTAAAAAAACTTTAGTGATCCTTGTAATTACTAAAAATTTTTTAGTAATCTTAGTCGGTTACAAGAAAATCTGTAACAATTACTAGAAAAAAGTTAGCAACGAATAGAGTTAATAATTTTATATTTTTAATAGCTATTACTAAAACTCACTTGGTGTGACCTTGATAGCATAGTGGTTATAGTAACGGACTCCAGGCTAAAAGGTCCTGGGTTCGATACTGGCCGCTGCCAAATACACCCCGAATGTTTGCAGTGTAAGTACTTGTTAATAAAGGGGTTATGAATATCCTGACGGAGCAGTAGCAATATTTGATGCTGCCATCTATTGCGGTTTTGCCGAAAATCTTCCGCTCCAGAAGTCTGGATGCAGCTCGAAGGAAGCTCCTGCCTTTCGAGCCCACGTCATGCTTATTAAAAATAATTTTGGAGCTATTACTAAAATTTGGTTGGTGGCTCATACTAAAAATTTTTAAGTTAGTTATACAAAAAATTCTTTTGTTCAGTTTACAAAAGAAATGCTTGTCTCGCTTGCAAAAAAAAGTTTGTAATGGTTACTAAAAAATTCTGAGGAATACAAATTTACTAAAGAATTTTTAGCAACCTCTTGAATTTTTTTTACAGTGTGTACGCAAAAACTATGTAATTCAGAGACTTCAAATTTTGTGTATGTACAGCTGAATTCCTCGTGTTGTACGACCAATCATAAAATTTCGAAAATGTCTGTTATTTAAATAAAATAATTTTTACAATGTCATCTGTTCATTTTTGCGATTCTAATTTTAAAAGAGAAACTTAATTTCAACGTTATCATGTAGACAACGAGTTTGCAGGTAAAGCATCTCGCTAGTTTACTGTAGGTTCTTAGTTCGAACACGGTTCTGGAAGTTGCAATTTTTATATTTCGATGGATTTAATTAAAAGAAATTTATTTTTTCCAGTTTAAGAGTTATTATGTTATGATAAATAATCACTGATATTTATAATACTTTTTATAATTGAATTTTCTTTCTATTTTAACCGTTTAAACGCCAATGTTCCCAAATCGGAACATTGCATTATTTGTAATACAAAACATATATTTTCCAACATAATAACGATGTCCTTACTTTTTTTTAAATAAAATATATGGTTGATTTGATATTTTGACATGAAAATATTTATTTTTAAGCATTTACCACAGGTATTAAGGAATATGTAAATTCATTAATTTGCATAAAAAGTATATTATTAACCGACTTCCCAAAAGGAGAGGAGGTTATCAATTCAACGCGTATGTATTTTTTTTTTATGTATGTTCACCGATTACTCCGAAACTATTCAACCGATTTCTGTTATTTTTGTTTTAAATGAAAACGATGCTCTCGAATTGGTACCACTTCCTTTTCATCGAAATTGGTTCAGTACTTTTTTAGTAATTAGGCAAAAATTAATAAAATTAGTGATTTTTCGCTAATTAAAAGTGTTGAATACGTTCGCTGAGTGAAGTTTAGACAGCGTGGCCGAGCGGTCTAACGCGCCCGATTGAAGTTCTGTTTCTCGAAAGTGAGCGTGGGTTCGAATCCCACTCCTGACATAATTTACATCTATGTAAAGTTTACAATATTTTTTTTTTCGTATTACAATTTTTATTATTAACAGGGTTCAGAAAAAGAAGATGAAGTTATCAATTCGACGCGTATGTATTTTTTTAACCGACTTCCAAAAAGGAGAGGAAGTTATCAATTCAACGCGTATGTATATTTTTTTATGTATGTTCACCGGTTAATCCGAAACTATTCAACCGATTTCTGTTATTTTTGTTTTAAATGAAAGACGATGCTCTCGAATTGGTACCAATTCCGTTTCATCGAAATTGTTTCTGTACTTTTTTAGTAATTTGGCAAAAACTAATAAAATTAGTGATTTTTCGCTAATTAAAAGTGTTGAATACGCTCGTTGAATGGAGTGTAGACAGCATGGCCGAGCGATCTAAGGCGTCAGATTGAAGCTCGGTTTCTCGAAAGAGAGCGTGGGTTCGAACCCCGCTTCCGACATAATTTACATCCATGTAACATTTACAATTTTTTTCGTATTACAATTTTTATTATTAACCGGCTTCAGAAAAGGGAGAGGAAGTTATCAATTAGACGCGTATGTATTTTTTTTTCTATGTATGTTCACCGATTACTCTGAAACTATCCAACCGATTAATTTGGTTTTTGTGTTAAATAAAAGAGGCTACTCTCGAATTGGTACCACTTCCATTTTATTGAAATTGGTTCAGTACTTTTTTAGCAATTAGACAAATTTTAATAAAATTGGTGATTTTTCGCAAATTAAAAATAACATGGACTTTGAATAAGCTCGCCGATTATAGCGCAGTCAGGATGACCCAGCGGTTTAAGGAGCCAGATTTAAGCTCTGGTGCTGTAAAGAGAGCGTGCGTTCGAGCCCCACTCCTGACAAAATTTACATCCATGAATAATTTACAATATTTTTTTCCGTATTATAATTTTTATTAACTGACTTCAAAAAATCTTAAACTTTTAACTAAAAAGAGAAAAATAAACTTTTCTACCAAAAATTGAACCGACTTCAAACACTACTACAAAGTGAGAAATAACTTTTTTACATAATAGTAATAAGAAATTAAATTAAGAGCATAGTATTTACCATGCGTATTATTATATTTATGTACATTAATTTGATTTTTTTGAGTCGGTGCCAGCCAAGCCAATTTTAAAAATTAAATTAAGTATCCAATGCAAATCCTAAAATAATAAAGGCTTGGCTGGCACCGACTCTAAAAAATCAAATTAATGTACATAAATATAATAATACGCATGGTAAATACTATGCTCTTAATTTAATTTCTTATTACTATTATATAAAAAAGTTATTTCTCACTTTGTAGTAGTGTTTGAAGTCGGTTCAATTTTTGGTAGAAAAGTTTATTTGTTTTATTTTAAGCCATATTAATTTTTTAATGAATCTTTATGCGAATGTTGTAAGCCTAAGTATCTAAGTAATCATTAATGTTGTTAATGTGTATTTGCTGTAAAATATACTGTAAAATCATTCCATAGATATGTATGCAATATTCTTTAAAGAAATCTTAGTTATATGATAAAAATATGAATTTTTTAGAAATCGTAGAAATTGTAACGGGCCAAAACGGGCCGGGCCTGTTTTCGCTGATTTTTGTACGAGCCGGGCCGAGCCTAAATAACCTTCCTACGGGCCGGGCCGGGCCCGGGCCTGGAAATTCCGGCCCGTGCAGACCCCTAACTGGCATAAATAATAATAATAATAATAATAAATACTTTCTAAGTTACAAAAAATAAAATAACAATCCTATGTAAAATTATATTTAATTTTATTTCGTAAATAACTTAAATTGTGCCTAAATTATAAGAGTTTGGCACCATCATATAGGTAGAAAAAAAAATCCACCTTTTTTCTTATTTCCCACTTTCATGCATGACTTTACGCCCACAGACTTAGTATTCGCGAATAAATTCGAAAACTGAGTGACTAGCAGCCTTAAGTAAAGCATGAATTGTAATCGTTCGGGATAAAATACAAATTTGCATATACTAGCGCAGCGCAGTGTGAGAATGATGAGGTGGGGGGGGGGCGGTCGGGCTTAAAAACCCCTAACCCCAGAGCATTTAAAATGTTATAAATTGCATATCAAACACTTTGTACTTATGTAAAAGTATGATGTGTAAAATTCAACGTAAAAAAGACATTAATTCTATAAAATATTTACCAATCAATTGTTTCAAGATTTCATAATAGGAAGCTTTAATTCAACACAGAATTAATGGGGAAAAAAAGTTAGGTGCAATAGCTGCAAAGCAATGTATATATTACTGCTGTTTCTCCCTCTCTTTTACTTTGTCTATGAAGACTGGGGGTGATAGATGCTCTTTTATAAAATTTTTAAACACATACATTATTAATTTTTTATGGTTGGTTGGGCTTTTCATTACGTCCAAGGGTATATCCATCCCTCCGTTTAGAATGAGGTCATAATTTTTTTTAGGGGAAGAGGGTCACGTTTCTTAATAATTTTTAATAATAATTTTTTTGTTCCATACCCAAAAGGACTACTTTTGGGAAATCAATTTCATTTCGAAATACAAAAAAGACTGCGTTAATATTAGTAAAAATATAAAATTTGCACATTTTATTCAGATTCCAAGAAATTGAAAAATTTCCCATTTTCTTATAAAGGCATAGAGTGGTTCAAAAATTGAGCATTTTAAGACTATTTTTATGATTTGACAGATATAGAAAAGCCTTTATGAGAGAGCAATTGATTGTCGCGGCCTGCAATTCAATTTAAAACTCTACATTTTGCAGAAATTTCCCGAAAGACTCTTTGTCTTTATCTAGAAATGGAAAATGCTAATCAATCACATTTGTTCTGAATATGTACCCTTGCAAATATCTTGCATCTGAGATTAAGAAGGACCTACTTTGGATTTAAGAACAACTTTAAAGAAAATATAAAAGAATTTAATATATTTCATTTTTAAAATGCGTTTTAGAAATTTCCTTTGTGGGAGAGGGACGGTACATGATCCTCGTGACCTCCCCTTTGTATCCACGACTAATTACGTCAGTGTTATATGACATGAAACATATTAGACTAACATATGAATAATTCACTTCAGCATTTTCTTGGATGCCCCTTAGCGTGACAGCTACTTAAATCAAATAAATAAAATATTTTATAAAATGAACAAAAATACAAATGACTCGAATAGAAATATCTCAATTAATTAAATAAAATTTTATTAAAACTTACGTAAAAATATTGTGGAATTTTTATCAGAAAATATATTTTTTCTTCATTTTTTCTTATAAAGAAAATTAACATATTCAATACAGACTGTGAAGGAATATAAAAATCATTTATAATGGTTGAGGATGAATTTATACATTGAAATAGAATGGGATCGAAACTAATTCTAATCTATGTTAGTAATCCTCAGGGCTGTGGAATTACATAACTTTACTCATCACTGGCAGAGGATTCTCTGTCAGGGCGAGTAAAGTTTTAAGTTATTTTTCAAAACTTCAAACTGTAAAGGCGCCAAAATCTTTATTATTATTATTATTTTTTTTACTAGTTCCTTATATTTTGCAGCTTTTCAAACTTATGTATTGCAAACATGGTACTAAGTTCTATCTTATAGTACTAATATTTTCTCTCTCTTATACTTCTTACTTTTATAGAACAAAAATATTAAGTTGCATTTTAGTAATAGTAAATAACTGTTTCTACAGTCGTTTAAATTTTGTCTTTTATGATTTTCAACTGTATAATGCATTTTGCTGGCTCGTAAAATAAATCCTTGGCTGGTAAGATCTCTTAAAAATTCCCCACCCCTAATAATCCTGATGATTTAAATTTCTATAAAATTTATTTTTAAATATTACTAACAAATTGTAACTTAAAATATAACAGGTTAGCGTTACCATTCCATACCCAGTTGCATATACTTCAAACTAAAAAATGCATGAAAAGCATGTATTTGTTTTGCTGAAAATAATTTATATTAAAAATTTAAATAATAATAAATATTTTACAAAATGGTCGAAAAGGAACAATAACTACAAAAAAGCACAATATGAATTATTTTATTAATTATACAAAATAAGCTCGCCACAGCACAATACTTACAAGAAGAAAAAAAACTACAATACAAACAAATCGAATAAAAGAAGCTTTACGAGAAGTGGAAACAAGTATTGCAATTTAAAAAAGGATAAAATAACATTTAAAACACAGATCATTGATAAAACAACGCTGCTAATTCTGATTTTGTTACTGTACGTTTTGAAAAAGCATTTGCACTCTTTCTTGAGATGTCAGACACGTGACCTACAACAAAATTCTTTAAAAGCTTGGGTAAAGGTAATTTTTCTACTGCTGCAGGTAGAGGAACATTTGTCATTTCCAGACTATGTCTTATTTCGCATCGGGCCAGATCAGTAAGTTTCCGAGGTTCTATATTAGCGGGGGATTCGGGCATGAGGTGATCAAATTCTTGACAATACGCATCGAACAAATATTCCTTATTCAAAAGAATACAACATACATATAACACACTTCTGACCTCAAAAACTGTTAGGAAAGGATCAGATGTGGCGCAAAAATACATCCTCAGGCAATCGATGAAATTCTCTGCTTGATCGGGTTCTATGTTATGATGATTGGCATGTAGTGACCACGCTATGGCTTGCAAAGCTATTCCCACCAAGAACAACTTCTTATAAATATGTCCTTCTTCTTCGGTACGGAAGAAGCATTTTTTCAAGAGATTCGTGAAATTTTCAAACTCATATGATTCATCAGGACTGCTGATGGACACCCTAAATGAATAAATAAATGAAATCAATTGAGTAACAAATACGTAAATATATTACAAATGAATATCATAATCTATTAAAACAAAAAGTAAATATGATATTACAGCTATTTATTAAACTGTGTTCTTTATATGAGGCCCCCAGAAGCCAAAGGATATAAGTGACAAAATTGAAAAAAAAAATGAATTAAGTGCATAGATGACCTGGAAGTATACTTTATTCGTGTCAAGTAATAAAATATAAGTGATTTTGTAATTATATGCTGATTTCTAGTGATCAACCACTTTTAATCAATAGTAATCAATATTGATTAATTAAAAATGTAAAGAAAATTGTACTCTACTTCTTTTAGAATTATTGAAATAAGAGTTCAACGACCACAATTAAACCAGCGACAGTTTATCATTCAGCCAATTGTTATTGCTATTCAAATTTCACGTCAATTATCTTTGTACTCAATTTACTCAAAATCAAATTTTTCTCACTTCTACCCTTTGGCTTCTAAGGTCGTCATATAAAGGTTGACCAAAACAGGTTTTTTAAAACCGAACCCCGAATAGACCGACTATCAATAATCTTGCCTATTTCCGACTGAAAACAAAGCTCGAAAAAATTTTAAATGATTAATACACACATAAATATACATAATTATTAATTAATTATACGTGTTTATTAAATATATATAAGTATTAGTCAATTATATGTGTGACCCAAGGATATTCCTCTTCTGGATTTCCTCTGTCAAATTAAAATTGGCGCATCCATAGGGATAGCTAAGGGAGCTGAAGCTCCTCCCAGATCGCGACACTAGACTAATTATTTAAAGTTTTCTAAAATTATGAAAGTCTTTTTTTATTATTTTTAGTATTTTTAATACTATTTTCCAAAATTGAAATTTTGAAAAATGCAAATCTTTTCATATTTTTTTTCCTACTTATAATTTTTTTTTTTTTTTTTTTTTAAGAAATTTGAAATATTAACCTTTTTAATATTCACCAATTAAAACAATATTTTCTTTTTATTTATTTATCTCCTGAATGAGCCCAGTCAAAAATTTTCAAAGGCCCACCCGCAGGTTTCGCAGAGTGCCCCACTCCCTGTTTTCGCTCGTTATCAAGAAAACAGAAAATCTAGAAAAATATAACTTTTCACCGGAAAATATTTTGTACAATTGTAATACTTAAAATGATAAATAAACAAATAAAAGAAAAATAGTAACCTCAAATAAAAAGAGTTTTAAAACTATTAATTTATAATAATAAAATTTAGATTCAAATAAAAGAAAAATTAAGGGAGAAAACTCAGAGATAAAGCAATTCAAACTAAAATATTTTTAATTAAAAATAAGTGAGACAACATAAAAATGCATCTAAACTTTAAAGAAAAGTTAAACTTATAACTCCAAAAATAATAATTCTATTAACTAACAATTAACTGTGTCGGATTAAGAATCTCATTTCCAATTAAAATATACCTCTGAATTGAAATTTGAATGAAATACAGGGTCATGAAAAATCGAAGAATGTGGAAAACAGGATTACAAATATCTCGGCAACTAATAATCCGATCGACTTCGTTCTACATGCAAAATGTGTGTTATTTTATTGCCTTTTACGTCCATTCCTTAAAACAAAAAAAAATTCGAAAATTTTATGTACCTTTCAGCAGAACGAATTTTTCGAGGGTCCGAAAAAAATAATTCCGGATAATCGAGGTTGCTGATATTAAATAGGCTTCGTTCCATTCTTACATACTAACTATATACTATACTATTATACTATTTATATACTATACTATTTCAAGTCTCTATATTAATTTGTTCGGGAGATAGAGCGTTTACAGACTGACAGACAGACAGACAGACGGACGGCAATTTTTTTTTCTAAAAATATGTTTTTCGGAATCTCCACTATCTAAAACGTGTAAATCCGTCAAATTTTTTTTTTTCGATTTTCAAAACGATTGCAAGACTTACCCTATACTACGTATGATGGGTAAGTAAAAATCAATAAAACTAATATTTAAAGGAATGCTAAGAGAAAAAAAAATGTTAAATTAAAATATATATAGCATTAAACTAGAATAAAGAAAGATTTAAAAAAAAAAAAAGTTATATTTTAGTGTATAAAATGTGATAAATTTTAATACCAATTTAAAAAGAGCATTTCCATAAAAAAAAAAAAAATCATACAAGAAGTATTTTCCATAATAGTAATTCTGCTTAAAATAATTTTAATTAAAAATACGTAATCATACGTAAAAAATTATCTAGTTTAAGAAGAAATTTTTAAAAATAAAATCTGTATTTAAAGGAAAAAATTATGATAAAATTAAATTAGTAAAATAAATTAAAAGAAAACTTAATTATAAAAAGGAAAAATGAGAAAAATAAAATTTTAGTATTTTTGTTTTTAATAAATTTTTTTATTAAAGATAAATAAGTCTAAATTTTCGAAGAAATCTTGAAATCAGGGTTGACATTGATCGATTACTTGATTGACTGATTGATTGGTCGATTAAATATTTAATCATACGAAATTTAATCCTGATTCAATTTATCATGACTGAAATTGAAATCGTAATTGCTCTTTCTTATGAGTAATTAATCTGATTTAATTGAATCTGGATTAATTAATTTAATCATTAATTATATAGATGATATTCCTATAATTAAATAATCTGATTTAATTCAATCTGGATTAATTATTTTAATTATTAATTATATAGACGATATTCTTATAAGTATGATTTATTTCAATCTAGATTAATTAATTTAATCATTAATTATATGGACGAAAATTAAATATATAACATAATATAAAATTATATGGCCGTCTGTTTATCTTATGAAAACCGCTTTCATTGTTTTATTAGTATTATATCTATCTGTGTATGACTGCATATCAATTTTATCGATTTTTAAAAAAATGAGGACTTATACATTCATTGTATTTATATATAGTTTTCTTCATTCAAAAATTATTCATAACTTAAAAAAAAAAAAAAAAAAAAAAAAAAATCGAGGCCGACTAGAAAAGGTAAAAAATCTACTCAAAACTGAGCCAAGCTCAAAATATTTAAGTACAACCCGGCATAACACAAGATCTAATGCAGGACCCAAGAACCTATCAAGAGTGGTTTAATCGGAAGAAGCTTTAAAAATAATATTTAATAAATAAAGGTCCAAAGTTGGAATAATAATGATGTTGTTAATCATTAATCTTTAAATGGATTGACTATTTAGATTGAGAATTGATTTAATCATAATAAAAACAAGTGACTACATCAAAATAATTAATGGACATTAGTCTATGAGCAGAATTGGATTGATTTAATCGTAATCAAATCATTGATTACATAAAAATAATCACTGGCTATTAGTCTATGAGTAGAATTGAATTGATTTAATCGTAATCAAAGCATTGAGTACACAAAAATAATCACTGGACATAATCGGTCAATCTTTAGTCATGATTTAAAGAAAATAGTTAGTTTTCAATCGTTAATCTAATTAAAATTTTGCACAGCCTTGCTTAAAATATTAATAAAATCTAAGTTAAGAAACAAGCTAAGAGGAAAAACTCAATAAAGATTAAATTTTAAAAAATGATAATAATATGCAGCATTAAATTATAAAAAGGAAAGATTTAAAAAAAATATATATATATATACTTTACGGCATAAAATGCGGTACATTTTGAAAAGAAAGTACATTTTTAGAAAGAAAAAGCTTTGAAAAATTTGAAAAAAAAAAAAAAAAAAAAATCTTAGATGTAGAAATATTTTGTATAATAGTAATTTTTCTAAAACAATTTCAATTAAAGATAAATAATTCAACATAGAAGAATTTCTAAATTTTCGAAGAAAGTTTAAGTATCAGTAAAATCTAGTTTTTAGAAAAAAGCTAAGGGGAAAAACTTTAAATCAAAAACAAATAAATAAAAATAGGATTAAATTATAAAAAAGAAAGATTTTTATTTTATAGCGTAAAATGTGATTAATTTTGGAAAAATATTGCAGAAAAATCTTCGAAAAATTGTAAAAAAGAATAAAAATGATTCTTTTACGGAGGAAATATTTTGTATAATAATACTTTCTAAAGCTGTTTGATTAAAGATGAGTAATCCAAATTTAAAAGAATAAATAAAAACTTAAAACTTTGAAGAATGTTTTAAAAACGAATAAAACCCATACTTAAAAAGTGGTGTGTGTCTGTGGGGGGGGGGGGGGGTCAACAGGAAATGTTAATGGTTTCGGAATGGAAAGAAAAGTTACAAAACTCAATTACAGAAAAACTGCTTCAAGAAGATTGGCGTGGGAAAAGGATGGGATAATTGTTTTAAAGAAAATAATTTATATGTCATTCTTAATTTATTTTATTTTAAGGTATAAGAAATAGTTTAGTATAAGAAACTCAAAGAAAGAAAGCCGTTTAAAGTTTTCTCATAACTGTTCAACTGAAACAGAGTAATATTTAAAATTAAACTAAAAGTGAGAATTGAAGCAAAAAAGAGGATAAAATATAAATTTGTAAAACGAACATCTAAGCTGTTATTATAACATATATAACTGATAAAGCTAGAAAATTGAAAGAAGAAAAAAGTCAAATTTTATAACATAAAATGTGGAAATTTCTGTATTGTGATAATTCTTTCCAAAAATTTTAAAGAGGAGAAAACCGACTCAGAGAAAATAAATAAAAATTATAAAATTACGAAGAAATATGAAAAATTAAAAATCCCTGATTTAAATTAATAATAATAAAATTAATAATATGGATAATTTTTTGAAAGAAATTATTTTACATGCTTGTCTTTTTTTTTTTTTTTTTTTTTTTTTTTTTTTAGTAAAATAAACAAATAAACTTAAATAAATAAAGTCGTTAAAAATTCCCTGCATAGAGTAAAACTGGAACAAAGTAAAACTTAAATTAACTGAAAAAATTAAGAAAAGTAGAAAACACATGCAGATTAAAAAGGCTGGAAGGTAGAGCAATAAGTTCGGAAAACAAACTACTAAGCTTTCGTATAACATATATAACTGATAATACACAAATTTATTAAAAGTGGTTAAAAAAATTGTCATTTTGAAATCTTATTTTTAGGTAGATTTCGTATGAAATACTACCTATTGCATTCTCTCCCATGTTGGAATTTCCAAAAATTTTTTGCAGATCTACATCGATCATGACTCCTAGACCTCAAAACTGCCATCAGTAAAAAAGTTTATATATCTATCTATCTATCGGTGTATATCACTTTCTTCTGGACACGATAACTTCCATAATTATGCTCAGATCTTCTTCAAACTTTTACATAAAATCAAGGGGCATAAAATCTCGGTCGAGTTCGTTAAAGGGCAAAATCGGACCAAGGTGGTGGAAATGGGGAGGGTTTTTGTGAAAATCGATAAAACGTCATAACTTCTTAATTTAAATAGGTATCGAATCGGTTTAAAGTTTATATTACTTCTTAAAAATAGGCCAAAAGTTTATGCGTGACAGATTTTTGACAAATTTAGAAATGGGCTCAAGGGACGAAAAAAAAAAACAGGGTTTTTGGGAGAAAAAAATTCATAACTTCGTCAATTCTCAAGATATTAAATCCAACTAAATTTTATGTAAATGTTTTTAAAATTATCTAAAACTTTTGTATTTACAAGTTTTTGATAGGACCAACTTTTACCAATGAAAAAAATTAAAAACGAAAAGAAAAAGGGGGGTGAAAAAGAAAAAAAAATCCATAACTCCGTCAATTTTAAAGCTATCAAATCTAATTAAATTTATTTTACACCTTCTCAATAATATCTACAACTTTTATATTGACAAGTTTTTCATAGGGCCAATTCGTATAGCAAAAATAAATTAAAAATAGGAGTTGGAGAAAAAACCTCAAATCCAACTCTTATATTCTGATTCATTTTTAAATTAATTTTTGATTTTAAACGCGTCCAAATGGTAGATCCTCTTATTTGGAAACTGTATAAAGAGACGCATTGGGCAGTTTTTTGATAACGACAGAATATATTTCAAAAAAGGCTACCAAAAAGGGTATTTTGAACAGAAATTCCCGAAGTCATCGTGACTGAAAATTTAAGGAAGTATCCAAATAAGAAATTGCGTTTTTTTCTAACTCATTTTTAAATCTATTTTTGCTCTCAAATGCATTCAATTTACAGATCCTCTTATTTAGGAACTATATAATGTGACGCATTGGCCAGTTTTTTGATAAAGACAGAATATATTTCAAAAAAGGTTGCCAAAAAGGGTATTTTAAACAGAATTTCCCGAAGTCATCGTGATTGAATATTTGAGGAAGTATTCAAATAACAAACTGCGTTTTTTCGGATTCGTTTTTAAATCCATTTTCGCTCTCAAACGCATCCAATTTACAGATCCTCTTATTTAGGAACTATATAATGTGACGCATTGGCCAGTTTTTTGATAAAGATAGAATATATTTTTAAAAATGATGTCAAATTGGGCATTTCGCACAAAATATTCCGAAGCGATCATGATTAAAGTATTAAGGATGCATTCAAATAACAAATCGGTTACTTTATGACTCATTTTTAAATTCAATTTTGCTCGCAAACGCATTCAATTGGTAATTTGTTTTTATTTAAGAACTATATAATGTGCTGTTTTGGTCGATTTTTTAATAAATTCAGAATATGTTTCAAAATATGTTGTCAAAAAGAGCATTTGAGCTGAATTTCGCTTAAGATGATTCTGATAAAAACAGTTCTTGCAGAAAAATGAAATTAAAACTTTTTCATAAGCGGCCAAATGAAGTTATTAAACTGGGTTTATCTCTGATCACAGTGGCACAGCCAGAATTCGGTTCTAAGGGGGGTTTTGAGTTTCTGATTAAGGTGATTGCCGGTTATTTGAATCGCCGGTTAATAGAATCAGTACTAATTAGAATATTTACTGTATAATACTTAAACTCAAAGAGCGTCTGTGTGGCCCGAAATCATCATTTTTTTTAGCATGAAGCATCTAAGAAAAGTAATTTAGTTCAAATAACCAATTTTTACTTAACTGATTCATGTAATATGCACTTTCACAATTTTAAGTATTTCGCCATTTAATTGAATCACTTTATTAAACAAAATCTGATTCAATAAAGTGGCGGATTCCAAAATGCGCCAAAACATTTAAATATTAAGTTTGGATTTCATTCATGTAGGCAGCAATTATAGCGATTTTTCTCAGCTCTGGGAGGGGTTTTAACCCTAAAACCACCACCTTGGCTGCGCCACTGGCTAATCATACTTTTTTGTTGTTTTTGTTGAAATGAGCACTCTTCGAAATCTACCTCTGCCAATAGGCCAAGCCGACATGGATTTTTTTTCTTTTATCGCTATTTAATGTAGCCAGAAAACCTGCTTGAACCAACTTGGTATGACGCAACATAAAAAGTGCATAAAGGATTTTAATGTTAAATTATAAAAGAATCTGTTTTTTAAACATCGATTTTTGCCTAATTAAGTTAGAACGTACAAATAAACTGCAAGTATTTAAAGGTCAAAATTTAAAATCTTCTAAATTCTAGTTTATCGCTAAAAAAACATCTACATTTAAGAAGCAACGTAAGAGAATTCTGATTCTTTGGGCTATTGAAATAATTGTTACATAAAGGTATTCTTATTTTTCATCTTATAATTTCTGTTCAATTTTACATTTAAAATAAATTTTCTAAAAATTCTGTTTTGGCAGTAATGGCTTAATTCAATTACTATTACCTATTAACATCTCATTTGCGTTATTTTTACTTTCTTTTTTTTTTAATTTAAAATTAAAGAGACGGACTCAAATCTTTTTCATATAAATAATACTTAATAATCAATAAAAAAAAAAAAAAAAAAAAAAAAAAAAAAAAAAACATTTCAGCAAATTGTTCTATTATATTAATATACAAAAATTAAATATAAATTATATTCCTATTTGTATGTACCCAATAATAATTTTACAAAAATTTAAATTAGAAAAAATGCGGTCTTTAAAAAAGTACATGAAGCGATTTACAAAACTACAGCAAAATCATATTGTTATATTTTGGGTTAAAAAGGAGCAATCAAATCTTTTTTCGTATAAACACTTAATAAACATGAGAAATAAAAGTACCCTTTACGAAAATCTGCCATATAATATAAATAATTTTTACTGAAAAAAAAAAAAAAAAAAAAAAAACCTAAAGTAAATACACCAACAGTCGGCCAAATTCAGATAAAATTCCTTATGAACAGCTTATTTTTTGGCTCAAAATAAAATCTTAAAATCCCGCCCCCCCCCCCCCCCGCCAGGTAGCCACCTTTCTTAACTCATAAGCCACCAGCAAAGACGGGTATATATATTACAATATTAATATTTAACAAAAAACAATTTTACAAAAATTTAAAATGTATAACATTTTTTCTCAAATTAGGAAAAAAATGTCTTTTAAAATGCACAAGAAACGACAATGCAAGAAGTATACAAAGAAAACAAAATCAAACCATAAAATATGTTTATAATATGTACAGATATATGTTGTTAGCAGTATGAATAAAATATTATTACTAGAAGTTCCCTCGTTAAAAATATTTTTAAAAATCTGACAGGAAATGCTTTTTAAATGACCAGAAGAACAAATATAAAGAGCCTTATAAAAATGCAACAAATCATAATTTAAAATGTATTTGAATGGGAAAAAATTGTATAGTTCTGTTGTTAATAGCAAGTGCATTCTTAACTATAATAATATGTAAAAAAGTAATAATAATAATAATAAAGAATTACAATTATAACTCCAGTAGTAAAAAATGTGGAATATTCAGGGGAAAATTTAAATTAGAATTTTTCTTCTGCAATTGCATATAGTAATAAGGGAAATATACTCACATGAAATTAAATACAAGATCACTGGTTTCTTTCCTTAGACGATGAGAATCTTCTGGAAGACTTGATAAAAAGCCAAAATTCACTAACAGCGTCATGAAGTCCAAATTGCCACGAAATGCACCGAATACTCGAATGTTTTCAATGTCACTTGGAAAAGGAGTAATTTTCTGAAAGCTCCAAAACAAGCAACCTCCAAAAAACCTGCAGTTTTTAAAATATATACAAGACATCATGTCCAGAAGTAAAGATGTTGGTGATAAACCACTTCGTCTGAATCTTACTACTTGACTCAGTAAGTACGAAGAAATATTCAGAGAACATAACATTATACTAAAGTCACTGGAACGTTTCTTATTCCGTAGTTGTTTGAACATAAATTTCTCGAATAACCTCCACTGCAGCATTTCCTCTTCTATTGGAAAAATTTTTTTGCTTAGTTTCAACAAGTCCTTAACGAAATCCAGACATTCGCAGGAGATTTCACCATTAGGAATAACAAGCGTCATATTAGCAGGCTAAGTATTTCCGATGAATAAATTGGATCTTAGCTATTTTAATGAAAAGTAAAGTAATGGACGCGCAGTCATACGCAAAATAACTTCAATTTCAAATGAGAAATACTGGACACGCAGTCATACACGAAATAACTCCAAGACCAAATAAGAAATACTGGCTCTCTTAACTGGTACACCTTCAGGTATTGCACCATGCAAGGTATTTTGAAAAACTGTCAAAATTATAGATAAAAAGCTCCCAATTACCCCAGGCATCTCTTTAAATATTGAGAGATAAAAGGATTAGATTATCTCCATAACAAAGGCACAATAGGGGAACTATCCCCTCCTGTTATCTATCAGGATCTTTCTGAAATGTTTTCATGTAAAAAGGATTAACACATATTTATTCATCAGAAGGACACAAGTACTTAGTCATCCAGGTGGGAATGAAAATTTTGTGGTAATGTAACCTTTATTTAAGGCCCGACTGATAGTGGGGGCCTGGGGCCCCCATTTTATTCGGGGGGCTCCCTTCTATCTTTTGAAGTTTTTCGTGAATTATGCGGGAAGTAACTAAAACGTAACTTCATACTTATTATATGTATACGTAGATTTCGTATCAACTGCTATTTTTCTACCTATATACAGAATAGCGCAAGAAAATTAAATTTAAGAATCTATATAACACAATTATTTTTTTTTAGGTTATAGGAATATGTAGATAAATGTAAGCTATTAAAACATAAATACACACTCTAAAAAAAAAATGTGTAAAATTACACACAAAAATGTGTAAATCGATGATACAAAAACGACATGTCTATGTGTGTAAATTTGTGTGTAAATTGCGCCAAATGTGTAAATTTCAGAATACACATTTTAATGTATAATTTGATGATAAGTCCAAATGTGTAAAAGTTATCTGATAACTCTTGAAATACACACTTTAATGTGTGAATTGCACTGAAATACACATATATCTGAGCACTATTTTTACACATACATATGTGTAATACTCTTTTTTTACATATATTTTTGTGCAATAGGAAAATACCTACAATGTTGTGTAATATGCAAAATACACATGTTTTTGTGTTATGTACGGAATGCACAGATTTTTGTGTAATATTCTGTTTCTACACATATGTCTATGTAACATGGAAAACACATTTTTGTGTAATATTTAAAATACATAGGTTTTTTGTGTACAAAGATTTACCGTATTCTTTGATGTGTAAACTGCGAAAAAGTTTTTAAAATAGCAAAACAAAATTACACGAAGAACAAATTCGTATGCTTGACTTGTTTCTAAGTACGCGATCGTAATTATGTAAATACGTAATAACTATAGTTGTCATTCAATCCGTCCGTCTGTCTATCTGTCCGTTCGCATATAACAACGCAAAAACTACTTATCCGAATTGTTTGAAATTTAAAATACATAACTCTTGCATAATTTTATCAAGTCATTTCAATTTTTATGAAAATGAGATGCATAATTCAATTATAGAGACAGTCAAAAGCGTTTCCTTGTATAACGGCCCATGTATAAAAATAGTTTCAAGTGCCTTTTAATAATGTTACACTTTTTCGAACATAATAAAATTGACTTGCATCTATGAAATATATACTACAATATAAATTCTGTATAATCTGTAGTACAGAGAATAGTTTTTATTAATTTAGAGGGCCATACTAAAATATTACATTACATTATGGTAAAGAAGGAAACATTGTTTGGGACGCGTTTTAATTTTATAAAAATCAATCTGAAAAAAAGTTTTAATTGCTTCTGTGTCTGTAATTGGATTTGGTGTAAACATTTGAATTTTTCGGACTAGGTTAAAAAAACTATTTCTTCTGATATCAAATGACATTTTTTTAAGAGTTTTTATTTATTTTTCTTGTAGTTTTGGAATGCAATACGCTTATAAAAAGTCTTCAATTTAAAAATCACAAACGAAAAACCATGAATTGAAATCTATGAAAAGCTGTCTTTCGTCATCGGTAGAAAATGAAATAAGAAATGTATAGCATGTAAAATAATGAAAACTCGAAGTTTTATAGCAAAATATATTATAAACACGCTGAAATAGATAGTATTTAAACCGAATAATTATTTTAAATGCTATATAATGTTAAAACTGCAAATATTTACTCTTATGTTACAATATGTGATTTTAAACATGAAGAAATGATTTAAAACACAAAAATAATAAATTATTTTTTCCAAATTTGTAATAAGCAGAAAATAACACACTTCTCATCCATATTATAATTTTCAAGTGTTAAATTGTAAAATAAATGAACTTACCTTTGAAAAAAAATCTGTTCTGGGCTTTCAAAATTCATTTTAGCAATAATGATCTAAAACTGCTCAAGTGATCAAACTCAGTATTGTCGTATGTTGAGAATTCTAAGAACATATGTGGCAAAAATGCTATGATGGATGATAGCAGTAATAAATAAGATCCCCGATTAAGGGTGTATTTCAATACAAATTGCCTTTTTTCTGATTTATTTTTAAATTCGTTTTTTCTCTTAAGCGCATCAAACTGGCAAATTCTCTTATTTAGAAAGTATATTAGGTCCCGTGCTTTTCAATTTTTTGATAAATGCAGAAAATATTGCAAAAAAATGCTGTTAAAGTCAACGTTTTAAACCGAATTTTCCGAAGCGGGAGATCTGGGAACGAAAAAAAGAGTCATACTGGGGAAATAATAGTTTATAAATCTAATTCTAATGAATTTAACAAAAAATAAAATCACACGACATCTTATAGATCTCTTTAAAAGTCACATCAGCAAGTTTCGTGTTTTTACTTCTAAAAGTGAGTCTGAAATTGTATCAGAAAATTTCGAACTGTTGAAGGTGAAAAAAATGTTTTTGAGTGCACCCTTAATGCTCGCTGGTCATTTTGACTTTAGTGTACATCGCAGTTATGTAACACGTAGATACAAAGGTGTAATTAACTTTACATTATGATCTGACTGAAGCAAAATTCAAACTTTAAAAAATTTAGTTATTAAAAAATAATTTTAATCATTCATTGCGAAAATTACATTTTTATTTATAAAATTGTACATTTAAAAATAATAACTCTTGCTATCTATGATTATAATTTTTGAAAACAAAGCTCATTTTTCAGGTCTTATATGAAAGTTTTTGCACAATTTTCCAAGAATCTATGTTGCCAAGGCCAATATCACTCTGATATCGTCATAAAATAATACAAGCGGATTTATAAGAATTTACTATAGTGGCTTTAAATGAAATGTGATAAATTTTTTTCCATATAATTGTCCTTTAGAAATCCATATAACCGTACTTATTTTTACCAGACACAGCTAAAAACAAAGTAGGAATACACAGTTAATAACTTTTTTTTATGTGAATGAAGTATAAAATTGCAGACCATATATAAAATAAAATCACACTTTGGT
Source organism: Maratus speculifer (assembly GCA_964019185.1). NCBI lineage: Eukaryota > Metazoa > Arthropoda > Arachnida > Araneae > Salticidae > Maratus > Maratus speculifer. Next base: position 159,843,991 of record OZ025302.1, on the reverse strand, counting down.
ATATTATCATTAATATTTTATTTACAAGAATGGAGGATAGTTATAAATAACAAAACTTATTTTAACACTCCGCCTACCAGACAGTTCCCCCGTCGGATCGGCCAACAAAAATTAGTTTAAAATTCCGTAAAAATAGGGTGTAAAAAAATCATGATTTAAAAAGCAATAATAATAAAGATCGAATTTTTGTATTTAAATCATATTTCTTTTTATTTGAATCGGATTTTTTTTTTCTCCAGCATTGAAATATTGAATAGATGTAGGTTTAGCCTAGGTTTCTAAGATTAATAGATTCTAGGTTTCTAAAAAATTATACCTTTATTTACTAACATAATCTATGTTTTTGCACTTTAATCAATAAAATTTAATTATTATTTAGTAACTACAAAAATTATAAAAACTGTAAATTAGTAATTTCATTAATTAATATAATACTATAAAGTTATATACATTAATATTTTGCAATAATTATGTAAAACTATATTAAAAAATAATGATTTTACATTTATTAAAATTATCAGTTGCTGCATTTAATTTTAAATTGATTACAATCTTTAATTAGGTATATAATGCATATTGTAATGCTTAAATTAGTAAACGATAATTCAGTATTTAATATTTATTCTAAAAAAAAAAGGGCAGAATGCTTGTTCTAAAAAAAAGGCACTATTACATAAGAAAATATATTACTAATGTGCTTAGTAGCAATAAAAATAAGTACATAATTTTTTAGTATGATAAATATAAAAATCATTAATTTTCAATATTTCTATAAATCACGAATTGAAAAATACAATTAAATAACATGTTTTAATAATATCCTGCTTTTTTCCAAGAAATAAAGTTCTATCATTTTTGTTAAGTCTTGGGTGCACATATTTAGAAGTACTGCGGTATGGAGGGATTTATTTCAAAAAAGATCTGGCTATATTTCACTATTTTTTAAAAGGTAGGGTGCATTTTGTTAATTTCAAAAGGGGCAAAGTGTTGCAGCCTTAAGAAATAGCCAAAATGAAACAGTAATCAACAGAATTAATAAAAACAGCAAATAAGTAATTTCAATATGGCATAACCAACATAACTAACAAATATTATTGGTAGCTCGTTTTGCATTTGTACTAACAAAAATTACTGTTAATAGCATAAATCATACCTTACACAATGTATGTGCATACTAATATATATATATATATATATATATATATATATATATATATATATATATATATATATATATATATATATATATATATATATATATATATATATATATATATATATATATATATATATGTATGTATATATATATATATGTATATAGCCGAAATTTAGCATACTTTAAATGCTTATTTCATATAAAAGAATAAACAATTTAATTACTTAAAGGAAATTATGACATCACAAATTATATTAGATTTAGATTTAAATATAATATTTAAATGAAATATCTTTTATGCCTTAACAAAGTTATTGTATTTAATGTTTCACAGGACTCAGAAATTAAGATTAGAAACAATTATTTAAAGCTTTTTTACCAGATTTTGGTGTACTGTATACAGTATTCCAAATTACATTAATTTTAATACACTTTCCAAATTACATTAATCTTAGATTTTAATACGTTTGTGTCATTTAGAACAATTAGATTTAAATCAATTTTGATTTAAATAATTGATTTTTATTTCAAATTGTTGATTAAAATAATGATTTAATCGCTAGCTTAAATCCACTTATTAAAATAGTTAACACCCTAAGTAAAATCCAAATGAATGCGATAAAATTTAGAAATTGGTTTGTAAACTTGTTTTATTAGATCTAAATTCGTAAAAATCTCGAAACATTTAAAAAATATATCGAATAAAAGCTAATGAATTTTAACTGTGGTTGTATGCATTATTGTAATTTTTGTGCACTGTTTATCTTTTATTTCTTTTTTCGTGGGTTAATCATATATTTTCTGATAGTGTGTATCGTATAGATATTTTGAAATTCCTTTCATTAAAATCATTCACAAAATAAAATAATAAAAGCTTCTAGAATTTAAAAAAAAATAAATAGACAATATAATTATGACATTTCAGCCTCATTCCTTCAAACATATGAATTATTCATAGAATTTTATTTATTTCAACAAAATCATTGTAATTTAAAGAAAAGCAAACAGAAAAAACATTTTTCATACCTATTTTCCATCGACATATTTCTTCATTTTTTGATGGTAATCCATAGAATCATTTGTAGAAAACAAATAGTCCAATATTAATTACAAAAGCAGTGGCATGAATCTATTTTACACATACCAACAGCATTTGTAAACTATCTTGGACGTATTTTGTATGAAACACAGAATTTTGCGATACTCTTGTAATATTTTTTGCTTAAATTTTTAAACTTAGACGGACTATACGTACATAAACGGCTATTTTTAAAAACAAAATGTTCTCGTTCTCTGTGTATTCCAAAGATCAACAAATAAACTATACTGTCTTTAATTAAAAAATCGTCTGCGAGTTTTCCCTATTGCACATGGCATATGCGCATGCAAAAATTATAAAGCAAAAAATGCTTACATTACTAAACTTTGAAGTTTATCACCTGTTCGTTCAAAACAGCAGGCTTAATATTTTTTTTCCTTTTTGAAACCACAGAAGTATAAGTGTCGCAGAAGTGTGTTTTGTTAACGACAGCTGATCGTTGACAAAAAATCACCGTAAAAGATAAACTGACATATATACCTGAACCTGAAACATTTTTACACTCTTCTATTTTTGCAAGAAAAAAACACTAGATTCGTGAAAATTTTCGAATTCTTGTTTTTAATGGATTTTACACATTTTATAAGGTTAAAAATGTTTTTATAAAATGTTTATTTGTATGTCTGTGACTCTGTCTGTCTCTATGTGATATAAATTTTGTTGGCACTCTATCTCAAGAACTAATACATGGAATACGTTTTCATTTTATTTGAACCTTATACATACACATGCATATATATATATATTTGTGTGTTAAAAATGTGATTCTATATGTCAATAATTAATTTATAACAAGCTGGAAATTGCATTTTAAACGTAGCAAATGAGATGCGTTCGTTCTATGACAAAGTTCTAAAAATATTCAGTTTTTGGTGTAATGAATACAGTATTTCGGATACAGTATAGTGGCCGAAATCTTCGGTGTGTCCCTGTAAATACTATCTGCTTTCTGTCAGCGGTGTAGTCGTAAAAAAAGCAAAGGGTATATGCATAAAACAGAGGGTATACCCTAGAGTGTATACACTGTAGCTCTTTTGAGAAACAGAGTATACCGAGTTCCTTAAAAAAATCCAAAGGGTATACGGCGTGTACCCGCGTATACCCTCCACTACATCCCTGCTTTGTATTATACAGGAAGTAACTTGTAATAAACCTCAACAACGTACATAAAATGTGAAATAGTTTAATCGCATTATAACGCGCCCCTATAATATTATGTAATGGAATACTTGTGTGTGGCCCTGGAAATTAATAATGAATATTCTTTGCACCACCGATTGTGCAGAACGTATATTTTATCATACACTTCTTAGATACATATAGATTGTATTATATTCGAAAGCGTGTAGCATCATTAACAAATTGGAAATTGCGCGTCAAACGTGGCAAATGAGCTGCGTTCGTACTACAATTAATTTTATAAATATTCTGAGCTTAATACATTAGCTGTTAAATTCTTATGCTAAAATGCATGAATATAAAATTTGATACGATTATCTCCAATTCAGTAACACGAAAATAATAGGACCTCTTCTTAAATAGGACGCAATCAAGATCGCAAACCTAGAATCATTACTTATCATGGGATACCGTGAAAATGCGTAACTGATTCGAAAACCACTGCTATTTTCATTTTTACTCTGTAACTCTTACAGATTCTTTTGTGTTATCCTGTATATGATTTAAAGCATTTATATACACAAAGTAATATGCAAAAATATGGTTACACTTAAAAACTCATATCACAACTAAAAGTGCACTTCTAGCAAAAATCTGTAACGTAGAGTAGTTCTGGTGCAGTATAGTATCCGAAATCTTTTGTGAGTGCCTGTAAATACTGTTAGCGCTTTCTATTATTAAAGAAGTAACTTGCAATAAAACTGAGCAACGTATATCAACTTAATTATATACGAAATAATTTAACATGATTGAAATACGCAGAAAACAATGTTTTCCCATATATCATTATGTGACGGAATTCTTTTGTGTAGCTCTGTAAATGAATAATAAACGTTTTTTCACCATATATTGCATCGAATGTATATTTTAATACGCTTCGGTAAATGTATATAATTTTTTTCCTGTTTGGAATGCTGTAACACCATTAAAATGAACTTGAAACATTTTTTTCTCATTGACGGTAATGTAACGTAATACTTTTGATTATCCCTGTAATCAAACTATACATCCGATTTTCATAAAATTTGAAAAACTCGACAAAATTATGGAACAATTTTATATTTTAAATTTCAAACGATTCGGTTGGATAGTTTTTGCTCTATTATATGCGAACAGACGAACAGACAGACGAATGAATGGACTGAACAACGACAATCGGTCTTACATACATACATATAATTACGAACGGACCTAATTTTGTATCATTTTGTATGTATTAATCACTTAAAATTTTTTTTATCGTTTTCGTTTTCGGCCGAAAATAGGATGAGTACCGAAATTCGGTTTCAGTTTCTGTTTTGATCTTAAAAATCGTTGATTCAGTTGATCCATAATTATGATTAACACTTTCATTCGTGTAAATGCAAGTACTTTTCTACATTTACACATCTGTATGAGTTAATCAAGCGATAACAAATTGCACATTTGATTTCACATGCTAGGTACACATAAAAAAAGGTAATTTTTTGTTCAAAATGTGTAAATTTTATGACAAGTATGCATTTGTAAAAAATTACTCACTTATGTGTGTACTTATAATTAAGTTTAAATTAGACTAACACATAAATAAGTGTAAATCCAAGCATTTCTAGACATTTACACACTTGTTTGAGTTTTTCAACTGATAAAAAATTACACACTTACTTTCACATCCTAAATACACATATAAACAGGTAAATTTCAGAAAAAATGTGTAAATTTTACGACAGGTGTGTAATTTTAGAAATTTACACATATATTCGGGTAAAATTAGCTAATTTACACATTTATTTTTTAGAGTGCAGTTATTTCAAGCATTATTGCATACATTTGGGCAATTCCATCAGAAGGAAAACCAAGTGATGGTATGCATTTAATAATATTGGCAACAAATTTTATTACTTGTGATGTTGTTACCACATTCCCCATGATGCACTAAAGTACTTCAGTATTAAATTTCCTATTATGATAAATTCTTTTAATCAGAAAGCAACAGATAAGAGATACGTGAGATTACAGTAATATTTTGATGAAATTTATGTATTAAAAAAAAATCTTTATGAAATCAGTTAGAAAGATACTTAATATCATAAAATGAAAAGCAGTTTAAATCTGTTTACTTTTGGTCATTTTTTATTATTTGGCTCCCCTTTAAGAAAACTTATATCTGCTCCTAGAGCAGGAGCTCAAAACCGGGGGCCCTGGGCAACTGCCCTGCACGACCATGCATTAGTCAGGCCCTGCCTTTATTTCAAATAACTATAACGGGTCAAAAACTGTACGTCAAACATAGCAAATGAGGTGCATTCGTACTATAACTAATTTGATAAATATTCAGACCTTTGTGAAATATCTGGTACATTCTTCTGGAAAAATGGATGAGTACAAATTTTACTACGACTATCTATATTATAAAGGACAAACATATGTGTGCGTAACGGATACGCCATTCTTCAAACGGCAACATTTTGAAATTTGAAATGAAATTTCGGTTTTGCTATTGCAAATTTTTAAACTTCTGAACATAACACATTTTCGATTTTTACACTATCGTATAGGGGGAAAATGTATTTTTAAATGTAATTTGTTTGAAAGCTGTATCTCTATTTATTTTTGATACATTATTTATTTTTTTAGTTTTTAGTACCAATTTTATAATTGTGGTGACTAAAATACTCCCTTTCAATTAAAGTAAAGGGAAAATAAAGTAGCAGATTACTGATTACTCTATCTTTTTGTTGCCATTTTCATAAAAGTTGAAAAAATTATTAAAATAATATATGTGCTGTGTCAAGAATATCTTCTGTTATAAAATATAGTGAATTTTGTTTTCGTCAATTAAATTCATCAATTAAATTTTTTTTAGTTTGTTGCAAACTTACTTTACATACAATACAATGCTTTCTCTTTACAAAAATGTATTTTAAATAATATTTGTGCGGCTTTCTTTTACATTTGCTTAGTTTGTAATAGGAAGCTCAAAGAGTGCAAATTTATTTATTCGTATGCAATAATATTTTCCGAATTTTGAAAACGTGATTCCTGATAATGGTTTCTGACAAAACATTGATCTATTATAAACAAAATAGAGAAGCTATGGAAGTGATGTCGGATTTAGGTTTTACAGGGGGGAAAATTCTATGATTGTGTCAAAATGGAATAAGTTTTGTTGTTTTCATTCTCCCATTTTAAGCATAAGAACCTTAATTAACAACTGCATCACAATAACTGATCTTTATTATATTTTACTGATTACATATGCGATTAAAGTTTGATTTTAATAATTTAGACAACTGAGTTTTATACAAATAGTCCTTTGTTAATTTTAGATTAAAGTAATATTTGTTTGAGAGTTAAATAAACCATGTTGCGCTTTTTTTTTTTTTTTTTTTTTTTTTTTTGTAACTAATTTTATAGGTTTATTATAAATCTCTGAAAAAGTCCGTTCTTAAACATTTTCTTTCGTCAAAAGTCGACGGGTAAAACCTGGTATGTATTAAAATCAGTAATACATCATAAAAAGGACATAGCCACCAAGTCAACATTATGTATCATGGGTTATCAATGAACTAACTACATATCTAGAAAAATTATTAATTGAATGGTTGGTTTGGTTTATGACAGCCGATTACCAACACACTCTAAAGTGCTGGGGTTCACTTGTTGGGCTGATTATTTAAGCAATTCTGATTCGAGCGACTGTTTCTATTTTTTTTTATAAATGAATTAGTTATCGAGTTATAAGCGATTGATGACACATAACGACAGTTTTTTCTCATTCCTAGCGATGTCGCTTCCGGAAATTCGGTTTAAAACGTCAATCTCAACTAGTATATTTTCTGAAACATCTCCTGTCCTTAACAAAAATGGAAAACACTATTCCATAGGAGAATTAAGTCCATAAGAGGGTTACAATTTTGAAATAATCCGGCAGGTATATTTTTAAATATTCGATTATAATAATAATAATAATAATAATAATAATAATAAACAAGAAAGAAATAAAGGAGAATCCAATCCCATGTTATTCTATAGCAAAAAATACATATCCCTCTTATTAATTCAAATTCGGAAACGTCCACAATATTTTTTTTTCATCACGTAGATAGGAAGATTCTTTGTCGATCTTTAAGCTTAAAATATTTTAAAGATAATTATGAATATTTAAAACATTTTACTAAACAATTTATGTTACTTGAGACTGATGATACAAAAAATTAAAAACAAATATCATTGACATGTTTCAGTTCCAATCTGATAAGAACCATAATCATAGTAAAAATAAAATTACAAATCGTTTCACGGTATGACACGCGACAATGAGATGTAAACGAAAACACGGACTCTATTGTATAAAAATTAAATTAAAAAGAGATCTAAAATTATTTTCCAACTTGGTCATCCCTTTCGAGCTTTCACGAGGAATAACTGTAATCTCTAACCATAACTTTGGAATAATAAAAGAAACAGTTACCATCTCAAATAAAACTTTTACATGTAACTTTTACATGTAAAACTTTTACATTTTAAATTTCAATGGACTCGCTTATATTCTTATCATATTGGAACCGAAACATATCAATGTTATTTGTGTTTAAGTTTTTTGTAACTACTTTCTCAAATGATATACATTGTTTAATATTAAAATGTTTATTTAAAAGGTGAAGTTGTTAAAATCTTATGATTTAAAAATCAAATGGATTTAATACATTTTTTATCAGAGTATTTTAAAACTTTTGTTAAAACAATAATAATTAAAAAAAAAAAAAATGTATTTTTCAATCGTTTGTAACTTATGGCTAGAAAACGAAATAAAAATTTGGAATTTAAAGAGAGATAAAGAACTTTCCTGTCTACTTGTTTAAAAAAAACATATATTTTTGAAATTTTTATATTTTATTGAACTAGAGGTTTGCACGGGCCGAAATTGTCAGGCCCGGTCCCTACCCGACTTATAGAAATAAAATTTCAGCCCGTCCCAGCCCGATATACAAATTAAAAGTTCGGCCCTAGCCGGACCAAAAAAGAAAAATATATATATATATATCGGCCCGGCCTGATTAAAAACTTAAACGTTCGACCCAAGCCCCACCCACCCAGGAAAAAAAAAATTAAAATCTCGGCCCGAGCCCAGCCCGAGTGAATTTCTACAGAACATTGATTTATACATGCATTTGGTTAAAAATTTGCCACGTACGGGGAGTTTTGATAAAAAATGTTTATCTTAACTTTTTTTCCATTTTTATAATTTTCATTTTTATAGAGGTGCCGATATTCATTTTTTTAATGAGTTTCTATTTATTGTATGCAAAATTTTCAGTTATTATTAATACCGTTAATCCATATTTCTTGTATTGACGTGCTAAAAATCTGAAAAATAATATACAGTAAAATCCTCTAAGATAGAATTGCATAGAAAAGAAAAAAATGTGTTACAGAGAAGTTCTCTTCTTAGCAAGTGTAAATGTGTTACATATCTTTTCTTGCATATTACTATATTAATTTTGCATGATTGACAGGTTTTTTGCTTTAAACAAGGTTCAAAGGTAGGCTCTTTTTCACGCTTTTTACAATATATTTACTTTGCTAGATTTCAGTAAGCGTAGGAAACTACAATTATTTTAGATGAAAAAAAAAATAATAATTGTAGAACAGCGGCAATTTAAAGATGCATGCATTTTTTTATTTTTCAAAATTTTTTGGATTAGGCCAAATTTTACTGACCTTTAAATGGACCAAGCTACGCGGAGAGATTGATTTTCACACGAGCTGTGTCAAAAATAGAAATGAAAATTTCGGACCGGGAAGACTACGAATAAAACAAGCACTGTACAGAAAAAAAAAAGTTAGGTCCGACCTGGCCTGCGCCTTCAGAAAAAAGTTTGGCCTGAGCTCGGCCCAGCCCGAGAAGAGTGGAGATCAGGCCCTTTAAGTCTTGAACGAAAATAGGCCCGAGACCGACCGGCTTTGGGACTCCGGCCGGCCCGTGCAGATCTCTAGATTGAACAAGAAGGATAAGTAATTTTGAACCTAAGACCATGTTACAAACAAAAAGGTTTGGTTTGTTTTGGTTTATGACGGCCAATTATCAACACGAGCGATATAAGGCCCAAAGGAGGAGGCTGTGGAGTTCTGTTTAAGGGAACCTAACCCGTATTTACCAAGGAAATCCAAGGTTCGTAGAAAACCACACAAAGAAAAAGAGGAAATTGCGATTGGATCAAAAATGATCAAAAGAAAAATCCCCCCCCTTCCCCTAGAGATATTTTTTGTTATCATGTGCCAGTCCCCTTCCTTTCTAAAATGATAATGTTATGTATACACAGCTCCCAATAGGTTATAAGGTACCCTGGGGTAATAACGCCACGTTAAGGTTCTACCAATTTTCACGGCTCAGTTTTAGTTTGTATTTTTCAAACAAATGTATGATTTGATACAGCAACTCATTGACTATCTATATAAAAAAAATAATTTAACAGATATGTATTCATAAAATGTAATGGCGTGATTTCTTGACCAATGCTATTTGGCGTTATTACCCACCTATATGGGTAATAACGCCATGCAAACAAAACTATGAAATAAGATGGAATAATTGCATGTAGATTGCCCAATTCTACAAATACAAACTCTACAAACTTAGAAATTGACAAATTGCATTCTAATCTATTGAAAATGTTCAATATCTTGTGAAAGTGTAAGAAAAATAAACGTGTGGTGTGGGGGAGAGGATGAGGCAAAAGAATATCAGACCTTGAGCTTCTATTTTGCTTAAAAAGGACCGCTTAAATAGAATTATTAGAAACATTGCACTGTTTTAACTGTGTTTATTTGAATCAGTATTTGGGATTTAGCTCGGCCACTGTAGGAAATCAACAGGGGTATTAATGCCAAGGATTGGCGTTATTACCATGTTATAGTTATTGCGCTGTACATTTTAAATTGCAAATTATCTCGAGAAGATATCCAAAATCTTCAACAATATTTTGAAATTCCATGAAATGTACTACAAATTTATGTAATTAACAAAGTATTTCCGGATAAAAAAAATAGTCTTCACATCACAAAACGTATCTCGCAAATTTTAGATCAAGCGTTAATTTTAGTTGCTTGTAAAAACAATAAGACCTAAAAAAATGAAACAAATTAACTTGAAGCTGTTTTTTGCGATTTATATGACTCAAAACCCTTCTGCGCAGAGCACATGGGTGTCATTTACCAGATTATTTCATAATTATGCAAAATATTAGCACTTGGCGTTATTACCCCTCCTGGCGTTATTACCCCAGGGTACCTTACTAGAATTTTCTCAGAAAGCATTCGCAATACACAGTTTCCAACTGAAAATTGAACTTTACCAGTGGTTGAGAAGTTGTGCTCTGGTAGACGGGGTGTGCTGATTTCGAACTCAATCGCACCCGTCGGCCTAACCGTTCGAAATTTCCCGTGGTTTTCTACCAACCATGGATAATCTTGCGTAAATACGGGTTAGGTTCCCTTGGAAAGACCTCTAGGGAGGTCACGGCTCCTAGGGCCTATATCCCTCACGCAAATAATCGGCTGTCATAAATAACATTAACACCCACCTATTCGTGACGAACCCCCTTAACATTCGTCTTAACACCCACCTATAAGTTTTTCTATTACTGTTTAGACTTCAACTTTTAATGAGCAGGGGTAACCTCAAAGTATATTCATACATGTATTGCTTGTTTTATAATATGCACTTACATCTTGAATCAGTCATGATTAAATAATTATTAACAATAAAGTTTACAGCAATAAATAAAGATAATCTCATTTCAGCCTATACAGATCAAATCAATGAGTATGGTATTTAAAATCTTCCTAGTGAGAAAAGAGATGTCTGTTATACAGGCAGTTTCGGTTCAGCCGAATATTCCGCAGCGTTTTCGCCGAAAACGAATGTTCGGCAAAATTCAGAATTTAGGCCGAAAACGAAAGGAAATTTTCGAGCCATCTGCCATAACTTGCCTTTCTATATGACGGAAGAGCCCAAACTTATGTAGAATAAGTATGAAGTTTAATTTGTCCATTTCAGCATACGTCACGAAAAATCTTAAAAATTAGAAATCCTCCTTCCCCTGAATAATGTTTGTCGCAAGCGCAGGACCCTACACAGTCTAAAGCGGACCCAGCAGGGATGTAGTGGAGGGTATACGCGGGTATACGCCGTATACCTTGTGGATTTTTTTAAGGAACACCGTGTACCTCCTGTTTCTTAAGAATAAATACTACAATATATACACTCTCGGGTATACTCTGCCTTGAGCGTATACCCACTGCTTAGAGCGTATAATTTACAATAAAATAAAAAGTTTTTTTTTCACGCACAAATGTAAAATAAATATAGTTTTTATTGCAATTTTACACGTATTTGCACATTTTATTTATTTTTTACCAAACTAATTAACTTATAATAAATCCGAGACTTGAAATTATACAGCATAAAAAAATTAGTTCAAAATTGTACCAGTAGATATACTTTAATATGTACTTAAAATTTTATTTAATAAAATTAAATTTTGCGATTTTTATCAGAGAAATCGGACAACTTCTTAACTGAATCATTTTCTCTCAGCGAGTCCTTTATTATTATGTCATAAATACATCTTAAAATGCTTAAATTGAAAAAAAAATCAACGGAGAGTCTCCTTAGTATGAATTTAATTGTAGAAACATAGATGGTGAATTATGATATAGATCTTGTGTGTAAATTCATTTTTTTAGTGCACAAATAAAGAATAGATATTTTAAAACTATCTAAACCATAACCTTTTATATTTTATAAACACATATATAGTTTATTCCTCTGTCATAGTATAGCACGAAACTTGACTATAAATTTTAAAATCTCAGAGCGAAATAAAATCGACAATTAATGTTGATAGATGTAGCAAAAATTTTTTCGACACTGCTTATTTTATCAATGCATTCCTTGATGTTGTTTTCTTTTTTTACTGTAATTTTAGAGCATTAATTATTTTCCTAAAGAAATAATTGTCTTTTTTAATGTATTTGCAAAAGCGAGAAAACATTATTTTTGTTTAAATGGGACAATTCAGATGAATCTGAGTATCTACCTTGTGAGAGGGGGGGGGGGGGGGCGAAAGCGGCGGTCGCCAAATTTATACTACCATCGTCATTTTAGGCCTGTCACTAGAAAAAGTTGGGGAAGGGGGTGCCAAATTGAAACTTTGCCTCGAGCGCAGTTTTTTCTTTGCAAGGCCCTGTGTCCAGAGCCCTCGCAAGGAATTTTTGTTGATGGGGGAGAGAGCCTTAAATTGCGAAGTTAAAATTCAGTATTTGCCAACTTGGTGAAATGCAAGCATAACTAGTTCTCGGCATTTGCCAACTAGTTTTATAATTTTACCAAGTTATCACAATTAGAAAGTACAACAGAGTTTTTATTTGTAATAAGCTTACTAATATTTATAATTTTATGGGTAACTTTCATCAAATCTATCAAAAATAGAAAGTGTATTATAGTTTTTTATTAAAATTTTGAATTAATTTGCCAGTTTTGCTTGTAAATTTGCCAACTGTTACAGCACGTGCAAACGTTTGGGGGGGTGGGGTTCCCCCAAATCTTTCCCCCTTAGCGAGGCACCTGCCTGTATCTATCCCCCATTTTATCAGTGAGATAAGGCTTGCTATTTCAAAAATTTCCAGTCGAACTATTTTTTGTTTTTTAAGTGGCTACTTCAATCACCTGGAAAGACTCACTCACTAATGCTAATCCAATGAAGAAAAATTTTAAGATACCTCGTTTGCATTCTAACGTTCTTAAATGTTTATTATTATTATAACATTGGATAGCTGAGATTGATCTCTACATCTGCTCTTTTTGACTTTTTCGATTTTAGTCACAGATTTTTTTTTTTTTTTTTAATGTTTTTACTTTCAAAATTTGTTCAAAAATGAAAGTATCCTAATTAAAAATATCTGTAAACAAAATCTTAAATGTATAAAAGGCTTTTTGTAACAATCGATCTCAGCTAGCCAATTTTAAAAGAATTGTTTTATAAGCTTTAAAAAAAAAAAATATCAACCGACTTCAAAAAAGCACTTAAAAGCATTAAATAATTCTTTAAAAAATTCTCTAATGACAAAACGTTATCGAAAAATCAGGCATCGAATATAAGGTACTGGCATAAAAAGGGGTAAATTTAATATATATAACTTAATATCCACCAAACATGGATTTTAGAGAGAATATTTTTTACAAGAGATGAATTTGCATATTTATGATTTAATTTATGAATATATACACATAAAAAGTTATTTATTACTTCTTGAAGTTGGTGCCAAACAATCACAATCGATAATGATCATCACCATTTTAGTTATGGTACTAGACATAGTATATTCACAATTCTTATTATATTTAAAATAGTTTGGCACTACTTCAAAAAGTAATTCATTACTTTTTATATGTATGTATTCATAAATTAAATCATAAATATGCAAATTCATCTCTTGTAAAAAATATTCTCTCTAAAATCCACGTTTGGTGGATATTAAGTTATATATATTAAATTTAACCGTTTTTATGCCAATACCTTATATCCGATGTCTGTTTTTCGATAACGTTTTGTCATTAGTGAATTTTAAAGAATTATTTAATGCTTTTAAGCGCTTTTTTTGAAGTCGGTTGATAATTTTTTTCTTTTTTAAAAAGCTTATTTTATTTGCTTCTATCGTTTTATCTATATTACTTACATTTGACTGCTAGGAATCTAAATGTGTTTGGAATTCGAGAAAATACTTAAGAACAATATACAATAGCATATAGCAGAAAATAACTTGTTAAATTTGCATAGGTTGTCAACCAATAATCACGTTCCAAAATGCGAACACTGAAATGAAAACAGCCAAAAAAACTGCGGAAATATATTTGTTTGGTATTTTCTAAACTTGTATGCATAAATTAAAACATTTGAAGCTGTAATATAGGAAAAACAAAATTATTATTACATTGCGATATTGATTCGGCGTCTAAACGGTTAACAACTATTGTGATTTATTAATGATTTAGTATTTTAAATTTCATTTAAACATTTTTTTTTGTTTTTAGAAATTTATAATTTTATTTATATCTTCGCTAATTTCGGAAGTTAATAAAATTTGGAATTTTGGATTTTATTTAAATTATTTGATTTGAACATGTTTAATTCGATTAAAATGAATAACTTCCTTTTATAATTATTTTAAAATTAAATTTATTGGTGCTACCATCTATGTAAGAATTTAAAAATTAAAAATTAACAATTCGGGTTTATTAATTAAAGGATAAGTTGTTTTAAAAGAAATATTAAATGATATTCTCTGTGTGATCTGAGATCATACTTATGGACTTATTTTGATGAATTACGTGGTTTGCGACCTACATTCTATATGATAATTCTTCCTCTTGTTAATATCGATTAAACTATATTGCCAAAGGTGACCGGCCACTTGCGATTTTAGACATTTTGTAAAATGACTAGAAAAATACATGAGGAATCATCCTGAAACTCCAAGTATGTGAACATAGTACATGACATGCATGTCTGTGAAGATTTTTTTTTTCCTGAAACTCCATTGGGTACCGTCAACACATTGAAAAATAACGAATATTTTTTGGATAACCCAATCAAAACTAATGTAATAAAAGCGTTGAAACTGTAGATTGTGATTGCATGGCTTATTGTAATAATCTATGTTCATTTTTATGCGGATAACATGTATACTCGTAGAGAAATTAAGGTTTTTATAAAGACAGTCCCGAATTTTTCCAAGTTCTTTTGCTTATAATTTTCCCAGTTCTTAATATAAAAGAATGTTCTTTTCCAAAAATATGACAAACAACATTGTACACAATACCCTGTTATCAAAATTAAAAAATAATAAAAAATGTGTGAAAAATGAGCAAATTCACTAAATAATTTTTCATTGCGCATACGTGAACGCTATCAAAATTTCATTTGGATATCGTATTGGGGAAATGTATACTGAAACTTCTGTGATAATCTCAAAAGACTAGATTGAAAATTCTGAAGTTGATCGTCGATAGATTAAACTCAAAATCCGTTGTTTCCAAAGTTTAACAAAAAAATGAGGAATTGTATCCAAATATAGTAGTACGTGACATATTGTGTATTCGATATTGACACTAATCAATGGATAAATGGATACAGCCGCTCATCATTTTGCCTCATCTTTACGAATAACGAATTTTGAGCTTATTCTATCGACAATCCCTTTCAGAATTTTCAAGGTAGGTTTTTGAGACTTTTACAAAAGTTTCTCTATACATTTAGCTAACACAATATGCAAATTAAATTTTCATAGCGTTTACGCATGCGCATTGAAAAATTATTTAGTAAACCTACTCATTTTTAATACAACTTTTTTTTTTATTCTGATTACAGGGTAATGTGTACAATACTGTTTGTCATATTTTTGGAAAAGCACATTATTTTATATTAAGAACTCTCCAAACTGTAAGTAAAAAACTTTAAAAAAATTTCGGACTGTTTTTATAAAAACCTTAATTTTTCTACGACTACATATCCTATCCGCATAAAAAAGGACACAGTTTATTACAATAAGACACTTAATCATAATATCCAGTTTGAACGCTTTTGCCATATTAGTTTTGACAGGGTTATCCAAAAAATATTTGTTCTTTTTCAATTTGTTGACGGTATTCTGTAGAGTTTCGGGAAAAAATCATCACGGAAATGTATGACCTGTATGATTATGTTTACACACTTAGAGTTCCAGGATAATTCTTCAGGTATTTTTCTAGATATTTAACAAAATGTCTAAAATCGCAAGTGGCCGGTTATCTTTGGCCATATAGTGTATCATCCCTCTGAGTCTGTCGGTCGAATTCGGCAATATCCTGTAGATCAGTATTTAACATATCCAAGTGAAATTAGAGGGTTGTCTTTGTTGACTATTTTTTTTTCATTATTTTTTCTCTCTTCTCTTATCACTAACAGCAACTTTTCAAAAATTTTGGGTGGGCTTAAAATTTTTTGATTAAAATAACTTATATCTCTTTTTCCTTAGTATGTATGTGTATGGTGAGCAAGAGCAAATAACTAAAGATAATTCGAAATTAACCTATTTTTCTAAGCAAATTTTTAAATTATTGTAAAAGTTATAAAATTATATTTTTTATGAATTCTAAGTCCTTATGAGTATAAGGTATACCTCCTCATGAATACATTAATATTTATTTTATATAACATTGCGGAATTGCTAACTTTTGAAAGTGCCGAAAATTAAATGTCAAGCAAAGCGTACATTTTAGTCCTCTAAGTGCTTTATCAATTCAATATATCAAAACAGACATCAAAATTTGCTGGAAATTTCTCCTTATGGGAAATCTATCTATACATTTGCTGAAGGAATTTTCAACGCTCCTGTAATTCTAATTTATGTTCTTACTATTAAAAAAACAAAAAAAGCATGTATATATATATATATATATATAAGACCATTAATAGTAAACAATAATAACCATTTGAAATTAACCATTGAATTTAGTTACTTATAGCATATTGAATATGGAAAAAAAAGGTACAATATGAATACAAATGGAATTTGTAGAACCAAAGCAGAATCTTCAGGTCCCAAATACTTTGGAACTACAAATGGAGTGTGTGGTTTTATCTTCATATTTGCCATGAAAAAGCAAAACAATACGAATTTGGGACTACCAACACACATAAAACCAAAATTAATTAAAGAAAAACCAAGTAAGCTATAGTGGATATGGAGAAAATAAAACAGTTATGAACTATAAAGTAGAATGAATCCCAAATGCATTACCTTAACCCTGATATCGCACGTGATAAATTAAAACATGAAGTATTTATATATCATATGACAGAAAAATGGAGATAATAAAATAATAAAAACAGAAAACGACTTATTGTACACATCATAATATTAAATTAATAAATTAATTAAAAGAAGAATAATGTAATGTCATAATATATAAAACCATTAAATGTATTACAAAATATGAACCATTTGATTTTAACAGAAAAATACCATATTGAACATTTTCCCTCCATGTTCAATGTGGTATAAGTTATTAAATTCAATGGTTCATATATTGCAGTACAATTAATGGTTATATATACAGTGGCGGTCAAAAGTTTCCGGCCAGCAAATTTTTTTTAGTTAATTTGTAAGTATAAACATATGAAGAGGAATCTCAACGTGATACTTATACATTTTATTGACATAATAGTTAGGAACTTATTTATGGAATAACATATAACTATCGATAAATCTATTTGGCAAAATTAAGTGCAATGGAAAATGCACGTGCTCAAAAGTTTCCGGCCACTTTCGCAAGTTTAGAAAAAAATGTTTTTGTAATATAAGATAACAGTGATCAACAATATTTTCAATTTGTATTTTATCACCATTCCTAGTAATATATACTGCGGCACTGGGACGTGACAGTGATACAGTCAACGGTTCAAGATCGTCTATGATACGTTTTTTCCATACTTCTTGCAATTTTTTGGAAATTCCGGCTGAGTTGGAATATTTATAGTTCCACACACGTTTGCCAACTTATTTTCATAGATTTTCTATTGGATTAATCTCGGGCGTTTAGGCAGGTCATTTCAAAAGCGGAATTTTTTTGTCCAAATGCCATTGCTTGTCGAGCTTGCATACATTCATTAAGTCATTATCATGTTAAAACAAATAGTTGCTACTACAATTTTTCCTCTAATAAAGTGGCATATATTCTTTTAACATATTCTTATACATTGCATCATCTTATCATTCATCTTGCCGCGGATTTCAAATAACGGACCAACAATTTTCGAAGAAATTTCTTCCGCATTATAACGTGTCCTTCGCCATGCTTCATTCTGGGAAAATACAGGGTGGTCATAAAAAAACTTTGCCGGTATATGGAGCTCTAGCGGCCAGTTCGTTCAACCGATCGGGGTGAAATTTCAGATATAGCTATTCAGAGGTATGAGCTCGATATTCTGTAAACGGCAACAAAATAGCGCTCACGGTTACGGTTATAGTTACAGAAATTCGAATTTTTCCAATGGCAACACCCATTTTTTTTCATCGCAAAGTGCTCAGCGCACGCGAAAACCCTAAAGAGCGTTGGAACCGTACGTATATCGCAAGAAACGGACAAGTTATGCATGCACAAAAAACTGTTCTGCGAATCCCCCCACCCCCATAAAAACACGATTGAGGAGCAAGCAGTTAATTTGCATGTGACACAGAGTCAGTACACTAATCTCTGATTACAACACAGATCGGAGAAAAGAAACTTTTATTTTGATTACACATTTTCCACATGGGTGCCATCACAGGCAATTACACATTGCATGAATGCGACTGTGGACAATACAGCCGAACGTTACATCGCATGAGGGATGTTTGCAATCTCACGTTTGATAGAATCTTTCAAATCCGGCAAAGTTTGCGGATTGCACATGTACACTCTAGATTTTAGATATCCCCAGAACCTGAAATCCATAGGAGTGAGGTCTGGGGACCGTGGAGGCCATTGACGTTACCAGTTAAGGTGAAATATGCCTCGTCCGTTTATGATATGCTAAGAGGCCGATTGTTATCTCTATCATATTGGATAAGAAATTCATTAACAAAGTCGATATGTTGTTGATGGTCTCTCACTTCCAACATCTTGGCGTGCTGGTACCGGTAATAAAACGTGCGGATTACTGAGCGCAGTAATTTTAAGACCATTGACCTTGGTATATCAAATACACGAGATGCACACCTTTTGTAGTCTGCATTGCGTCCTCTGGTCACTATGTGATGGACTTCCATAACAATATCCTCAGGAACAGTTGGTCGTCCGGATCGCGGACTATCACAGGTGCAGCCAATTTCTTTGAATTTCATTACTAAATCACGAAGAGCTTGCGAAATGCATAAGCCACGTGTTTGGCGATGGTTTCGACGGTAAACGGGCCAGGTTTTCGCATCATTCATCTCATTTTGATAACAGTTTTACTAATTCACCATGAACAAAGTCATTTTGTTGGCATCTGCGAGCTTCGACTGAAGAACTAACATTCCCACCCTACTTTTTATCCGTTTTCTACGCTGACTATCTGGCAAACGATGTTCCGCGATTGGTATTTTGTCTTTGTCATATTCAAATTTTCTTCATGTGCCTTCGTTGTGTTTTTTTTGGGGCCGTTCGTAGAGCTGATTTTATGCGAGCATAACGCGTCCGTTTATTGCAATAGCCATACAGTTCCAACGCTCTTTAGGGTTTTCGCATACGCTGAGCATTTTGCGATGAAAAAATGGGTGTTGCTATTGGAAAAAATCGAGTTTCTTTAACTATAACCGTAACCGTGAGCGCCATTTTGTTGCCGTTCACAGAATCTCGAGCTCATACCTCTGAATAGCTATATATGAAATTTCACCTCGATCGGTTGAACGGACAGGCCGCTAGAGCTCCATATATCGGCAAAGTTTTTTTTATGACCATCCTGTATATGTCGAATTATATCTTTTGTTGTTAGGTCACCGTAGGCAGTGTCTGCCATCACTCCTAAAAATATTTGAAATTCGATTGATGGAAAAATAAAATTTTTGTCCAGTTTTCACTTGATCAGACTTTGTGTTCCTTGTAAAACGCCAGTCGGGTACGTTGGTATTTTTTTTACCTCTGAAAATTTTTCAACGCCAACTCTTCCATAAAGCTTTGCAGTAATAAAGTGCTCAGAATTTTCTTTAATCTTACCAGTTATTTTTTATTGAAAAGTTTACTTTATCTGATAGGGGCATTTTTGCGTTTTGAAAAACTGATGGTAAATGAGAAAAAATTAAGCAAATGTCTCTTGTCACGAAGAGGTTAAATGGAAATGTGCTTAACATCTTTTTTGCAATCCTCTATAGAATTTATATGCAAATTAAAAACCTGTACCACAGCTGAAAACGCAATGGCAGCAATTATTGTTCATCGGCAGTATTGTAGCCAAATTCTTTTGTGTGTCCTTGTAAGTGAACGATACGTTATATGTCTATCAGATTCTATTTTCAGTGCCTTGTAGTACACATTAGTGATTAACACAAATTTCAATATTTTTAAAGGAGTGTAAGATCTTTAAAATGCACCGCAGGTGATTGTCCACATAGACCGTATTGTAACGGAATTCTTTTGACTGTCTCTGTAAATGAGCCATAAATGCTAAACACTCCTTTTTCTATACCGAACAAGCCAGTAAATCCAATAACATTTATTAATTAAATTGCAATCCGAGCAGACAATATGAACACAAATAGACAGCAGGTAGCAGATAAACAACCCGAATTCAAAAACACTTTTCAACAATGTTGGAAAGTGTTAAAAAGAGACATCCTAGAATATAATTTAAATCTTTGTTCAATTAATTAAAAAAACAAAATCAGTATTACAAACAGGCAATTAAAGCAACAAAGTTATTATCTTCTCAAAGTGCTTAGGAAGTTGCAAGTATTACAAATTATGCTATTCTTGTTTCAGAAGAAATTAGATGCGAAATTTAACTCCGAAAGCATTTTAAGAAGTTTTAATGAATATGAATTTGATCTGAAATTTAGTTTAGAACTGCTTGAAGTATGATATAAATAATTCAGTGAAAATCTGAAAAGGAAGAATTATGCAAATATTTGAATACATAAAATGATTTTTCGTGCTATGATATGACTCGAACTTTATTGCTATAGAAAAATTTCTTAAGTCTGTAAAAGTTAATTTTCGTTTTCACTAGTAATTTAGACAGAATATTAAGCATAGACAGATAGACTAGACGACGACTATATCTGCTACGTATTATTTGTATAATTACGAATGCACCTTACCTAAAAAGGCTATTGTCAGTAAGGAAATCTTTGGTGATTTCTTCGCTTGTTAACTCCTAGCTCGAAAGTATCGATTTTAAATTATTTTAAAACTTTATTTGAATAACAATTCTAATTTTTCATTTGAAAAGGATTTTTGCTTTAGTCAGTTGGCATTAAAAATGTATATTAAATGTAAAAAAAAAAAAAAAAAAAAAAAAAAAGATTTCTTGATTTTTTGTAACCGGAGTATCCCGTGTTGGATCACCTAGTTTTATTAAATCTAAAGTGTGACGCTGATCCAAAAAAGGTTAAGAAACGCTGCCTTAACTTAAACATAACTACACAAGAGACTCTTCCTCGAAGCCACACATATGAATAAGAATAATAATAAAAAGAAAATAATAAAGGAAAAAAGAGAAGAAAATATTTATATAATCGGATTTTCTCACGCTTTCGATTATGCTCAGCACCACAACTAATATCGGGATGGGCGTA
Organism: Maratus speculifer; assembly: GCA_964019185.1. Lineage (NCBI taxonomy): Eukaryota > Metazoa > Arthropoda > Arachnida > Araneae > Salticidae > Maratus > Maratus speculifer. The sequence continues at coordinate 159,822,218 of OZ025302.1, read as the reverse complement.
TCTGACGGCCGCGAATCTTTTTTCGATGAGGGGGGTGGGACGGCGAAGTTCAAAGTGGCGCCAGGGTGACTCCACACCTTATATGCCAGACGATCATACCTGTATTCTTGTTTGCAGGAATTCTTATCGCTTTATTTGGTCGCCTGCATGACTTCTAAGATGATATAGTGGATCATGCAGGTATTTGTTAGGACTCACTCCACATATTTATAGTCATATTTTCTGTTCATTTCGTCGGGCACCTATAGCCAGACGTTCGCGGCACACTTTACATAGTTGAACCAAAGAATTGAACTTCCGTGACACATTTAAATTATGGTGATGAAAACGCAATTTGTTTATAAACACCAACAAAATGCATAGTTGCCAATAAAAAACATAATTTATATGGAACTTTATTTAAAAAGATGTATACAGTAGTCCCTTAATATTCGCGAATTTTGATTATTCGCAAAATAAAAAATGTGGACCATTTCAACATTCGCAAAAACTGAACTTGGTTATTCGCAAATTTTACTTTATAAATATTATTTTTTCTCCTGTTAGTGGGGAGATATAAGACACATTTTGAAACTTACTATTTCTTTAATTATAAAAATGGTTTTTGCATGTTTTTTTTACCTGTATTGTTCACTGCCATTAAAAAGTGTTTCACCTTGCACTGCACAAAATGAAATTTATGTTTTTGTGTCAAACAAAATTGATTTTCTTGCTTTTGTAAAAAGTGTCCCACACTTCCCCACCCTCCTCTATATTTTTATTTTATCTTGTAGATTCCGTACAAACCAGAATATCTTTAAGTGCTGCACCTTTTGGTGGATTTGTTACTTACCCATCATACGTAGTATAGGGTAAGTATTGCAATCGTTTTGAAAATCGAAAATTTTTTTATGACGGATTTACACGTTTCAGATACTGGAGATTCCGAAAAACATATTTTTAGGAAAAAAAATTTGCCGTCCGTCCGTCTGTGTGTCTGTCTGTCTGCTGTCTGTCTGTCTGTCTGTAACCGCTCTATCTCCCGAACAAATTGAGATAGAGACTTGAAACTTTGTATGTGCTTAATATGCAAGAATGGAACGAAGCCTATTTAATATCAATAACCTCAATTATCCGGAACTATTTTTTTCGGATTCTCGAAAAGTTCGTTCTGATGAAAGATATACAAAATTTTTCGAAACGTTTTATTTTAAAGAGAGGACGTAAAAGGCAATAAAATAACACAAATTTTGCATAAAGAATGAAGTCGATCGGATTATTAGTTGTCGAGATATTTGTAATCCTGTTTCCCACATTCTTCGATTTTTCATGACCCAGTATTTCATTCAAATTTCAATTCAAAGATATATTTCAATTGGAAATGAGACGCTTAATCCGACGCAGTAAATTATTAGTTAATATGATTATTACTTTTGGAGCTATAAGGATGCTTCTTTTACGCAATCCGGTACTACTGGCTTATTTTGGAGTTTTATATAATTTGTCGAAATCGGCTCATCAGGAATTCATTGATAGAGCATTACTATGTATATTAAAACTATTTAAATATGCGTTTAAACTTTATTTTGGAATTGTGAAGCATTTTATAAATAGTTTACATGCGCTTTATTTTCATATTTTATATTATGCGTATCCATGAAGGGTAAGTATTACGGTGGTCCCCCAACGACTAGTTTTTGTATTGTCAGGGAAATCGCATATTTTTCTCACCAAAGAAAACGCGCATTCTGATATTAAAGCTCAGGGATTTTATTAAGATTGTGAGACAATAACTTTACGTTATCTGATTGCCTTTCTAATGATTTGTGGACGAAAATGCACAAATGTCAGTTATTGTGTATGCTGTATTACTTCATTTTATTTTACATGGGAGGCCCTTTATAATTGAAACGAGCGAAGCCGGATAATTCTGCTAATTACAATTAAAGGTTTTACAGGGATACTACAAACGGTTTATATGCTATACCAGGAGTCGTCAAGGAATTTTAATGGGAGTCTGAATACTTTTGCTAAATTTTATCAAGGCCCAGAGAAAAAAAATAGATAAGTAATATAAGTACTAATCACTTATAAATTTTTATTCTGACATACATATATAGATAATTGAAAATAGAAAAGTCAGATATTCCCTTTTAAAAAAATGCTACATAGATTTAATAAAATAGAAAAAGCACGTATTAATGTGGAAAATTACACTTGCGGTCTTGAGCCAGTCTTTTATAGTTTGGTTTACGTACACTGTAAAAAAAAATCTGGAGACCTACAAAACTAGTTTTTGTATAACTACAGAAATCTGCATGCTTACTAAAATTTCATCTGAAAGCAGGGTATAATATTATCTCTCGCATAGTACGAATACATGAAATATTCTAGTTTCACCTGTCAGCCAATCAAAAAGATTTTTATTGATGACGTAATGCGTATTCATCCAGCAACAGAAGCGTGAAAGGCATCCATGTTGAATCCAATGTTGATAAGGATTTCAAGTTAGGTTGTAAGTAAATATTTCTTATTTATGAACTAATTTTGTTATATTTTTGTTTTACTTGATTCATAGTTATTAACACAGTAAGGGCTGTTTCAGTTTGATTTAAAATGTAACATCACTTAGCCAGGTATTGATGGCTACTTTTCCTATTTATATCTGAGAGCTAAATATTTATCATCCATCAAATGACTTTTATTTACGTCGGTATTAATAATATTTGTGCAGTTTCTCAAATGTCAGTTCTCAAGGTATATTTTGAAATTCTATTAAACTTTCAGCCTGCAGTATTGTTTCTTTCATATTTCTAACGAAATTACTATAAGTAATATATCAAGTCGTTTCGGAGAGTTTAAGAATACTACTAAAAATACAAAACAGTTGGAAATACAAAAGTTAAAAACTCAAAATTCTGTAGTGGCTTTGCTACAATGTTTAAGTTGAATGAAAAGATTACACAATTACATTTTGGAAAACTTTATATTTTTTTTAAGTTAGCTATTGTATAAAATATAATAACTACTTAATTAATATAAGCTATTAAACTACCTTTTCCTTTTCTAATTGTTTAATATGGAACGTAGGTGTATTGATGTTTAAAAGTAGGTGGGTGAGGAAAGAGTAGGGAGGAATGGGACTGTGGGAGGAATGGGACAATAAAATTTCCTCTTTATTTCACATTTTTACCATTTCATCCAATGGTACAAGATGAAGTAATAGTAGCCAAATTTTCAGTTGAAAAAAGTTCTGATCTGTATAAGTTTGCAATTGTGTAAAGCAAAAGATTATTTCAGGAATCAAAAGTAAATTTGCTTCATATGCTTTTTATATTTTTTGCACATTAGCGACTCGTTTATGCACAGCTGTGATACTTTTCCTCCACGTTAGACTATTTGAGCCTTATACAGTTGGCAAAAAAAGTATTTGTACACTCTAAAATTTTTAATTTTTTACTAAATAAAAACAGATATTTTGTCAAAAATAGTTTTAATACAGTCTGTTTACCGTGCGTTTTAAATTACACAACAGAAAATTTCGATAAAGATGTAAAATAATTTTCTAATGGGAAAAGTTTAAAAATTTCTTGCAAAAAAAGTATTTGTACATTTCTCCATCCTGATATGTACTGTGTTTTATAGTGCTTATGGTTCAAAGGACTACTTTTACAGAAGCTGTTAATAATTTTTAAGTTCATATTATATTTGTCTGACATTTAATTTAATTTGCTCTTGAAGTAATTGAATATAGAACCTAATACTATAGAGGCACCTCTAGATATATGAAATCCTATGATTGAGCATAATAAAAATTTAAATACGCAACAAGAATTTGTAAAAGCTATTAAATTACCATTTACAACTATTGGATGTATAGTGAGAAACTATGAATAAATTAAAAGAATCGAAATTCAATGAAAACCAGGACTTCTTAGCAAACTAACAATGAGGGAAAAAGTGAGTGTTGTTAAAAAAGCTTTAAAAATTCCTGTGCGTTCGGTTCAAAAATTTGCTGGAGACCTTGCGACATCTTCTCGCATCAGAGTAATACCTCAAACAATAAAAAATATTCTTCTCAATGCAGATTTAAAAGGAAGAACCTCAAGGGAAAATCCATTCATCAACGAAACAAATAGGCGAAAACGCATAGTATTCGCTTTCGCATACAGAAGTAAATCATTGTATTTTTGGAAAACAGTAATTTTTTCTGATGAGGAAAAATTCGGAATTTTCTTACCATCAAGCATTCGAAAAAATTGGCGTAAAAATAAAACTGTTCTAGATCCAAAACGTATACCTCAAACTATCAAGCATGTTGGGGGGAATATTATACTTTTGGGGTGTATAGCTTCTAATGGAGCAGGACATTTAAAATTTTTTGACAATGGAAGGACAGGTTTAACATACAGTGATGTGTCGCGCCATAATTTATTAAACTGTGCCAAGAAATTATGCATAGAGGAAGCTTTTCACTTTCTGCAGGATAATGACCAAAGCATACTGCTGTGATCACCAGCACATGCTTACGACAATACTCGAAGACGACTGGTAATTCCTCTAAAATCTCTAGACTTGAATCCAGTAGAAAATTTGCAGATGCTATTGGATGCAAAAATCCGAAAAAAAAATATGTATTAGTAAAAAACAGTTTTAAAGAAGCTCTTATTGTGTCATGGAATAACATTAACCAGACCACTACAAAAAAGTTGGTGGAATCTATGTCATACGATCTAGAAGTAGTCATAAACGCTAAATGAATTCGCACAAAATATTAATTTGTATCATTTTACTAAATTTTCCTTAATTATATTACATTAAGATAGTGTACAAATACTTTTTTTGCATTATAATTTTGTATATTTGTTTATTATAATGTAAAAAATCGATTCGTTTAATTTTGTTTCTGCTTCTATAATATTATAATGCATTAAATTAATGTATTACAGTATTTTTTGCTTAAATCTTTTGTTTAATTTCATTATAATTTAAAAAAATGAAGTGTACAAATACTTTTTTTGCCAACTGTAGGTTTGTTTTATTACTGTCTCATATCTCCTTGTCAGTGGAGAAGTATGGGAACTATTTAGAAACTTACAATTTCTTTAATTATAAAATACCTTTTTCATGTTATGTTTATGTATTGTTCAGGGAGATTAAAAAGTGTTTAACCTTGCACTCTATAAATTGAAATTTTAGTTTTTGTGTCAAACAAAGTTTATTTTCTGTAAAAAGTGTCCCACACCACTCCATTCTCCCCTATAGCTACCTACTTTTAATAACCAATATTTTTGTTTCATGAAACGCTTTTGTTTGAATCTTAATCCTTAACTCCAGTTAAATTTCACCGACCACTGCAATATTCAGTTTTGACAGTATTTGTCAGGTACCCTTTATACAACCCAAAAATTTATTTTTCAAATAGTTTCCAAGTAAATATGATTTTTAGTAACGTTAAAATAAAATGCATACAAAAATGCCCATTAGAAGAGAAATTATGTCTAATACACTTTAAGCTTTTCATACATGATCAACGGGTGATTTAATATTTTAACACGAAGTAACTTGCAAAAACAATTACATCAACAGTTGGATGATTTCAACTTTTAGAGCATGTACAGTAGGTAGGGGGGGGGGGGAGATATGCACTTCCTTAAATTTTTATTTTTAATGAACACATTGGTCTAAACTTATGTAACGAATGATTAAAATATTATATTAGGACCTTAGGCATGGGTCACGATCAATCAATATGTAGCCAAATTGTAATTTTCAAAAAGCATTGTTTTGCATATCTTTGCCCCATCGGTAGGGTAAAAGAACTCAGTAATGAGGCAAAGTGCGCAGTGCGTATTTCTCTCGAGAGCCCATTTCTCCTGAAACGAATGTGTTATGTAAAAGCATTAATAAACTTCTCTAGTATTTTTATAGTCAAACTGAAAATTATAAATTAAACCTAAAAAATAGCAATCTGGGAGATGGTAAATAGCAGTTAACCTCTAACTGTTCAGACAAAAATTGTTCCAAAAATAATATGATCGGTACTCGAGACCGCTTGATCGTAGAATGAAGAAAAGTGTTGATTGACTCATAAAATTATATGTATGCACTAAACTTTATGTAAAAACCTATTATAATAAAAACGCTTTCATTTAGAAGTCTCTAACAATTCTACTAAGAAAACAAACGAATCAAAATTAAACTATAACGAGAGTTTTTTAACTGAAAATTACAAGCTAAATTGTGAAAACTAAATATAGAAGCTATCTGTGAGGCCGTTAACAGGAGTTAAGGGTCAAGACTTAACAGAAAAATATATCATGAAACAAGAATATTGGTTTTTAAAAGTTAAGTAGATACTTAGGTTTTATGTTAAAAAAAATAGAAAAAGGGGAAAAAAGTTAACTAGCTTATTTTGGTTAAATAGCTATTATATTTTATACAAAAACAACAAAGAAAAAAAATAGTGTATAGAGCTTTCAACTACGTAATTGTAAAAATCTTTGAAACTTGTGTGCATTTTTGAGCCAAGACAAATGCATACATTTACCCCATTTTGTAGTATTTTGCTTAACCGGCTACCTTTAATTTAAAACAAATGCGATCAAGGTTATCTACAAGATATATAGAAGCTAAGAGCTGCATTTTTTGGATTTGTAAAAATTCAAGATATTATCGGCAAACAAATAAAGTGAAATTTTAAAAATACTAGATCAAAATTCGAAAATTTAAACTTGTCTCATTTTTTCGGCATGAAGTGTTACTTTTTTGATATGATTTTAATACACAATTACTACACATGTAATCAAACTGCTACGTGGCGGTCATGATTGTACAAACATCGTTTCATGTTAAATCAGCCAGTGCGAGATGGGGGCGGGTGAAAATAGGTACTAAGGATGAGCTCCAGTGTATTTCTTCTATAATCTTCTGTAGGGGAGAGTGAGGAGTAATGGGATATTTTCGTAAAATAAGAAAATCAACTTTGTTTGACACAAAAATTTAAATTTATAGAATGCAAATTAAAGCACTTTCTAATGTCCTTGAACAATATAGAAACATAATTTGCAGAAACTATTTTATAATTAAAGAAATTGTAAGTTTTAAAATGTGACCAATACTTCCCTACTATTAGGGGAGGTATGGGGCACCCCTAAAACGAAGCCATAAGCCACAAATAGTCTAGTGTCAGGTAGATATACAAAATAAGAAAGATTGGAGATTTTTAATAACAGTTTCACAACATCAAATAACAGTACCTTCATCAATAAGAGGAAAATTCATATTGTGATCAGAGGTCACCTAAAAATTTACCAGTTCAATTCATTTACAACTTGAAGGAAATTAATATATTTATAATGTTATAATTAATATACTACCCACTAAAAATATTTGCATGTTAGTAATTTACATCAATCTTATTAAAAAGAAGGAATTAGACATATCTTTTTTCTCCTACTCTTTTTTATTTGCAACTTCTTGCATAAACAAAAAAAGCTGCTTTTTGGCATTGTTTAAATTATGCATAACATACAGTATAATGTTCGATAAATAAAGACATTATTATATCTACTCATAATCAAGTCATTAATAGGCGAAAATCTTAAAGTATATGAAGAAAATTTACATTTGATTCTTGAAATTATCTTTTTCTTTATACGATTGCAAGCTTATGTTGATCAGCACTTTTTCAACTGAAGATTGGCGTACCATTGGTTTATTTAGTGTGTGATTTATGAAGTATTTAAAATGATACATGAAGAGGGGCCTACTGTCCAATTGTTCTCACTGTCCCATTCCACCCCACTCTCCCCTTTAGAAATTGTTAAAAGTGTTGTGATGTGTTTTCTCATATTTTGCGAATAAACTTTGTGTTTTCTTCGAAAAAGAAGCGTTTTATGCTAAAGTTTTAATTTTGATAACCTAGGATTAAACATGAAAAATTAAGTGCAAAACCTATAGGAATATGACAATCGTAAATTCTTTTGTGAGTTCTTGTAAATAAACAGTTATATACACCTTTTTTAATACCAAACATATCATAATAAGCTTGGATAGCATAATCGGACTTTGTTCCAGGATTTTTGTAACTATGGGGCTTGGCAAATATAACGTTATCATTTTAGGAAGGAAGGGGGGGGGGGGGGTCTGGCACACGATATCGTAAGATATTTCTACGGGGAGGAGTGTGGTCTTTTTGATGTCAATATCACTTTTTCATCCAACAAAAATTTTCTCTTTTTATTTGTAACAATCTTTGTTTCAAAATAGCATGTTATCTCTTTTGAGTCTGTTATCTATAATTATGAAAATATAAAGTTATTATTAAAATCGCTAAATTATAAAATTATCTAATTTTGAAATGAAGAATACCTCCACGTTTTGCATCCATATTCTTCTGTCATATGTATACATATATAATCATGGTTCGAGAAATTATATGTGAAGAATATTTGTATTGAAGCTTTTGTTCACTAATAAATAAATGAAAGCGAAAGAATGTTTTCCTCTTACTTTGTAGATTAGAATTTCTATCCCCCTTCCCCATTTTCCGTGCAGGAAAAGTGCAATAAGACAATATTACTGTTGAATGCTTTATCTAAAAAAAACACTATTATAAAATACTTTCTAATGGTAACTACTTTTTAAAAGTGTTTTTCGATAGAAAGTAATGTTTAATTACTTCTCTTCATTTAAATAAATAAATATGCTAAATATAAATGTAACCAGTTTTGTTTATCACTCCAAAAGAGAAATAAATTCTGAAAAAAGAAAAAAATCCGCATTGATAACTTTATCATTATAAGGGTGGTGGTGGTGGAGCGGGGGGGGGGGGGGGGATTCGAGAGATAGTGTATGATATGGAAATTGGAGAGTCCAAAACTTCCAAAAAGCTGATAACGTTATATATGCATAACCCCTATGTTAAAATATATTCTTATTTTATGTCAATTTGTATTTTCATTTTGAACTTTTTTTTAATTTAGATCCGCCGAAAAATAATAAGAATTGTTATGAGTGATGTATAGAAACATTTAAGCAGAGAAATTTAGAAAACAATTGCTAGAAGAAACTGACAATCAAACTAATTAACTACTCACGGAATTCAACTGATCCCTGCAAATTTTAAAGAATAATCATCCTACTTCTTAGAAGATGTAAGTATGTTTTTTTTCTATGACATGCATTTCAATTATCTTTCAAAATACCCTTTTAGCATATTAGCAAGCAACTAATTCTCTTCTGTGTGATATATATATATATATTAATGGATTATACTCAGACTATATTTTGTACTATTATTTTAAAGATACCGTAATTTCGGGTGTATAAGCCGCTGATCAAACAATTATTTTTGGATCCAGAAATCTTATTTAGTGATTGAAGACAAATATTTACGGCGATCTAACTTGTTATATTTGTTTCTTAAAAATTTCTGGGTCGAAAAAGAATTGTTTTATCTGCGGCATATACACCCGAAATTACGGTAAATACCATTCTGTATAAATTTTAATGATTCATTATTTTATTTTGAATATAAAAAATTTTAATCCAATTACTTATCAGTGATTAAATGGTGTTTTCAATCAGATGATTTTTTTAAATAGTTGATTAAAATCATAATTTTTATAAATGTTAAAAATTAGATAAAGTATAAAAATTTAAAATGGACATAATTTCAAAAGTTTCTGTGGATATTTTGCTTTATGAATGAACAATACAAAACGTGCTATAAATAATTTCCCAGCTAAATTATTCCTTAGACTTGTAAAATATTAAATAAAATAGTTTTGTAAAACGAAATAATTTATCTGGCATAAAATCATTTCAGTTAAAACTGGTACTTAAATCTAACAAAATGTGCTGTATCGTAATTTATTTAACTAATAAAGTCATTCATATTTTTTATAAAATAAGCATAGCAAGTATATATTAAATTTATCCAAGTAAAAAAAAAGGTACGTCTTGGCAGAATGTTATTTTCTCAGCCTGCTTTTGCAATTACAAATTTATAGCAAATTGGGATTAATGGAAATTAAAGTGATAGTTAATCAAAAACTTTATTAAAGAAATATATAAGAGAAAAAGAACTAATTGGTATAAAAATTTTAAATATAAAAAAAACCTCTACGGTTGCGTTTGAATGCATGTTTTTATCAAAAAATATTTTGTGTACAAGTTTACATTTAAGCAATTAGCATCATTTTTTTCTAAATACAAATGCAAAACGGTCTGAAAGATTTTTCATTGTTATTTGTGATACTAACTAATGAAATTTTACTTAAGTGCACTTTTTATTAGTTCTGTAATTAACTTATTGGTCGCTCTAGGTCATATTGAAGCTTTGCAACAACCTGCTTCTTTTAAAATTGTCAAAATTTACTTTGATTAGAAAAAAAATAGGGAAATTCACCTTTTGTAGTAACCAGAGATCATTTAACAAGAATTTCTTACATTATGCATTATTTCTAAATCTGTGTGCCCAACACTTTATAAAAATATAGAACTTTATTTAGAAAAAACAGGATTTTGATAAATCATGTTGTCTTTTTTGTAAATTATTAACATTAAAAGCTAATATTACCTTATTTTTTATATAAAAATATTATGTACTTTTTTCTTATTTTATTAATAAAGATATTGCAAATTTATTTTCTCAAGAAACAATGTCTTTTGTTAAAAACTAGTGCCTTTTTGGGGGAATGGCTACATGGCTACGTTTTTTTTGTAGAATGAATACTAAATTATTATTTTAGCAATTAAAATATAAATATAAGTATTGTTTTCTTAGATAATAAATTCATAATTAATTTTATATACAGCTTTAAAAATTTTATGATAAATGCAGTCAATAATTTTAATGTATGTAAATATTAGTTGTATTTAATATGGTTTTACATAATTATTACAAAATATTTTTATATATAACATTGTATACTACTGACTAATGTAAATGATAGCAGTTTTTAGCTCACGGGCTATCATAGCCTGAGAGCTTATGTGCCCGTCCGTTCTGTATGTATGTTCATACGTTCGTTCGTGCGTAACGCGATAACCCATGATAAAAATATCGGATCCACTTGAAATTTTGTATATAGGTATATCCTGATAAGGCGCTTCCCTGATTAGTTTTTGGAGTTCTTTCGATATGTATAACAGGGGGAACGGTGGGCTCATGCCTCTCCCCTTAATTGTTAGAAACGGGATTTTCATGCAGAATTAACAGTTTTCATTCAAAATTTAGATATAGGATCATTCTGATGAGGCGATTCCGTGACTGTTATTAGGTTTTCATTGAATAAGTATAAACAGGGGGAGCGGGGGGCTCATGCCCCTCCCTTTAATTGATATAAGCGGGATTTTCATGCAGAATTAACAGTTTTCGTTCAAAATTTAGATATCAGAAAATTCTGATGAGGCGAGTCCGTGGCTGTTATTAGGTGTTCATTGAATAAGTATAAACAGGGGAAACGGGAGCTCTAATGCCCCTCCCCTTAACTTGTATAAATGTATTTTTCAAGCAGACTTGTCAGATTTCGTTCAAATATCTGAATAGTTTAGGAAGTTTAATGGTTAAGTATAAAAGAGAGGAATAACTCTTCTTAAATTATATAAATGCTAAATGGGTTTTTATTAAGAATTATCCGATTTGCTCTGAATTTTAGATATAGATTTTTATATGATAAAGCATGTCCTTGATAATTTAGGAGGTTCAATGATTAAGTATAAAAAAGGAAAAAGGGGAGAGCTGTTTCCCCTTCTTAATGTTTTTTTCGAACGGAATTAACGAAAATACAAGGCTGTAATCTACAATTAGTATGCGTAGCCTGTGAGCTCAATGCCGTCAGTTTAACTGGGCAATATTCTTTTTATTATAATTATTGTAATCACTAAAAATTATAATGAAAGTTTTAAAACATGTTTTTTGTTAGCAATTAGGGATTTAATAGTTTTGGGAACCTAATTGTTTCTGGTTTTTACTTCTGGAGGGGGAGGGGATCATAAAAATCAGATTTTTTTAATGTAAAAAAAACATGATTCTTTAACCATATTTTTCACCAAGAAAAGGTGCAAGCTGAATTTTGTTTGCACTCTCTTAAAGTTTTGGGCGGTTTTCTTGCTAAGAAATTCATTTAAAATCTGGAAAAAAAAAAAAAAAAACACTTCCGTGGCATAAATATATTATTAAACTACATTTAATTTAGATAATGCGATTAGAAATTACTTCTGGCATTTGCTTTACAAAACATGCCTATAAGCACTATCTCTTGAATAAGAAGGTATATTGTGTCCGAGTATTGTCTAATTATTTTGACATGCTGTCAAAAGACAATAACACTCAGAAATGTTGGGGAATTTTCTAATTCACAATTTCAATATCGTGAATGCCTTCAGGACATTCTTTTTGTGCCAGTTGAGCAGTTTTAATGCAACATATGTAGCATTCATAAAGCATATTTAATATTTCTTATGTGTTATTGTACCATGTACCGACAGATTTTATATTTTTATTTAATAAATGACAAGCATGTCAAAATTTTTAAAATACAACTTTTTCGTTATCATATGGTTCTACAAATACATTTTGTATGAAACTATAGTTGAATAATGACAGTAATTTACGATTTCTTAATGTTATATCAGCATATTGACTTTTCTATAATAGTATATTTATTTAACTTTTTATGTTAACATTCAGTTTTCTTCTTTAGGTGCAGGAGGAAACACAAATTAGAATTAAATATATTGTGAGCCTTCTTTACAGTGAAGGTTCAGTTAAGTCAGATGAGGAACCAGAAGCACTACTCCCACATCCAATTGTGGGATACTCAACAATTATATGTAAAGGAATTGAAAAATAAGAGCCAAGTTCTCATAGGAGAATTATATTTTTTGATGTTGCGTTTTGTTTATTTCGTATTTCGTATTTTATTTAATTCATGTGTTATTCAGTATTCAACACTGAGTTTAAAATGCATGCTTCTTTGCAGATATTACTGACTATATTCATGCATGAGGAATTCCAATTACATAACTATACAAATTATGTAAGATTTGTAAAATGTGTCACATTAAAAAAATGTTTACAAATATGTTATTGTAATGAATGCATTAATTTGTTGTTTAGAAATAAAATTTATTCATATTTCAATGTATCTTGTCATTTAATGATATTACACTTATTAGTTGTATAAGTATGCATGAAGCATTTATAATAAACTGGCAGCTCATAATGCTTTCTAAAGAAATATAGCTTCCCTTTTGTTTCCATTTATTTTCTTCTTTCAGAAAATGTCTTTAGACATCTCTATCATCAAATACTACTACGTACTTAAAAATGTGAAATCAGCTCACAATTATAGTTGATATGTCCAAGATGCATTTTTGAATAAATTCATATCGTTCAATCGCAAGAAAAGTGACAAATCTCGCACAAATTCATTTTGAATATTATTCCACTAATAGTTGTGTTATAGGTGCGACTTACTACACAAACATTTTCATACGTGTAGATATGCAGAAAATTACTTTCTTATGCTATATGCCCATTTATGACAACATAGGAGAGGTGGTTTGTGTGGGGAGGTAAAACTGCCCAACCTTCCAAACCTCATTATACAACTTCATTTTTAAGTGTTTTATGCTTTTATGCACGTTTACTTTCCTGCGATCAGATTTAAATGCTATAATTTCATGTTACAAAAAAAAGAAAAAAAAAGCAAACTTCTCTTTTGCCTATGTGAAATTTTATTTTCGTCCAGATGTGACCTTTTCTTGTGGGTGAACGATATGTTAAGGTGTGTATGTCATCTCTGTTGTATATGTAACAATTTTAGTTAGAGATTCTACTTGGATTCTACTATTTCTTATTGAAGTAACCACAGTAGAATCATACTAAATTCCCACATCCATCTTTATGTATCTTTAAGCAAATTTAGAGTTTGAAAAGTGTGACCTATCAATAATTTAATTTTTCTTTTTAATATTTAAATTTGAAACATACCTCACAAGAAGATAAAGTATTAAAAAATGTGTTGTGTACGTTAATGGAGTATAAGTCTAAAAAAGAGACATATCAAAGGAAGAAGAATCCTATTGATCGCTGATAACTGTATAGCGCATTCATAAAAATAAGAATAAAAGGTACAAAAAAAAAAAAAAAAAAAAAAAAAAAAAAAATTCCTTGAATGAGAAATTCAAGGTAAGAAATTAATTTTTTTTCAGATGTTACAAATGTTTTTCTGACATAGAATCAGTTACTGTGCAGTGTTTCAAATATATAGAAGATACTTGTTAATAAAATTCTTATCAGTTGAGAATTTAAAGAAACTACGTAAAGAAAATGTCAAAAAAAGAAAAAAAATGCAAGACTACTGTATTTCTACTTCTAATTTATAAGCATATTTATACATGGTTCGTAAGCATCAGGGGATGCCTGGGATTTTAGGCGGTTTTTCACCAGAAAATTCGCAAAGTACTGATTTCTATATCTAATAATTGAATTTTCCCCATTAAAAAAAGGCAAATATTACTTTACATTCTGGTTCAATATCCTTGAAGCGTACGAACCCTGTTATAGAAAACGAACAGAAAGGATTTCTAATTATATACAGGTTTTCAAATCATGTATAGTATTATATGAGGCACAGTGCTTACTTATAAATACGGAGTGTAGTCCTTAAAGGTTGTAAATTTTATTTGCCTCAGTTACATCGAAATTCTATTTAAATGTGAAATATTTTTTATAAACTTACTAATGGTACTTTATTTAAATTGTTTCTTTTGGACTTCTTTTTTTTTAATTTAACTGAAAACTGTTATACTTATCTGCTCATTTAGCTCCATTGCTATAATGCTAATTTTAAATCGATATTATTATCCTATTTAAATACATAAAATGAAACTTTTGTCAGATTTCTCATGCATAACATACAAATATTCATGGAAATTGCTGTGGTAATACTGAAACACATGTCGGGCCATATTGCTTATTTTGCATCAAAATATTTTGATACATGACGAAAACACCTCTCAAGGTATTTTTAAAAAGTAAAAATTCAACTTCATATCGAAAGAATACCGTAACAACAACTCTAATTAATATAACTTTTAGTTAAAAAATGGAATACAACTATAAACCATTATTAAGCCACTGCAAAAATTTTATAGTTGCATATAACTTTTGATAAGTATAAATAAAATGTTAGATAAAATAAAATAATAAATAACAAATTACTGCATTGACTCTTGCAAAATTGCAAAGAATTTTTCCTGCGTGAGTACAAAAACTGCTTTAAATACACTACCGAAAAGACAGATTTGAATACTAAGAATTTTTCTGACGGTACCTTAATAAAGTTACCAGAAATATTTTGCTAAATTACATAAAAATTTTTGGGTGCAATACTAAAAAAATTGCTGTAAATATACTGTAAAATCTGTCTCAAATTTGCAAAAAAATTCCTAGTAAATACACTAAAAAATTCTTTGTAAGTTTACTAAAAAATATTAGAAAATTCGCAAAATATTGTTTAGTAAACGCACTAAACAATAGTTAGTACGTTTACTAAATAATTCATTAAAAAAATTCATTAGTGAATTTTCGAAAAATTCTTTAATAAATTCCCAAAACAATAGCTAGTTACTTTATTAAACATTATTTAGTAAGTTTACCAAAACTAATTTGAGAAATATCCTTAAAAATCGTTCATAAATTTACTAAACAACATTTAGTTAAATGTACAAAAAATTCTTTGGTAAGCTTCCTAAATGATCGTTAGTAAGTTTACTAAATAATGTTTAGTAAATTTTCAGAAGATTTATTAGAAAACGCCCTAAAAATCATTAGTATGTTTACTAAACAATATTTAGTAACGCTTACTAAAGCAACTTTTGTAATCTTACATGATTTTCTTTTGTTGCGGTTACATAAAAAGTTCTAGGCATCCCAGTTTCCTAGAAAATGTTTAGTAACCTTACAGATTTTTTTTTACAGTGTAGTGAACAGCTAATGCAAATAGAGCCTTCAAGATGGATGTACATTAATCTCGAATAATATTTATTCTTCAAAAAATTCATTTTGGAGAAAGCTGTTTCACATGTGAATCTAACATAGTCTATAACATGGAGTGAGTCAAATACAATAGCCAGGTTAATAGCAAGTTTTTTTTCTTTTTAATTTTTACATTTGTAGAAATACCTTCTTGCAAACCAGTTATCTCCATTTTAAGTAATGGTTTTTCATGACTGAAGAACTTCGAAGTCACATCAGTCCATTCTACAGCTGGAGCAACTTTTTAATGCGATTTAAAGAGTTAAGACAAGTTATCTATCTCAGCAAAGTCTTCGAATCCTTTTTCAAATTCCTTCTCAAGATCTGACATAAATCTTAAGAATAATGCAGTGTGTATTTCAGAATTCTTCTTTTTATACTCAAGAAATGTTGGAAAATGAATAAATTCTTTATTTTACAATATTTTTTAAATAAAATATCCAGTTTTCTACGAAAAGCATAAAATTTAAATTATGCCTTTATGTGGTTTTGTTTTAAAATTCAAATTATTTTTTTCTATTTGTTAATGTATATTTACACATATAAAAAATACTTTTAATTTCCAATTCGTTGTTAAACATATAAGTTTAATTGAATCTATACTATGCATTGAAATGTATTCATTTAAAAAAATTGATTTATCTTTTATGTCATGTTATTCAAATTTGTAAGTAATATTTATGTCAATGGCTCCTTTGCGTCAATTATCCATTTCCATGTGTTTCACTTAGTTTAGATAATTTGACTAACTACTGACACAAATATTACTTACAATTTGGAATAACGTGACACAAAAGATAAATCAATTTATTGAAATAAATATATTTCAATACTATTCAATATAATTTTAGTTAAAATTATATATTTAACAACGAATGGAAAAATTAAAAGTATTTTTTATATGTGTAAATATATTTTACCAAGTGAAAAAAAAAATAATTTGAATTTTAAAACAAACCTTTTAAAGCCACATAAAGGTGGCACTTAAATTTTATATCACATATTTTAAAACTCATTTTTTGAATTTATAAGAGATGCATGTGAAAAAGCATCAGTGAATAAAGTTTTATGCATCTTTTATGTTGAAGATAACTTTCGCACATGCCATTATAAACAGAACAAAAATAAAGTGATGAAATAAATAATACAACAATGCATTTTTTTTAATTAATAGCCCGGCGTCACTCAAAATTTGATATCATTATTTTTAAAATTCATATTTAAAATTCTTAGAGCCATAATATAAACAGCTGCGTCAAAACTTTTAACCCGTTAAGGGTTTTTTCATTGATTTCAAACACAAGGCGGATTTTTAGTCATCTGCTCTGAGCTTTCTACCGAACCGATCTTGATGATAATAATAATAATAATTATTTTTAATGAAGGCAGTTTATTTGCAAATGTGCTCGCACTATCGTTTTTTAAAAGCAATCCCATTTTTATATTTTAAAGTATTTTATGAAATTTCTCAACATTGGTGGCAATTGAGTTAATTCCGGTATTGAATTATCATATCATTATGGATGACATTTTCGCATTAAAATTAAAAATGGTGCAATTTTTTGTTACATTATTCTGTTTGTGTTGGAGAGTGTTTCACAATCTATGCTTGACGTATGATTTTTTTTCTTGTTTTTATTATTGAATATATATATTGAAAATTTTATTATTCTAATAGATTTATTACATTTAATATAAATATTTCAGATTGTCCAGTGAGAACATCAAAACGCATTTTTATATGAAAAATATCAATTCTCTACTCAAAAATATTTTTTAACTTATTAATTGTGATAGTTTCATATTATCTCACACTATAGATTAATAGCATTGCCACAGATTTTCGCTATCTATAGCAGTCTGTTTTATTCTAATTATTTTAGAGTTTAAGTGCATAGTTCTGTTGCATGCCTGTTAATTTCACAGTAAAAAAAAAAAAAAAAAAAAAAAAAAAAAAAAAAAAAAAAATCCGTTAATTTTTTGACAAAATCTGCTGTCAACATTGCTACCAGAAGTTTTTCCCGAAAATTTAACGGATTTTTTTACAGTGTTTGTGTTTTATTTATGCGATTTAAAAAGTTTAGACAACTTATCTATCTCTGCAAAATATTGGAATCCTTCTTCAAATTCCTTCACAAGATCCCGAGATAAATCTTAAGAACACTGCAGTGTGTAATTCGGTATTCTTCTTTTTTATATTAGACAATTTTATTGATTCAACAATTTCATTGATATATAAACATGATTTTAATTCCAATATGGATTATAAACCAGAACCAGTTGATCAATTAATTTTGTTTTAAATGAAAACAGGTTAATCTTCCGTGTTAGTGCTGCATGCGGTGGAAAGATTGAAAAAACGCGTTTGAAAATTATTTTTAAAAAATCACAATAATAAAAAATCAGTAAATTGTGATACCGATTTAAAAAACTGAATTTTTAAGATCTATTATATTTCAATTTGAAAGCGCAAAAATTGAAATGATATCATTTTTAGATATTCTTGTAAAAAATAAAATAAAATAAAATAAATAAATAAATAAAATAAACTGTAGTAAAAGGGAAATTTATTTTCTGGTGTTTCTAGCGTCAAGATGACGTCAGCATTTTTTTTATCAGACATTGTAAAAATTATAATTGTGCGATGTTTAGAAGTTAAAATTTGCATTTAAAGCGAAACTTCATAGTCAGGTATTGCCACAATTAATATGACGTCAGAATTACGGGCATGGTTTCGCTTTATGATATGGATAGATTAAATATATTTTCACTGCTTTAAATACCATTTACACTTACGCATTCCTTCATACATTGTGTCATTACATATAAGAATATTTAGGATTTTTTTTCTCAGGCGATATTTTGTGCAGTGAGCATTTGTTTATTTTTGAAATCATAGTGTTTGCAAGAAGTCTTTAAATATGATTAATATACATATCGGTTGTTTTTAACTTTTTAAAAAAGGGCAATGTATGTATTTTTCGACAAGGCCATTAAAGAAAGATATTTTATAAATGAGACATGAATGTGTCAGATATTCACACCCTTCTGCCATATTTTGGTCCTCGGATTTCATTTTCTATGAGTTAGAATTCTTAACATAGAAAAACTAATTACGTTTACATATCAGAACTCAAAAGTGTCCGTCAAAAATGTTTTTTTAGCTGCTGTTTTAATCCTTATTTAATTTTTTTTTTTTTTTTTTTTTTTTTTTTTTTTTACAAGATGACGTCATTTACCTTCAGTTTTACTTCCTATTAGTATGCTGATTAACATGTAAAGAAGTGACAAGATTAAAAACTAGCAAAAATATATATATATATATATATATATATATATTTTTTAGAAAAACCACTCTTTTATATGTTTATTTTAAAAATCACGCCTAATTTCACGACTTTAATTCACATAGTTAAAAAAAGTTACAATATGGCATGAGTTCAAATTATTGAAAATACTCTGCTTTGATTTACAATTGGTAGAAAGCGCATGCTAATGATATTGATAAAAGTATACACAATTTTTGTTCTGCTTCTTTTTCAAACCCTTTGTGTCACCCTGTTGCAGATATATTTTAATGATGTATTTTAAAATCTGAGTTAATATTTTTCAAATCGGAGTTGTTGAACCACAAAGAGTTAAGATGTGAGAAATAAAAGAAAAAGCATCATTTAAAATGTCGGCTACGATTTAAAAATGTTTTCTCAATATATAATTATAGTTCAGTTAATATTAAACTTTCTCTCTGTAATAAAAAGGACAAACATGTCCGTGCTTAACGCTCACGTTATTTTGAGGATGTACCTCAACAGGATCCAATGAGACATCCAATGAGACTGTATTTGACAACGCGTTGTCTCCATCCATTATCTTCATGCATATTTTTAAAAATATTAAAAAAACTCGGGTGAGCAACAAAAAGGGTTAATATGTTTTAAGTATGAAAAAATGTTTGACAAGTGCTTCTAATTGAGCATGAGAGAGGACAAGGGGTCCCTTCTTGGCTGCAGCTCACTGTCAATGCCAAATTTGAAAAAAATCATATTTGCGCTTTTTCTGTGTAAAAGAAATCAGTCACAATTAAGATAAAAAGGCGTAGCGCAAAGACATAGCCAGAAAAAACGCAGCGTAATTAAACCTGCATGTAAGGCGAAATAGTACCAGAAATGTTAGTTCCTGTCATCAAGCAACTTATCAAACTCATGCAGTACCACCAAGCATGACCGCATCATAGAACTGCACAGAAAACTGATTTGTAATGCAGTTGCAACGCAGAGTCAACAGTGCAGTTTGGAGTGCAGGGTCAGCAGCGCAGTTCACATGTAAAGTAGGATTGAAAATTTTACTAAAAAGAAAGACAGAAAGTTTTCCGCAAATTTCTTTTATATGGAAAAAGCGCAAATATGATTTTTTCAAATTTGGCATTATCAGTGAGCTGCAGCCAAGAAGGGACCCCTTGTCCTCTCTTATGCTCAATTAGAAGCACTTGTCAAATATTTTTCATACTTAAAACATATTAACCTTTTTTGTTGCTCACCAGAGCATTTTTAATACTTGTCATTCAAACTTTTTTTTTATAAAAACTGTAGATTTTTTCATGTCTCGAAAAGAAAAATATTTGCTGGCAAAGTGTTATTATTGTATTAGAATAATTAAGAAAGTTATTTCATTGTCATATAAAATGCATGATGTCTGAAAAATAAACAAAGGGGTCGAACGAAAATAATTACAATGCGCTCACAACTTTATTCAAAGAACTGAAACTATATGCTTCACAATAAAAACAAATAATTATGTTTTTCACATGATTAATTTAATTTGAATGAACTATGTTACTGACATAAAAAAATTATACTTGTTTAAACTTGGTGGCGACGAATAAAAAAAACTACAACAGCAACAACAAGAAACAATATTCAACTGGAGCTTTTAAGACACAAATTTGATTTCTCAGCGATCGTCAAACATGCAAAGATGAAAAAAAAATCGATTTTAAGTTTTACCAAAAGGATTAAAATAAATCAAAATTGAAGTTAACCCATCCATAGGATCGTTAGCTATCGCTTGTTGAATTTTAGGTCTTCATTTTTTCGTTAAAAGTTAAATAAAAAACTACAGCAAACTACGATAATTTCTTGAATGTTATCATTTTATTTGTCTCGTCGAGTTCTATCTTTTGAAAAAAAAAATCACTATTGTACGTCAACTGGTTCGCCAGGAATTTCAAAAAGACGTTTGCATATTCCATTTCTTAGACATATTATACCAAACGCTACCGCGTTTGCTATGATATCACTGGATTGTAAAAACCTAGTCCACGCTATGACAGGTACTATACAGGGTGTCCCCTCTCAATGGTGGCCAATGGCTAATTTCTAAACCGTTGGTCATAGACATATAGTTCCAATTGCAAAAATGCTTTAAAAAAGGCAAAGAATTGTTTTTTAAGCGATTTTGGTCAAAAAAATGTTTTACTAAAAAATTACGAAAATTAAATTTTTATACGGTCCCCCGGTCCTATAAGTGATATTTAGTAAAATTTTTTCAACACTCTAGCAAGTAATACAGAAAAGGTCCCATTCATGTAACATTAAAATTGACCGAGTTATGAAACTTTAAATTTCATGACTTAAACCACTTTTCTATAGCTGAAAACGGATGAGTTCGACGGAGCTTTAAGGGAACGTACACTAAGTGCTTAAAGTATTATAAAGGGAGTCGATTTCCAACGCTGTTCAAAGGCTACTTCCTAAACTATTTGTCACAGACATATAGTTCCGATTACAAAATATTTTAAATGAGCGATTGAATTGAAGGCGCTGTCACCGTATAAGTTTTACGGTAGAATTAATTATAATTAATTAACTTCGAGATTGGTTATTAAAATAACTGAAGACGTGAATTTCAAAATTCTCTTTATCAAAAAAATCAAATTTTGGGAAATAGCGAAAAAACTTTAAATGCATCTAATGGTTTTCATTATAAATTTTGAGATTGCATTGTTACAATAGTGGCGGTTTGTATAGACTGATAGAGAAATCAAAAAGCGATAAGTCGAATTTTGAAATTCATATCCTCAATTGAATTTTTACGTATGTTTTATTTTGTTAGCAAATGAAGCTGATTCTTTTCGTGATTTTGTTTTTAAAAGGTATGTTATTTTGATAAGCTTTTATTTTATTCATAGTTCTCGTATGTAAATTTTCCTAGTTCAAAACTTATATTCAAATTTTAACTCACTTTCAAATATCTGATTGAGGTTCAATTCCCATACTTATTTAAACCCGATGACAATGTAATATTAATACGATTTTAGGTGCGTTCCATTTGTTTATTTTATAGGACTACATCAAATTCTATTAGGCTGAGTAATCTAATAGAGCTTTAAATATGTATAATTTTGTAACGATTTGTGACTGTTGCTTTTCATAGTTTAATTTAACAAAATTTCTGTTATTTTTTCACCTATATTTTTAACACAAACTGCATATTTTACATTAACATGTAAATGTCAACATAAATTCAGAAACAACATTGTAAATTTTTTTTTTACTCTCAATGCTCAAAGTTAAATTTTCTATCTGATGTTTATTTTTATTTCCAGTAAATTTGTGACTGACCCCTATTTTGCAGCAAAAAATATGCTTCAACTTTGAACAGCTATAACTTGGTCAATTTTGATCGCAGAGGAATGGGACTTTTTTTGTCTTACTTGTTAGAGTAGTGGTAAAAATTTTCTAAATATCACTTATAGGACCGGGGGACCGTATAAAAATTTAATTTTCGTAATTTTTTAGTAAAACATTTTTTTGACTTAAATCGCTTAAAAAATTATTCTTTACCTTTTTTAAAGCATTTTTGCAATTGGAACTATATGTCTATGACCAACGGTTTAGAAATTAGCCATTGGCCACCGTTGAGAGGGGACACCCTGTATTTCCGGTAGTTTAGATTTTGAGAAGTAACTTAAACACTGTTGTATGTTTTGCAATAAATCTGTTCAGGTACTTATAGTCTAAGACAGCACAGAAACCTAAAGTATTGAGCACAAGAAAAAAAAAAAAAAACCCTCTCTTTTATGGAATTATAGTAATAGGGGAATCTAGTGATCCAAGTCTGCCGGAAGTCAAGTGGTGCATAAGCTAAAAATTAATACCACCAGTAGTTGACTCGTAGGTTTATCATTGTGTTTGCCATACAATAAAAGGTCTGAAAGGAAAATCTTTGCGATTCGTTTTTGGTTTTGCCTAGAAGAATGTTTCAGGAAAATAATTGAAGGAAAATTAAAAGGAAAGACTTATGAAATGGGATTTTCAGCAGTGAGCTTCTGCTGACGCAACGCCAAAATGAAAATGAAGTACCTATCTTATTGAAAAGAGAAAGAATTGATTAGTAATTTGAAAGAAAAATAGGGAAATTAAAATCGGAAAAATTTGGAACATTCTTTAGATAGGCTAATAATTAGCATACTTTAGGTATACATATCGTAAAATTTCGCTTTTCGATCGTTTCAAAGCACTACAGCGGCATCTGCGAAGGGTTGAATTTTAAACGTTAAAATTGTTGGGTTAAAATGTTAAAATGATATTTTTAGCGATTTGACCACGACAACTTTTAAACAGGTTCACGATTTTACAAGGTTTCCCTTTTTTTAAAATAAAGGAAATTAAATTTTCTTCAAACTCTATTCGAAAAAATGGATTTTTTTCGAATTATAACAATTTTACATATACCAAAAAAATGTGAGACCTTTTTTAGGTGCGTTCGTAATTATGTAAATACGTAGCACCTATAGTTGTCGTTCAGTCCGTCCGTCTGTCCATCTGTCTGTCCGCATATAACAACGCAAAAACTACCCAACCGAATCTTTTGAATTTTAAAATATATAATTATGACATAATTTTGTCGAGTCATTTCAAATTTTATGAGAATCGGATGGATAGATCAATTACAGGGACGATCAACAGTATTCCGTTACATTACGGTCAATGGGGAAAAATTTTGCAAATGCATTTTAATCGCTTGAAATTTAAATTACATACTTATTACATAATTTTGTCAAGTCATTTCATTTTTTTTTTGAAAATAGGATGCATAGATCTAATACAGGGACAATCAAAAGTACTCCGTTACATTATAGAAAATGAAAAAAAAAAGTTTCAAATGCATTTTAATAATATTACACTCATTCGAATTTAATAATATTGATATGCATCATGAAGTACATATTATAATATAGATTTTGCATTATCTTTTGTGCAAAGAACATTTGTTATTGATTTACAAGGCCACACAAAAGTATTCCATTACATAATGAGTATAGAGAGAACATTGTTTGTTGCGCATTTTAATTGTAATTAACTATCTACAATTTTATGAGATTGATATATTAGAGTGATATTTTTAAAACTTCATGCACCTCATTTGCTACGTTTAACGTGCAATTTCCAACTTGTTTGTTGTTGTTATAACTAAAATATGTAAATACGATTATATTAAGTTTTTAATTATATTTGTTTATATATTTATGTTTGTATATTTATTACTTCTTTCTTTTGTTTGTTTGTTTTAGGTGTGTTCTAAAGACAAAGTTATAAACAGTATAAAGAAGAAATAAAGATTCAGAAATAGGTATTCTGGATTTCACAATCATGGTTGAACTAATTTTATGAGATTATTTTTGTCGCACATAAAAATTTTAGTAAAAGTTTCCTCAAATTAAAAAAATAGTTTTCTTATTTCTATAAAACATAAGTAAATAAATGCAATTAGAAGTAAGATTCTAAATTTACTATGGATTTGAAATCCATTTTCAAATTTCAGTCAGTTTTTGTCATTACAAATCTTTCTGCTCGTATTAAGAGCCAAAATGAACGTTTAACTAAAATCAGGGATCATACGGGTCCTGGAATTTTATGATCGGAAAATCTTTCGGAACCAGTATTTTCTGATAGAAAATCTCTGATTAGATAAGGCCAGATTTCGCGTGTTTAAACTAGATGTATTTTTATAAATATATAATAATAAAATAAATAAAAATTACAGGTATTTCGTTTCGAAAATAATGGTATCCATAAGAACCCCGTAAAACTGTTGCTTTTTCGGAAATATTGCTAAACTAGCAGTGCGTAGCAACCAGTTGTGTTGCATTTAAGTTGTACGAAAAATTTCAATTGCTTTAAGAGATTCTATTATAGATTTTAAGTTTCTATCTCTAAAGATTCCAAAGTACGCTCTTTTAAATTTCGATTTATAGTATAAGTAACCACCATACGAAATTTGAAGTTTCTAACCCTAACAGTATAACAGAATTACGATTGTGATTTTTTTTTCTCTTGCACTCTTTGAAATTATTATTATTATTTTTTATAAACTGATCTTTGCAAGCATTTACGTTTTAAAGCAACAGTCTTGTAAAACGTCAAATTTGTAACTCTAAGGGTTCCAAATAAAACGAAATTGAACATTTTCAGAACGTTTTTTGCGTATTCAACCCCTTTCAATTTTGAAGTAGTCACACAAAATGAATATTTACATTTTAAAATTAATCAAAAACCGGATTTCTTGTTCTAGCCCCAGAAACAAGTCATAAATCGCGATTTTATTATGGTATATGTTTCTACAACCCCTTGGAAGTTACTGAACCCATATAACATACAGCCCATATTAGAACAAGGATCGTCACCAGCATTTTGGGACCATTTTTTTTAAATATCTTAGTATTTATATAGATAATCGATCGAAATATTTGAATGCATCTAAGCATACGCAGAGTTATTGGAGATAAATCTATATTATAAAGCACAAACACATATAAGTGTGTCACTCACACTTAGCCTGTGCTATCGCTTTAGTCGTCTATGTAATTGTTTCCAAAGATTACAAAATTTAAATGTTTACTCTATCGAATATATATATATATATATATATATATATATATACATATAAACCCCTTTCAAACGAATAAAGTTTGTTTGGGAAGTTTTAATTAAACAACCGATTTTAAAGGAATTTTCAAATATTTTTGAAGATTTTTTTTCTTTTTAAATTTATGAACGCATGATGTAAGGATAAATAGTTGTATTTTAAAATGCACAGTAACATTTTAAGCAAAATAAATAAAAGTGCAAAACAAACAAGAAAGCAGTGCCCCCATAACTGGCGCTTTATTACCCAACTTCGTGGTGACACCTTTTTCTAGTTTCTTGCAATGTTGGAGGTTTTTCATGATCATTGGATGCAAATGTTCTTCCTTCCTTGTAATTTTTTTTCCCTCGAAGGCGTGGTTGTTACAACAGTTTAATTTTCTAATATGTAACAAGCAACTGAAAATCATAAATTATCCCTCCTTTGTAAAACATAATTTTAATTAATACATTTCGATCCCGTCAACCACGTATTTGAATTTACTGCCTACAGTGGGAGTTAGGCTCCGCGGGAAGGTATCTTTTAACAGCCAAAGCGTTTAGCTAAAACTGCGGGTTTTCCGAAGCATTGATGAATAATTAATCGATCGACAGTTTTTAAACGCATGTAGGCACACGCGGAATTATTGGAGAGAAATGGCTGATTCGAATAACAATGCCTCGTGATTGGTCGGTTCATGTCAAGGTCAGGAAATAAGGTTACGGTTACAGATGATTTATAAATGTTTCAATCGAGTTGAAGTGGGAGGCAATTATGAATGGAAATTACAATACACGACATTTTCACCAACAAGGTTGTGCGTAAAATTGCTGTTTTTTTTTCTTTTAATGAAGGTTTAGAACAAGTGACGTTTAATTGAATTATTTTGTTTTCTTAATAACTAGCTTCTGTTTTCGATAACACGTATTCGAAAATTATGTATGCATAAATTTGTTTTCCACTAATTAATTTTAATTTACGCTTTACCCAATAATTTCTTTTTGTTGATATTTGTAACACAAATTACGAAAAAAGAAAAAAAACACACAAGAAAGAAAAATTACGTGCAATGCATTGATAATAAAACGCATTCAGAATATTACAGTGAATCTTAATTTTTTGATACAGGAAAAAAAACTGTCTGAATAATAAAAAAAAAATTCTAAAGATCTTATCGTACATGAAAATCAAATTTTACAGTCATTGTTCATACATTGTTAAAAATGCCTGTAAAAACACAGAAAAAAGCAAAACTCTCTGTAAATTTACCCTAGTCCTCGGTTAAATGCATTCGATTGAGTTTCATTTTGTTATTATTTTACAGACGTTTCCCTTATCTTACATTCAATTCCATCTAGGGAATTCTATATCTTTATTTAAAGATATTTTTGTTTTTGTTAAAATTTGTAGTTCAAAATAAACAGTTTTAATTTTTTTAAATTTTATTATAAATATTCTAAGAAAATTTACTTTTATGTTATTTTATTTTTTTTAATTTAGAATAATTTAGAAAGAGAAAAATTATCTCACTCAAGAAAATTCATTGAACAAAGCTCTAAGGGTCGACGATTTGCCGATGATAATGAGTTCCAAACTGCAATTGAAAATTTGTTGAATACATGCTGTCCCTTTAGAGCTTTATCCACTGGACAGGTGTGGCCACATACTCTTTGTGCCGAACATATTTTGCCTCTGACAGTAGATTTCATCAGCACTCATATTTTTCATTATTAAGAATTTCATGACTGCTCCTTAGCACCGTTTCGAGGCATCCATAATACGGATGTTGCTTTTAACTTTTTATCTACCAAATTATGGATTCGTGAAAATTTTACATTCTAAAGCATTTTAAGTAAATTGTTTAAACTAAATTAAAAGATTTACATAATTATTTAATAATTTTTCTGAGGATTTTAGAAGGATTAATTAAATTTGAATTTATAAGTATTTTGTGCAGTATTTATAATTCCACTCAAATCTTTTATTTTAAATTGTTTTCTTAGTATTTTGTAGAATTATAAATTGTACAAATATGATGTTCTTACAATATAAATATAGAAATATTTTCGAATTGAAAAATCTCCACCTCTCCCCTCTTCTCTCAGTGCCAAGAAAGCTGAAAAGATACAAAGGCAAAAGAAATCATACTTATTTTTATTTATTTATTTATTTATTTATTTATTTATTTGTGTGT
This sequence comes from Maratus speculifer, assembly GCA_964019185.1. Lineage (NCBI taxonomy): Eukaryota > Metazoa > Arthropoda > Arachnida > Araneae > Salticidae > Maratus > Maratus speculifer. The sequence continues at coordinate 159,794,085 of OZ025302.1, read as the reverse complement.
GTAACCAATAATGCTTTTGGAACAAGGTAAAGTAATGTATCTGTAATTCATTCTAAACATTATTAAAACTAATTGGGGTTTTAAAAGAATTTTATAAGTAATTTTAATGGCACTTATAAGTACCTTCGGTAGTTAAAGGTTAAGTATTAAACGGCCTCCCAAACTATCACACACGCATCTGGCAACATCTGACAATAACACATGCATTCCCAACACTTTGCGCCCTCAATAGGAGCATTTCAGTCACATTTCTCTTAAATAACAGAGATATTATAGGAATGCCACTTTCATTTATGTAATTGTTGCAGAATTTGTCGAGTCATTTTAAACTTTCTGAAAATCGAATCAAAACTCAAAAATATGTTTATAAAAGCTTTCTTCGTTCCATAACATCCTACCCTACGTAATTAATTCAATCATATACCATGATTGGTGATTCTTGGTTGCATTAATTAAGATGTCTCATTTCAGTTTAGATGTAGTCCTAATACCCCCGGTTATTCGAAAAGCATGGGATCAAATAATTTCCGGTTAACCGGGGTTCCATAGGAATTTTTAAATAATCGGAAGACTTGCGGTGAAAATTTCTTTCATCAAAAGCTGTGATCGTAATTAAGAACATAGTTGTAATAAAATTTTTGTAGTACCGTATTCAAAGCATACTGAAGTTGAAAACAAATGAATATCCCAATATATTTTGTAAAAAGAAAAGTAAGTGTCGTATGTGTCTATCTAATAAAGTGACAAAATTACGCAATGGACCAAATAAGTAAGTTGACTTTGTTTATTTAATGAAGAATATGCTTTTTAACATTACCAGTAGGGGAACTGGGGGACATTGATACATGGGGCACATTGATACACCCCCTGTACAGCACACAGGGTCATTACAGGAAGTTTCACAACAGCTCCAAAAGGTGATACTAGTGGAATTAACTACATACAGAAAGTTTTGGAATGATTCAACAGTTTGATGAAATGGGATGGGTGATTAATTGTTTTTGTAGGTCAAAAGTAAATTTGAGTTGTAGAATTGAAATGTTATTATAAAACTGTTCCAGTATTTTCAATCGAAAAGAATACTCTCTCTGGCAAGTAAAACTACGCTTTATCAGTTTCTCATTCTTTTTAGTTAGATAAATTATGAAGTATTGGATTTGAGACTCATTTTATTCAAAATGGCTGTATGGGGCACATTGATATAGTCTATGCCGGGGCACATTGATACAACCTAAATCCTTTTCTAGTTCATTTTTTCATTGCCTTTTATTTATTTTTTACAATGTACTCCTTAATCCAACCATATTTCGCTAAAAATTTCTAATATTAGTTTTTATTGAAGTGAAATAGCTTTAATTTCTTTATATTAGAACATTTTATAGTATTTTTGCAAAGAGAAGACGTACGAACTTACCCAATATATAGTGCTAGTAGAACTAATTAAAGAAAAAGATGGCAGCCTGGAAAATCTCAAATTTATATATATTCTACACAGAAAAAAGTATTTTCTACATGAAACGTGTTACGTAAGAGAAACAAGCTGCAGAAAAGCACAGGATAATTATATTAAAAACAGAATTTTAAATATAATTATCCTTTATTTTCTGTTTATAAACCGATTTATAAACAAAAAACCTGGTAATTTTTCATATTTCCTAAGAAAAAAGATAATGCTGGGGTTAAAGTACCAGATATGACAAAGTTACCACAGCCAACAATCAGACAAGGAACAGCCAGAACATCAGGTCATTATACATTTCATTTTGATTGCTTTAATATTGCTTACAAATAAATTGGGGGTGATTTGAATTTTTATAAATAATATAAAATGGTTTGCTAACTATTTTTCTATGAAAAATATGCATTGTTGTTATTTTGTCTCCATTTTTCCGAGACATATCTAAGTGCATCAATCTGCCCCGGGGATGGGGCACATTGATACAAATTACTTCTTTTGATTTTTTTAAAATTACATGCAAAGATAATATATAAAACAACGATTGAACATTTTTATAACAAACTACACAGGTTTTGCTGACATCACATCGAAAAATAACTTGAAATTTCTGCTTTCTAGATACCCCAAAAATTTTTTGAAAAAAGCTGTATCAATGTACCCCAGTTCCTCCTATGCAATAAAACGCTTTCAAAGTTTTGATTTTTACTTATTTTGTTTCTATTTTTTAAAACTAATATGTATTAAAACAACTGTTCAATGTATTAAAAATGATTAAGACTTGTTTTGTGCTAAAACTTACAAATAAATAGGAATCGCAAATCAAAATATGTTGAAAGGTATAATTTGACATTGGTAAAAATGGTACTGACAATAAAATTTTTCACATTTAAAATGGATTTTAAGGTTTTTCGGTTAAGCCAATTTTCGAATAACCGGGGTTCTACTGTATTTCCGTAATACTGAATTTAATGTATACATATAATCGTAATTAATTTTGTATTCATCCATTTTCACATTCGAGTGCAATAGCTATTGCACGGATATCTGAATGGTTATAAAACTAGCCATAGTACGAACGCACTTTATCTGCCACGTTTGACGTACAATTTCCGAATTGTTTAATTCCTTTAATAAAACAAACAAACAAAACATTAATGCCCTCTACACTGTTGAAAATGGTGCAGTTTTCTTACATCCATAGTGTTCATGCTGGGAAATGTGTTTTAAAGGTAAATTGAAGGCCGCTTTACAAAAAATAAATACCACCCATCTGAAAATTTATTAGCTCGCGGCCATGATTAATTTCCACGGAAAACTAAATTTAAGATGATTTAAAACTTATGAAAGGAACGTTTGTCTTTTTTTAAAATTAATTTAATAACAGAAAACAAAATATTTCAACATAAATAAACAAAATAAAATACTTCGTTATAATGATTGCAATCACAAGATTTTTTTTTATATATATGTTCTTTCAAGATGGTGTTGCGACACACTTGAGCCTATGATTAAAATTCCATGGCAGACTAAACTTATGATGATTAAAAAGTCATCAAAGGAACATAGTATATTTTTTAATTTATTTAATAACAGAAACAAAACGTTTCGTCATAAATAAAGAAAAATATTTTAAAATCAACTATAGTTAATATCTATATCTATATATATGTATGCATATTTTCTTTACAAGATGGTATTTTGGGTCACACTTGAACCCATGATTAAAATTATGAGGCATATTAAATTAATGAGGATGGAAATCTTATGAAAAGAGCATATGTCATTTTAAATTAATTTAATAACACAAACAAAATATTCCATGATAAAAAAAAGAAATAAAATAGTATGTTATTAATCATAATAAAAAGATTTGTTTTTAAATATCTTCTTTACAAGATAGTGCTAGGCGCACTTGAGCCCATGATTAAAAATACTCAGCACATTAAACAGACGATTATCGAAATTTTATGAAAGGAACATATGTATTTTTTTATTTATTTTCAGGGGTTCTTTCTGGTTTTCACACGAACCCATGATTAAAATTACGCAGCACATTTAACACAAGAATTACTGCGTTTCTTGTATACTTAAAAATACCAATGTGAGTCATATCTGACCCATGGTTTTTAGGGATGTTATTCTTGTTTTGAATGGAAGATAAAGAGATCCAATAATGATTGATGACTAATCCAATGATTTTTAATTAATGTATATTAAAATTTAGCTTCACAACTGTTACGTAATATGAAATTTGGTTAATAAATACTTCCATAATGATTTTTAAATTCTACTTTGAATAGATGCTTTGAGGTTATGTGAATTCGTTTACTTTATATATACATATGATTTATTGATTAAATTATAAAAAAAAAAATTTTCTAACAATTAATAAGAAACTAAAATGCGATAAATTTAAATAAATAATATCTCATTCATTGTTTTTATTTGCATTACACAATACAATATAATTATACAATCAATTCAACCAAAATTCCATGATTCAATGAATTCTATGACCAAAATTCCATATTTTAACATTCCTGATTTTGTTTCAGACTTATAAAGAAGCGATTCAAGAACAACTTTTAATTTTTTAATTCTAGTAATAATAGTATATATAGTGTATTATTATTATTATTTTTTAATTTAATGATCAATCAATTATTAATCTTTGATAAATGAAAATTTATGAAAGAAACGTATGTCTTTTTTAACTTATTTAATAACAAAAACAAAATGTTCCATCACGAATAGTTAAATATTGTGCAAATATTTGTAATGAATGTATTTTCGTTTTAAATGTCTTTTTTATGCAATAGTGATTTCCTGACACAATCGAAAACATGATAAAAATTATGCAGCAAAATTAACTTAAGATTAAAAACTTATGAAAGCAACGCATTTTTAAAAAAATATATAATACTTTATAATGAAATCAAAATGTTCAATCTTAAATTAAAAAAAATATTTTGATGTTATTTGTAATTATAAATTTCTTCTTTATACAAACTTGAACCCATGACTAAAATTTATGGCAATCTAAACTTATGGGAGTAATCATTTTGATTCCTTTAATAACACAAACAAAATGTTCCATCATAAATAAATGTAAAAAAAAAAAAAAATATTATGAAATAAAGGGATTTGTTTTTTTAATATTTTTTTCAAATATAGTGTTTTTTTATATACAACTGACGATATTTTAGTTATAAACTCCGCAGCACACTAAACTTACGAAGAATTGAAAATTTATAAGAGAAATGTATGTCTTTAAACTTTAATTTCTTTATTTATATAAACAAAATATTTCGTCATTAATAGACAAAATAAAATATTTTGTTATTAATTGTAATAAAGATATTTGTTTTTCAATAACTTTTTTTTTAGATAGTATTTTTGGGACACATATTCAAGTGACGGTATTTTAATCATGGGTTCGAGTGTGCACACTTGAACACATGATTAAAATTTCGTAGCACACTAAATTTATGAAAGAAATGTATGTCTTTTTTTTAATTCATTTAATAGGATAAGAATATTTTTAAAAAATACAATTTGAATAAAGAATGTTTTTTTTATGGCTTAAAAATTATTTTGAAATAGTTTATAGCGAGCATTTAAATCTTAAAAGCAACCATCACATCAAGTTTCAAGTTTCTAACTCAGACAATAACACAGAATTTGAAATTTTCTTAAACTAAATTCAACCCATGTTAGAGCAGAGATGATCTCCAATATTTTGTAATAATTGATTTTGAAATATTCTCTGTATTTTCAGACATTACCTTCTAGTAACAAACATATGGACGAACACGCACTTTATAAATTTAGCAGAGATCGACCAAAAATTTGTTTTCGTTTTTGGCCCAAAATCTGAGTTTCGCCGAAAATCCCTTTTCAGTGAAAATGCTCCCCGAAATTCAGACGGACCAAAGCTCAAACAAAATTATATGTATTCCAAAAATACGTTTCTTCTTTCGAAAATTTTCAACATCACTCAATTATTTAAGTTGCATCGATTCAAATGAGTCACTGTTTATTTATTGCTATCAATTTCACTGCTTATATTTATAGTTATCAGCCATGACTGACTCAAGACGTGAGTGCGCATTATACAGCAAGCAATGTATATACGATTTAACTTTGAAGAAGCTTTTCATGTGCTCATTGAAAGCTACTGACTTGACAATAATAAATTTTTTTCAGATTAATAAAGCAGAGAAGCATTTCGAATGCCCTTTGAAAAGTTGTACTGTAACGGATGATGGATGAACGGGTGAACAAAAATCATTATAAAAGATAAAGTGAGATTTGTATACCTACAAAAAATTTTAATTAGATGAAAAACGTGTAATTAGAAAATTAATTTGTGTCGTCGATAAATTAATTTGTATTTTATTTTATATGAAAACAAACAAACAAAAGAAAAATGATCAGAGGCACAAAAAACCAACTTGGGTCACACATATAATAAATTAATAATTATGTATATTTACGTAATGTATTACTTAGTTAATTTTTATTTTTAGAAAGTTTCATTTTTGGTCTATAATAGGTTGATTACCGCAATTCGGTTTCTTTTTGGTTTTAAAACTTATTACTGTTGATCCTTAAATATTAATATAAATCAGCAATTTATTACTTTCTCGTCCCCCCTCCCCCTATTTTATGTGAATATATTTATGTGGTGTCGAAACTAAACTTTATCCCATAGATATATAAACTGAATCTTTGTAGCGCTGGCAAATTGCTGGAAATTTTTCTGAAAGATATAATTGACGAATAATAAAATATTATTGATCAGAAGATAGCGGAGCATATCGTTAATAATAATCATATATATTCTACAACGAAAGGGAAAGTCTGCTTTATCCAGACTGAAAGAAAAACAAATTATTAACATACGTTTTTATGAGAGTAGATTAATTTACAGATCTAATTTTTATTTAAAGTTATTCATAAGAGAGTGCATTGAAATTTATTTAAACAGTTCAAATATTTGTAACGATTCGCTATCATTTCGCATCCTGTAAATATGGATTGAATAGTTGGGTTGTTTGCAGGATAACTAGTTACACAGACAATGTCGGAAATATAGAAGGCGTTATATATTTAATTTCAATTGAATATTTATTTATTCCCGTTTTTCACGTTCATTGTGTTTGTAATTTTTCTATTTACATTCTGAAGATGCGCTAAAAAAAATCCGTTAAATTTACGAAAAAAACTGCTGGCAACATTGTTGCCGGCAGTTTTTGTCATAAATTTAATGGATATTTTTTACAGTGTGGCTCAATAAAAATGAGTTGAAACATGCCAATTTGAAAATGAGTTGAAACATGTCAATTTTAATATATTTTAAATATTTTATTAATAAAGTAACGTCTTATAAGCAAAATAATTATTTGCAATCTAAATTCTTACCTTTTATATGTAGAGTATATATTATTATCATAACGATATAGTTATTAATAGACGTAATCAAGATTTACTGCTTTTATATTTCACATTGATAGCGTAGCATGTCACAAACGTACACTTTTATTAGCAAGAATGGCCAATTTATAACAATGTCAACTCAAAGTTATTCTAAATTTACATTACTGCTTCTCTTTTTTTGCTTTCTCTTTAAATCTGAACTTTACAGGCTCCACCCGGTTATTCTGAATAAAAAAACTTCCTATATACGCAATCTGAATTTTAAACCTTTCTGCACCAATAATAACAAATGCTATTTCAAGGATCACCCGAAAGAAAGAAAAGCGGACAAGATGTTTTCATATATTTATTTCTAAGTATTTCTTTTTGTTGTTATTACTTGTAATGTATCAAATTAAAGGATTATTTAAGTATACAAATTCTAAAAAATAAATGCGTAAATTTGCACTTTAAAACAGGTATATTGATGATACAAAAATTATTTGTCTATATTTGTAAAAAGGCGTATAAATTACTAAATGCACGAAATGATGTCTGTTTCAAAATCCATCGTAATTGATCATCAGTCATCAAGTAACACTTGATGACTGATTATTATTTCTTAAACTATGTAGATTATTTACTAATAAATGTAGATTTTTTCCTTTATAATTTAAAATATTCCTTATTAAGTTCTTAATACCCAAATACAGATTACTTCAGTGTCTATTTTAGTCCTAAAAATTGCATTTCAAAATTCTCATCAATGATGATGGAACAATGCAATTTTATATAAGCATGACAAACAAAAAACTTTAAAAAAAACCAAAGAACATATAGCTGACATCAAATACAACAAGATAATTACAGCTTTCTCCGGATTATGTAGCAAAGAACATTTTCAAATGGATTTTAAAAGTAGTTCGACTAATCTATCCACAAAAACGTTATTCACCATTCATTTTTAGGAAACCAACAAGTATCTTTTTATGCAGTGAAAATATTTGCAAGAATTCAAACTACATTGAGCTACCTATAATTTGGAAAGAGATGCAATTCAGAATAAGAAACAATAGTAGAAATTATTTCACGTTCACAAATATCCATCTTTATTTTATTTTATGTTTGCATCAAGTATTGTCTCCTTTTAAATATCTCAATCTAGTGTTACCTCCTTCTCAATATTTCAATCAAATGTTGTTTCTTTTTCAATTTCCCATTCAAGTGTTATCTTCTTTTAAATATCTCGAACTAATGTCTCTTTCTCATTATACCAATCAAGTGTTGTCTCTTTCTCAATATTTCAATCAAGTTTTGTTTCCCTTTCAATATTTCAATCAAGTATTACCTCCTTTTAAATATCTCGAACTAATGTCTCTTTCTCATTATTTCAATCAAGTGTTGTCTCCTTTTAAATATCTCAATCTAGTGTTGTTTCCTTCTCAATATTTCAATCAAATGTTGTTTCTTTTTCAGTATTTCAATGAAGTGTTGCCTCCTTTCCAACATAGCTGAAAAAAGGTTTATGAATTCAGTTTGTCTGTCTGAACGTACTCTAACTCGATTAGATATACATCACTTTCCATACAATTGGTGTGCTTTATTTAGGTTTACTATGGCATGATACCTATTGAAATAGAGTGTGTAGCATTTACAATTCGTTTGAAATTGAAAATAATTTCATTACATTATAGCCTATGGGGAAAAAAAAGTTTTGTTGTGTATTTTAATGATATTGTGCAATTTCAAACATAATGAAATTGACATTGCATTCTTATGTAGTGTGTATACAAATCTCTAAATTTCACTCAACGTTGCACTAAAGAATTCGGATATTGTTGTTGATTATGAGTTTTCAAAATGAGCTCCCAGGATGGTCATCGCTTGCAATACAAGAGACATCAACTTTCGCATGATTAAACGCTGAAGGGTCATTCCATGTCACGTGTGGTACAGCTTTTCTACACATTTCTGCTATTTTAACAATCTTACTATATCCTCAAATTAAAATAACAATGCTAATTTGAAAATTTATGAACCGGGAGGCGGCAGCACAAACAATTACCTCATCAAATTCATGGATGAAAATCTAAGATTAGTTAAATCTCAATTCGCATATTAAAATGCAATCGCACTGCCAAGTCCTATTTTTGTGGAAAACACTTGAAAACTCGATTTTAGCGGTTGACTCAAAGGTTTGCCATTATGTTTTCCTCCTCCAAATCTTCCATGTTTTTATACTCTTGGGTGCAAGAAAGCAGAATGGTAAAGCTACGAGTCAACCGCTAACATCGGGTTTTTAGATGTTTTAAACCAAGATAGGACTTGATAGACCGACTGCGTTTTAATATGCTAATCGTTAATTAATTAATCCTACATTTTCATCCCAGAACTCGATGATGTGATTGTCTCTACTGCCTGGTCTACTATAGGTCTATTATAGTTTTTGTTATTTTTATGTATAATTTATGTTTTAACAACTTATAATATATTTTTCTATAGATGTAGGAATAGGTGTTTATGTAAGTATCGCGCGCAGTTCATTTTGACAGTTTATCATGAAATGGCCATGAAACAGGCAGATTACTATGGTCTAGGATTTAAAATGCGAAGATTTTTATTATCTATTATTATAATTATTTATTTATTATTAAGAACTAACAGTTTACTAAAATCTAAGATTTAAAATGAGGAGATTTTTAGATCTATTTAAGGGCCACTCTATGTCAGGTGTGGAACAGCTTTTCTATATTTTACTGCTGTTTTAATAATGCTATTGTATCCTCAATTTAAAACTAATCTAATATGAAACTATAGGTTATTTTGTTAATTTTAATGTACAATTTATATTTTAACACCCTATAACTTAACAAATATAAGTACATATGTTAGCGTCACGTGTGGAACATTTTCTCCGTTTCTCATGGAATGGCCCTGAAAAGTATTCTTGAAGTTAAAGTGTTCTGAATGTTTTTGAAAAGTTTCCTAGTTTATGCGTAATGCAAGTTTTTTCTTCCTAAAGCAGAAAATTTTCTTCTGATCTGAACTTTACAAACTCCACACCCAAAAATATCTAACTCGAAAAACTTCCGATATACGCAATTTGAATTTTAATATCTTCTGTACCAGCAATGAAATGCTATTTCAAGGACCGCCCAAAAGAAAGAAAAGTGTCAAGATGCTGGTTTTGTTTTGTTATCCTTACGCATTTCGTTTTATTGTTTTAGCTAGAACATAAGCCATTTAGCAATTATTCAAGCATTTAGTTTTGTTCTAAATATTTCCCTTTTTATTTTTTTACTCTAGCAATATACATAAATACCAAAAGAAATTTGTGGTAACATACTTACACTATATCGCCAAAGGTGACCGGTCACTTGCGATTTTAGACGTTTTTTAAAATATCTAGAAAAATACAACAGGAATTATCCTGAAACTCCAGGTGTTTAAGTAGAATAATTCAGGTCATATATTTCCGCGAAGATTTTTTTTTCCCGAAACTCCACAGGGGACCATCAACAAATTGAAATAGAACAAACATATTTTGTATAACCCTGTTCAAATTAATGTAACAAAAGCGTTCAAACTGTATATTATGATTAAGTGACTTAATATAAAAAAGTGTGTTAATTTTTATGAAGATAGCATGTATGTAAGTAGAGAAAGTAAGGTTTTTATAAAAACAGTTCCAAATTTTGCCAAGTTTTTTTGCTTATACCTTGCAGAATTCTTAATATAAAATAATGTTCTTTTCAGAAAATATGAAAAACAGCATTATACATAATACCCAGAAACAAATTTAAAAAATAATGATAATTATATGAAAAATGAGCAGGTTTACTAAATAATGTTTCACTGCGCATGCATGAATACAATCAAAATATAGCGTGTATAATATGTTAGATAAATATGTAGAAAAACTTTTGTGAAAGTCTCAAAAACATAGCTTGAAAATTCTGAAAATTATCGTAGATAGAATATGCCCAAAATCCGTTCACACAAAAAGAAGCAAAAATATGAGGGTTTTACATTCAAATATGGTAACATCCAATATTGTGTATGCTATATTGGCACTAATCAATGGATGTATGAGATATCGATAACAAGATAGCAGGAGAAATTTTCGGATTTAAAATTCGGGACATAAATAGTATGTTTAAATAGATTCAGACTTTAGAACTATACGGGCGAAAAGTTTTCTTTTTCAAGGATTTTGAAGGTCCATAAATAAGTCATTTTCGGAATTTAGTTTTTTTTTTAAAGATATAAAGTGGAGAATTCAAAAATTTGAAACATTGTCTGCCATCTGTGTCTTTAATTTCCTTATTTCTACACTGCCAGAAATGAATTTCTACATAGCCTTCATAGAACAAGTATAAACTATATTGATTCCTGTCACTTTTTTCACTACATATTTCATTTCAAGGAGATTATGGTGGCACCACTGGCACCCACTTTCACTTCGTGGCTTTTGACAATAAACTCACGTACATCATCCGAATAAATGAAAATATTAACAAATAAAACGAACTAGCGGTATTTTGACAAACAGGAGACAAACTTGAAATGAATTTAAATTAGAAAATCACCATGCGTTGGATGTTAATTAGTATTTAAATATAAGATAAAGGGGTCAATGTTAATTCTTTTAAAAGATGACACACATGATCTAAATTATATTTTTAGTATACAGGGTGAGTCATAAATAGCGAAACAATAGGCTATCTCCTTAAATATTGACCCTAGACCCGTATTTCCAATTGCAAAAATAAAAAAGATGAAATTTTTGATAAGTTGCAACTCCATAGGGGGTCTAATTGAAAAAAAAAAAATAAATAAAAATAAAAAAATTGAATTTTTATACGGTACCCGTAGGGCAAAATTCCCAATTAGGAAATTACTCCTTATCCATTCCTAAATTGGAGAAAAAAAATTATCTTCATATCCAAAAATTTCATAGAGATATTAAAATCCAAAATTCTCGAAAATTCGTGACTTACACCAGTTAACCATGTCTGTAGACGTGGAGTTTTTGACTCATTTTGAAAGCAAGTGAAGGATCGTCCACAAATGGTTCGTTATTAAATGCCGATTTAAGACAGTGCCTCTTATTTGGACACAAAAAAGAAGCATATTGATTTAAACTTGTTTTCAAAATATGCTAGTAGTCTGCACTGGAGCTCTGCATGGGTCGAAATATCTAGGTCCGATCTCAAACTGACCCATATTGAAAAAAAGTTCGGCTCGGTCTGGAAAAATGTTAAAATCATAATCCGGACCGGCCTGGAAAGAAATCATAGCCTGGCCGTGATCACAGCCGTGAATTTTTGCGCAGTTTTTTACTTTGGTATGGTTTGAAATTGTTTTGTATGGAGGCGTTCTGACCAAAAATAGTTATTATAGCTTTTCGTTTTTCATATTTATATTTTTTATTATTAAAGAAGCGCCAAAGGTTGTGATATGTTTATTGAAGTGAAAACTTCTTTAGGCGCTTTGAGTATTTTTGAGATGGGAAAAAAAACCATTGAATTCGCGACACTGTTAACGTGAGGACCTCTTCCAGGGTGGGGTTTGTACCCCGCTCAACATACACTTTAAAAATTCGCTATTTAAATTCTCTACCATTTTTAACTTTAAAGTTTAAGCTATATGGCACTTCCAGAGTTGTGGACACCCCCCCCCCCCTATTTGGTTACTTAGCTAATTTTGCTCATTTCTTCACTTCATTTCAATCTTTGAAAGGCAATAACTTTGCTTCTATAGGAGAAAAATTCCAGTGCAGATAATTTTTCCCCGCCGTTCTTTTTGTTATCTCAGTTTTCCGATTTTTGCCACGGGACCGTTTTGGGGAGGGCAGGGAAGGGGCTTTTTTATTTTTGATGTAATATGTCTATTGAAAGCTTATGCTTCTTACATTACTAATTCAGTGCTAAAAATTTTCTCCCGTCATTCTGGGTCACGTTACGGATCCATAATGGGTTAAAATTTAAATTTCTCAAACCTCTTCGTAATTGTTCAAGTTTACATTTCTGTTGGCACTCCCGGAGTGCCACTATATATATAGATATTTGTCAATGAATCTCTATTTTTATGTAAATGTTTCACTTATATTTTAATATCATTAATCCGTATTCCATGCATTGGAGACTTTGAAAAATGTTGTACAGCAAAACCTTTTAAGATGGAATCACATAGGAAAGAAAAAATACGTTATAAACAAATGTCCCACTTAGGAAATGTAAATTGAATTTATTTTTTCCTGTTATTATATTTATTTTGAATGGATCAACACATTTTTCGTTTAAGATAGTATTCCGTCATAGGATTTCTTTTACTGGTTTTAATGTATTTAATTGTTAAGTCTTTCAATATACTATTCTTTAAAAAGTTTTAAAGAATTCTTTAAAAAGTTTTTTTAATATGAAATAAAGATGATTTTAAAATCTATGTGTTTTTCGTAAAAATTTTGATTGAGCTAAATTTTACTTGTTTTATGCACGTAATTGGTCAGTCAGAGACAGCAATTTTAATACGCGTTGTGTCGAGACTGGGATTGAACATTTCGCACAGTGCTGACCTAGGAGCAAGGAAGCAGGAATTCGTTAGGTCCGGCCAGGTGAATCTTCACAAAAAAGTTTCCTCTCGGTCCTTGAACCTTGAATAACGTCATTTTTGATTATTTTACATTAGTATTGTTTTGGAAATTTTTTAAAAACATTCACTTTTAAAAATATGATTTTTTTTCAACTCTATGCATTAATCGCATGCATACAATATTTGTTGCAATTATAATAATAAATAATTATAATTAACCGATCAATAAAATATCAATTAATTTACATCTGTTAAAATGTTACATAGTAATACATGACAATATACATACACTCATCAAGTTTAATCGTTTCCGGCACGGGCAAATTCTGTTAGTAAAATGAGAAATTATCGACTGCCATCGGAATTTACAATCGACTTTTATAAAAATTAAGAATCCCTTAATTTAAGCTTTCATTTTAAAAGCAAAATTTTATTAAAATATTATTGGTGTCGTTTGCGAGTTTGGAATTAAAATTAGGTACCTCAGACGGGGCACAGTGTGCCGGAAAAGGTTGAAAGCGCGCCTCGTGGCTTGACTGCAAGAATGCACCACGGCTGCTGTGACGGACATTGACAGAAACATGTTTATTAAACGTATGGACGGAACTGGATTACCATTGGTGTGTGTCAAGTGACTAAGGGCCAAGGCCAAAATTAGCCTTTTTTTCGCCTGGGGCAAACATAGATCCCCCCCCCTTTTTTTCACGTACAAAATAGGTTACCGATCGCAGATACACTATACAAAAAAGAGGGAAAATCCTTAAAAATAAAAAATATATTTAATAATAATTAAAATGATAACAACAAATCTCTAAAGAATGCTCCCATAATACTAATTTTAGCTTGAGCGTTGACAGTCTACACTAATCACACGAAGAAACTGGACCTCCAATATTAAATTTATGGGAGCGTTCGTTTTAAAAATTCTCACTTGCATATGAATATTTTAAATGATTTTTTTCTTGCTCAAAATAGCGGAGATTGCATTCTAACTGGGCTAGTTTTTCGATTTGCGTTACAGATTTGTTTATATAGGTATAAAGTTACTTTCCCTTTCAGAAATTTTAAAAGAACGCTACTATAGGCTTAACATTGGTTTGCAACTTTCTTTGCATTCACACACACACATATATATATAAATTTGTGTGAAACAACAAACAAAATCTTCATTTTGTGCCTGTCCCCCATCCTCTCTTCTTTCATTCTAGCACCCGGAGCACATGCCCCCGCTGCCTTCCTAAGAACACACACAGATTAAACATTCGTAAAATGAACTACAAAATTGCTGAGTGTGTGTATCTTTTCACGTATCACCCATCTTTGTACGTCGTATGTTTGACATTAATAAGTCTTTTGAAACCCGATCATTTAGGCTAACACTGTACCATAAAAACTATTCAGTAACGTTTCTTAAAGTCAATGACAACAAGGGAAATTTCGTTTTTATAAATATTGCCTTAAATCTCGATTATATTGATTTCCGATGTTTCTAATCATAATGAACTTTTTTCGGAACCATGGGTAATTCGGAAGAGATTATCGTCCATGTGTTTACGTTATATTTTCATAGATAAGAGATATATGTATTTTCCTTTAAAGTGTACGTCACCTGTTAAAACGGTACTGATTAGGAAAATGACCATCGTAGTTCACACCACACGATCTTATTTTTTCCTACGCATGCGTTTTCCTATAACTTTCTTTTCCTGTCAGACTAACTCCCTTTTTCTCCCATCGAGTCGTACGTGAGTATCGTGTCAAACGGCGAGAGTGGGTGCGCGTGGCGCCGCGGCGAATCTCCCTTGAAGGAGAGGGAAAACTCTACTTGACCTCGCTTTTTACTTATTCGCTGCTCTACTTTGCACTTCGGATTTTTTAAAAATCAGATGTTAGCATCGCATAGTAATAGGATCGATGTTTTATTTCATGAAATCAGTTCAGTGGCGGATTCAAGGGGTGGGCTGATGAGGCTGTAGCCCCCTCCGAAATTCCTAAAAAAATATTAAGTTGAATTGCAAAATTTTAGCAAAATATAATAAACCTGATAAGATTAAAAAAAAAAAAAACCCAGGAAAATATTCCGGTTTTGACAGGTTTTTATCTTAGAAAATGTTCTTTTGCAGAAACCACGAAATAACCATTTCGGCCAATTTTCCGTTATACACAGGTGCTTGATTGAAAGTGCATAATTAATTTTAGATAATTTAAAAATATTAATGAAAATTAATGGAAATTTTAAAAATATTAATGGTATGTTTACATTTTATTTATTAGTTGAAAATCTGTGACTTAAGGCGATGCATAGACCATAAATTGTAAAGTTACATTTCTCTCATAAACAAATTTGCTACATATTATCCCATGTGTTTCAATGTCTTGAATCGATAAAACACATAGGCAACTAAAATGCATGTTTTCCTTGACATTTAGTTTTTTTTCGTTTTCAATAGTTAAAATTTTTTATTTTATTTACAATAAATATTGTTGCATTTGTAAAAAAGAAATTGTGAGAATGTAATTCAATAAAATTACTTGTGAAATTTTAATAATTTTGTATTTTGCTTAGAATAAAAGTAATTTAAATTATCATCTTTAATCATTCAACTCCTCTGCGGTCTTTCTTGCCAAGGAAGAAAAATATTTTACTCAAAATTTTTTGAACCTGTCCAATATTTCTCGAAAGTTGGCTCTACTGACTGGGTGTATCTTAAGGAAAAGGACTGCATGGGCCGAAATTTCCTCGAACCGTACGGCTCGAACGATAGCTATCGTGGTCGGCTCGTTTAAAAATCAGTGAAATCAAACAGGGCTGATTCAACTCAATTTCAGCGAAATGTTTCTATTTTTTAAACATAATATTAAGATTTTTTAAAATTAATATTGCATATATATTTTCTGGGAAAATTTATAGCACGTTTTAAATTATTATATATCTGAACGTTATAGAATACAGAATAGCAACATTAATGATCGCTTATTACGTTAACAATTATACATTAAAAACCTAATGCAACTTAGAATAAAAGAAAAAAATGTTTAAAAAAATACTTACTTTTGAGACTGTTTAATAAAAGAAAGTAGATTTGAAAAAGTTCTTTATAATTGATTAACGTATATTTCTAAGAATTCCGTTAACATTAGTTTATTATTGCTATTACTATTTTTACAAAAAAAGAAAAAAAAAATTGCCCGATTTGTCCGGGAATAATTAAGCCCAGTACTGCAGCGCGATGACCATTTAGAACAAAATGAATGCATGATCCCAGCCTGACCCGAGTCTGCGGGAAAAAAAAGTTCAGGCTCAGAAACGATATTACTGTTTGGCACCAGACGCTGGACATGTTATATTTTTGCTTTGATGTTATCAAGTTAGTACGTCTGCTAGTGAATCACATTTTTACTTTTTCGCGGCCCTGTCACGATGATTGGAAATGGTTCACCTTTCAACAGCTTTGTTCGAATATTTTTGTGTCGGGTCAACTTATTTTATTAATCCTGTCTGTTGAAAAAATTGCCTACATTCCGTCGCCCAAACCGCTTAGAAAATTTGCCATTATTATGTAAATCTTTACAGTTTGAACAGCATTAACTTTTTCACAGGTTTTACCGTCATGGACGACTTCTGCACAACGTGCACAGGCGACATTGTCATGGCAGTTAGTTTTAATATGGCTTTAATTTTGGCATTTAAAACAAGGAGAGGATTAGAGATATAAGGCCGGATTGGACAGTTTAGATAACCAGCTTTAATTCTAGTCGGTGAAATTTGGCTATTGAAAGTTCGGATAATGTGTTTCGTAGGAAGTACTCGCCCATTTCGACGGATAGTGATACGGCGTACATGTATACCATTTTGATCAATTAAGTTTGTTAGAAGTTCTTCTTTTGTGTGAAATAAAAGATCTGGTTCACATATTACACCAAAGCAAATATTAAAAGTTTGATGTGCTTTAAATAGAAAAAGTACCTATTGTATTGCAATTTGACAGAAGTTGTGATTGGCTGAAGAGACCTCAATCCATAAATCCTCAGACTGTAATTTTTTGAGCAAGTGACCGTCACTAAAAACAAATTGGAATGTTTTTGCGATAGGAAATGGTGAAGTTTTGAGAAAGAATTATCTGAGAGATAGCAGTGCGTTTAATTATGAAAAAAGCGACTGAATGATGAATTCTGTACAATTTGTTGCTTTCCACAAGGGAGAGAAATAGGAGGTATTGAAACAATATTAAGAATATATGAGATTCTATTGGTAATCCATATTAAGAAAAAAATAATACATACCCTGGCCCACCACTAGGGTGGACCTTAAATGCCATGATTTTTTTAAATTATTATTTTTACAAGTCTCACCCCCCTATTTTGTACCTTTTGATACAAAAACATTATGTAAAAAGTTTGAGCAATAAATTCAAATATTTAGAGGTAGCTCAACTGGCTTGAAATTTATAAAATTAGGAAAAAATTCAGAATATTAGCTACACAAATAAGTAAGCACTTTAAATGTTTTAATTATTTAATTGTGACAGTTTATTTAATTTAC
This sequence comes from Maratus speculifer, assembly GCA_964019185.1. NCBI lineage: Eukaryota > Metazoa > Arthropoda > Arachnida > Araneae > Salticidae > Maratus > Maratus speculifer. Next base: position 159,776,071 of record OZ025302.1, on the reverse strand, counting down.
AGCACAATTATTAGGTTTTCTTCTTACATTAAAATTTTATTGCATTTGTGTAGGTTGAGAGAGACACATTTTTCTGCTATCTGGGTACATTTTACGATGATCTTCAACAACTTGTAGTAAAAATTATAGTTGCATTTCATCATGAATTATCAATCCATTGTATTCTTGAATAAGTGCAACTGCATGTTCGTCATGGTCATTTACTACTTGTAGAGATTTTATTACCTCTTTTTGCCTGTTTATAGTCTTCTCTTAACTCCCACAATTCAGGATTTACTGCAAGAAATTCATCCGGAAGTTCTGACAATTGAAACAACATCATTGACTTAGCTGTGACAAAATCTTCCAATCTTTTATTCTTGAATGAATGTAAAGCAACACTGACTCGTTTGGAATAAATTTGAGCTTGTTTTTTAGAATAAGTTTCATTCTGTAATGCAATAATCATGCATCTTTTAGTTAATAAACTCACACAGCTATCAAATAAAGCTAAACCAACAAGTCCTTCTGACAAATACCACAAGTGATTAGCAAATTTACGTGATGATGACTTGAAAACAGTTGAATGTATTGATGAGTAGTCAAGTAGTGATTTGAGCAACAACAGGTCATTATATAGGGCACATGAAGCTTGAAGTGCAGTGATCCAAGCTTTCAAGTATATACAGACTGTAAAAACACACATGTCACGTATACCTTCTTCCTCTTTTACAGTCAATTTAAACTGAGCCTTGAACATCCAGATCTTGAGACAATATATTACTTTGGACATCCAACGGGCATGGTGCATTGCACTTGGTGACATAAATCTGATTCTCCTTTCTGAGACAGCACCTAGAAATATAATTACAAGTTCTAAAAATTCCTTATAATCACCTCTTAGCTTTGTTTCTCTTTGCTCTTCTAGGTACTTCTTTCCATAGTTGATAGTCTCTTGCTTAATATCTTCTACTAGATTTCCAACATCATCAAATGAAATTCCAATTTCGTACTTGTCTTTATCAATTAAGCTCAAACATTCCTGAAAGCATTTAAATAATGCAATTTTAGGTGAAGATTTGACTCCCATGCATACATCAAATACAATACTAATTATCAGCTCCATAATGTGATGTCTGCAAGCAATGGATAAGAGCTCTTTTTTCAATTTATCTTCTAAAAGAACACATGCACCAGAATTATAACCAGTGTTTGAGCTGGTAGTGTCAAAGCACTTTGCACTTATATTACCTGCTATACTCCAGTCTTCAATGGCTTCAAAGACTGCTATTTGCTAAATGCAATTTATTGTTTTAAATATTATTGTGTATAATACCGCCATCTATGAGTAAAAATGTAAAGCTAAATGCATTTTAAAATATTTTAGAAGATAGAATTTATTTTCTATGACATAGCATGCGAGTACGCATATGCTTATCATTGCTCATACATTGGAAACTTCTACATCATTGAGCTACCTCTAAATATTGTTCAATTGGGCTAATATTTTACCAGAATTATTTTTTCATAAAAAGGAACAAATTTAGAGGGTGAGAAGATTACATTTTGAAACTTGAAAAATAAGGTCCACCCTACCCACCACATACTACCAAGCCCAGCAAGGGGATTCACATTCGTGCACCAGTGCTAAGCAGGGCACATACGGTCACAAGACATTCCTATGTAAGACTCCATTTTTAACAAGATGACTAGTAATCTCCTACCGAGGACTTCTCATATAAGTAGACGCCACATTCCATTGTTCTCTCGGCAAGGTTTCGAATCCAACATGTTTGGCGAAAAGATGTCGTTTTTTGGCGGTGATCGCTTTATTGGCAACTTTCAGATTTCACAAAGAGAAAAACAGAAGTGCTGTCAACTCAAGATAAACATAAGAATGTGAGTTTCGGCGGAAGAAAAACCGGTTTGGCGCGCTAAATCTGCCCTCTGTCATGTGACGGAAGGTAAAGATCCCGGCGTAAGAAAAGGTTGCCGATGTGGAGTCTAGTTATAAAAAGACTGCGTCTCCTACTCACTTATTCCTTTAACTAAAGACATAAGTCATCTGAGCAACCGGTTAATGCTTATGGGACCAATATGTACCTACCCCTGGTCTACCTGAAGCAGAGGCCAAAGCAGTCTGTTGGTTTCCCTCATGGAGCTAAGAAGGTATATGGAGGAGACATATGTGACGTCACTTGAAGCTTTTCCTACCCCCCCGTTACAACGCCGCGGCCGCCATATTTGACCTGGGTAAGCTGCCTTTTCCCGTCTGCTACCGATCGTCGTATTGAGGAAGCTCCTCGCGGTGCAAGCCAACTACGGTAAAAGTCAAACATGGCGGATATGAAAGAGGGGGAAAGAACTGGTTTTTCGGCGTCAGGTCTCACCATGATGCTAGATTGATATGTCTCCTCCATATACCTTCTTAGCTCCATGGTTTCCCTCAACTGCCATCATCTCCTTTCCAGGGACAATGGTACGGGTCGCCATGCACGGCAAACACGTGGGTGGTTTACCCACGATATAGTCGATATAGACAAGATGATATCGTTCTATGCAGAATTGGCCTTACCTCTGAAAGGGAAACCACGACGAAAATGAAACAAAGAGGAAAGAAAGACGAGAGACATGAGATGAAAAAGAAAAAGAGTAAGATTGTTCAAATATCCGGGGTTGCGAAGCCCGGGAATACCTAAAGAAGGTATCTATCTAAAGGTAACTGAAATTGAAGGTATAATTATAGACTAAAATGAAACAATTTCATTAAAACGAAATGGAACTCGTCGAATTTAGAAGATAAAATAAATGTTTAAGAAGGAACTGTTTCTGTTTCATTCATTTTAAATAAACCTTCAAATTAGTTACAATAAAAATGCACCTTAAATTCGTAATTGTAACTCTCAAATAAATATTATTTTAACCTGAAGTTAACAAATTTCTATTTTTGAAAAACTCATTTGCTCAAATTATTAAACTTTAATCCTGTATGTAAAATATAATAGAGATATGTTATTATGATGAAGTTATGAATTGACGCTTTTATGCTTAATATTCTTTATTGAAAACTGTAAAATGTATTCCACTTTGACACGATCATAGATTTTTTTTTCCTGTGAAATCTAAATCCGACATCATTTTCACCTTCTTAAAATTTTTGTGTGCGCTTCTCATATCCATATTCAAAACTTTTTAAAAATTGGTATTTTGATTTGGACATTTAAAAATCCTTTTAACTCAAAACTTGAAGTTCTGATTATCAGCAACATCTTTGCAGTCGTATTCTTAACTTCAGATTCTAATCTCAGTCATGGAGAATTAAAAAGACATCTTTTATGTTTTTTAGACGCACTTGTGCTAAACTGCCTAGTTTTATCTAAGAAATGGGTCGTTTTCTTTCAAATATGATGTCATTTTCATTTACATAAGCATTTTACCTAATGGCTCATACTTAGTAACAGTATACATGCAGAAGAAAAAGAATATAGAAACTTTATGATAAAAAAAAATGCCTGTTTTCAAAGGCAGTACATCATTTTTCTGTTCAAAATATTTTGACGCAACGTGTACCTAATGGGTTTTTGTGCCACTAAAAACTATACAATTCCATTAAAACATACAATTTGAAAAAAAAAAAAAAATTTTTTTTTTTAATTTTTATCAGAAAATGGCATGAATAAATAAACCCCATTATTTCTCTCTTCTCAGCACTAATGAATGTTTACCTAATTACCAACATTTTTGAAGAAGATTTTTTAAATACTTTTTAAAATTAAAATATAAAAATGATTATATTTAAAAAAAAAAAAAAAAAAAGCTAGTGCTGGCACACCTACAAATGAATAGATTTCAGCTAATACATATATATATATATTCAGATATACTCGTTTCACTATATATATTTTTTATTTTTTTTTATTATCATTCAATTCAATTCTAATTCTTCATTTTAGTTTATTGTTTTATTGATAAAATCCATTGGTGAATCTTGTCTACTTTTAATGGTATTATATATATATATATATATATAATACCACATTTTTATATATAATTTTACTAGACATATATTATATATATATATGTCTTAGTAAAATTGGCTCAGTATTTTGCTCAGAGTAGGTGACTAAAAAATATATTGTATATTATGTTATATTATATTAGATAAATTATATTATATATATTGTATCATATTATGTTATGTTATAAAATCTATAAATTATACAAAAGTTTGAAAACTTATGTAAATTATCTTATTTTCATAAAATGATAATAGAATGTCTTAAAGAACGCAGTAAAATTTTATTACTTGATAGAATATTGGACAAACACTTGGAGAACCTGATTTTACTTTTAACCTCGAATTATTGCCATAGATATTCTTTGTTTGTCTAACTCGACGAAGCGATTTCATCCAGACAAAATTCATCATGTTCTGCAATATAAATTGCTATTTTTAGTACAAAGACTTCCAATTTCTGCATGCATGTCACTGCTCTTCTATAAAGATTCTGTAACTTTTTGTAAAAGGTTTCATGTTATCTGCCTGTGATTTTCTTTACGTTACTTTGAAAAAAGTAATTTTACTCCCTTAAAAAGTCAGCCACAAAATAGCTCAAATTGAGCTGAAATCCACTCATCTCAATGTTGAAAGGCAGCTTCTCAAAAAAGAGTTGAAATAACTCGAGTTTTAACCAATTTAAATGAAGTTGAACTATTTAAATAACCAATTTAGATCAAGAAGATTTAATCGTTTGAAAAACAACTCTTTTATGATCGAAAAAATTACAGCTCTTTCATGAGAAGCCAAATCAGCTCTTTCGTTTTAAGAGTGTACCTGTGAAGAATTTCATGCAGGTATGAAATGATTCACTTCAGCAAAATATATTTCAGTTTGAATGTTTAAAATACACTTTATTTTATTTTATTTTTTGGTATAAACTGACATTAATTGCATTCGCTAAAGCCAGTTTAAAAAAAAAAAAAAAGCTATAGAAAAGTATGCATATGGCGTAATTATCGTAGAATAATACCCAAATACGTTTAAAAGCAATTCAAGATCAATCAATCGTCATTCAAGAAATTCGAAATAAAAAATTGGGTATCTGATGATTCATATACCTTCATTTATTTATTTTTAATAGCTCTATATTTTATCAGAAATCATTTATTTATAAAATTTCTTTGAATTTGGAAAATATTATTACATTCGAATTAATAAAATAGCATTCTTTCAGCTTTCGGATACGAATTAAGTTAATGCGGTGAAAATAAGTCACACAAATATCCTTTAAAATACATTTTTGTAAAGAGAAAGTGTTGTCGTTTATCGTTATTATCGTTTGTGAAATAAGTTTTCAATAAAGTAAAAATCATTTAACTGATAAATAAAAGCGGAATAAAATCAAAATTCACCAGCTTTTATAATAGACGATAGATTCTTGACATAGCGCGTATTTTAATTTCATTTTTTTTTCAATTTTTATGAGAAAAAGGCAACAGAAAAATAGAATAATATACAATTTTCCCTTTACTGTTAATATAAATGGAGTACATCAGTTGCCATAATTTCAAAGTTGATATTAAAAACTATAAAAAAAATTAATATCTCAAAAGTAAATTGAGATTCAACTTTTAAACAAATGCCTTTAAAGTAAAATTCTTTCTCTATATGACGATGTAAAAATTTAAAATATGCGATGTTTAGAAGTTTAAAAACTAAATGTAGCGAAAATTGCAAAACCGAAATTTCATTTCAAATTTCAAAGTGATGACATACGCAGAATGGCGTCAGCGTTCGTACATATATGTTTGTCCTTTGTAATATAGATGGATAAGGATTAAGTTTCTTACATTTCGGGTTCATACTTAAATTCATTGGTTTCGGAAAAACCTTTCGAGTCAAGGAAATTTTTTTGTTGAGTTTGAATAGAGTTTAGGATTGTGTTAAAACATAATTATTGAAATTAGGCCGGTTAAAACCTTGCCTGAGAAGCACCCTTTGCAAATCGTATTTCCATGTGAAATTTGGTAAGTTTATTTATGAATTTTCGATTTTTTATACGTAAATAGAGTTATGGGAGTTTTTGAAATTTTTTTTATTGCCACTAAAAATTCCATTTAAAAAAAAGTTTTATCATGTAAACTGAACTTCAATTTATAATAATTTTTGTAAAAAATTTGTAAAATGTTGTTGGAACACACAGGGTTCTAATTATTAAAACTGCCAATATTTAAATTTTAAGAATAAATTAATTTGACCATTTTGGTTTGTTGCTAATCTTGGTACAGTATCTCTTTATGTTTCAAAGTTGGCAGTTTACATGTTTGAGAGATTTGTGAACGCTTTTAAACAGTTAGTTTTAGATGTACACTTAACCCTGCTGGTATTAAGTTTAAATTTTTTATGAGCGTGTTTAGCTTTTCAGAGTTTGAACAAGAGCATTTGGGTACGCTGCATATTTTTAAAGCATAAAAAGGTAATAAAGTTATAGCTGACGCATATATACATTAAAGTTATTTAAAATTGTTTCACATCATATTCTCTTATATTTTTGTAAGTGTTTTCTAAAAATTGCTAGCATTTTGTACTGCAAGATTAATTGCAAATATTGGAAAAAAATATCGAAATACAAAAATTCTATTAATATCAAAGCTGAAAAAAAAATTTTTTTTTCATTCATAAGAAATAATAATAATAAAAAATCAGCAGCTGAGAATTTGATGCAAGATAAGCGCTACGTCATTTAATGACGTCAAATAATGCTGCGTCACAGGTGCAGACGATACAGATACTCTATGGTTTCTGTGAATGAAATGTCATTCTATGTCAAGAATTCTTTTTTATATATTGGGTGGAGTTTAGTGAAAGAATGAATTGTACTTGAAAGAGATAATCGTCAACCATTTTTTTATACTTCAACAGCTTATCAATAAAGATGCGATTTACATTTGAGTTATGGAACTTTTGTTCAATTGAAATGTCGCCATTTTGATTAAAAACGTAGACACGGTTATTAGGAAGAAGATTACAAAAATATGTTTTAACAGTGATATATGTCGGAATTGTTTAAATTGAAATCATAAACATTTGAGTGAGAGGAAGAGCGACTGAACCTCTTCACTTATTCACTTAAATATTTCTTTGCTTTTTTAAATGTGCCATAATTTCGAGTAGAAAGCTATACATTTATTTATTTATTTTTATTTTCACTTTTCTGGCTACTCTAACGCAGCATTTTGTTGATTAATGTAGTGCCTTTATGAAATCTATTACTTGAATATTGAGTGCTTAGGAATTATTGTTTTGTAGATTTATTGTCAAGGCTGATTATAAGGGAACGAAAGCGCATTTTAGGTTCTCAGTATAGAGCTTCCGAAGTAGATTAAAAAGCCTTTATTTGTTTTTTATTTTACTGGTAAATAAAATGATTAAGACTCTTAATATTTTTCCCATTTGGAGCCGTATGATTAAAGGGACCTGTAATGAAACTAAAATACCGTGAATAAGTGAAGGGCACAGCCGTTCTTCCTATTAGCTCAATTGTTTATGATTTCATTTTAAATAGTTCCTACGGATATCATTGTAAAAACTCTTTTTTTTTTCTTTTTCTTTTGCTAAATCTTCTCCCTAAAAACCATGTTTGCGCTTTTCCTTTTGTTACTCCGGTTTCATTTTTCTTTTCATCTAATTTGTCTTGTGATCTGTTTGTAACAAATCTTAAAATCTATTTTCAATCCACTTCAGTCGAACATATTTTTCTCAAATGATACACCCGAATTAAAGTAATGGTTGATTTATAGGTGTATCATTGTGTTTTCCAGCACCCAAAAGTGTTAAAACATGGAGAAATGGGAACAGGAAAACACAATGCTAAACCTATCAGTCAACGGCTTGAATCAGGTTTACAGATGTCTTCCATCAAGATATGACTTTGAAGATCACTAGCATTTTAATATGCGAATCAAGTTATAACTAAAACACGAATTTCAGCAGTCAACTCAACGAGGTGATGGTTTGTGCAGTTGCCTGCAGATCTAATTTGATTTTTTAAAAAATCTGTTGTTGTAGTAGTTACCATTTATATAAATAGCAATAAAAGAAGTCTTTAATATTTAGAGAAATTATTTTCCGCAAATTTATTCAGCTTAATATGTAATGATATTTTTCTTTGAGCAACTTATAATTTTTAATAAAATATTGGGCTTTCCCGTCTGAAAATATCAGAGAAGAACTGAAAGTTTCTTAACATATCCTTATTTTCAACAGCTAAGTATGTTTGCTTCAAACAAACAAAATAATGTTCTCATAACCTATGTTAATCCTTTGCAATGAGAATCCTTATCAAAAGAATGATGTTTTGTAGTGAAATTTATCTATAAAGTCTCGAGTATAATGGGCACAACTTTCACTCCACGGAGTTAAGAGTTTCAAATGGGAAGTTATTCTGTTTTATATTTTATCAAGTTTTTTAGCAATTATTAACCTATGCAAAGTATACTTTTTAATAAAATATGTTTTAAAATATCTTTTATTAAATGTAAAACATGCTGCAAAGTTCTTTATATGTCCATATTTTCTACATATCAATATTTATACACTTCTGGACAAAATCATAAACTCATAAAAGTTTTAATTTGTTTAAATCGTAATATAAATAAAATTAGCTTTAAATTAATAAAATAAAGATGAATATTTATAATAAGACATCTAAATTTAATATAATTTATAAATAAAATGGAGGAAATAATTTAAATAAGAAAATGCATGGTGGAATTCTTTATCATAGTTATATATTACATAAGCAAAAGATTAGCCTTCCTCAGAGCGGGATTGTATCATCAATATGTGCAGAACTAGTTTTATATTATTATGACCGTATCATTTATATTGTTAATTGTAATATGCATAAGTATCTTGATGATATAATCATCTTAGGATGTAAAAGTTTATCGAATTATTAAAAGCCAATCAAATACCATAAAAATTTAAAGTACAGTTGTAATAATATGATTAATAATAAAATTATTTTTTTCGATCTTAATATTATTCTATGTGATAATAAAATTCTATTTGATATTTATGATAAAAGTAACGGTTTTCCAATCAAAATAAATCTATTTACTCATTATAATTCATGCCTTCATAAATCTGCACATATAAATATTTTACTTAACTTCACTCATTGAATTAAAAATATATGTTCATCTAAATTTAAATTGCATAATTTAAAACTAGTTCAAGATATTACAATAAAATATGGTTATCCTACGCATTTGGTCAAAAACATCTTACATTTATAATACTTAAAGGATTTGGTATAAAATGTTAAAAAATATTAACAGAATTTTATATTAATGTCGTTCTTTTATTTAAATATTAGTATGACTAATACTTGTATTGGAATGATGAGATTATTAATCTATAACATTAATATTGGATTTGTTATTTAATTAAACTTATTTTTATTTATTATTAATATTTTACGATGAATCAGATGGGTTGTTAAGTAGTTGCAGAGTATTTTCATGTTAAGCTGCGTGGGTAGAGCTGCTGTTACATACTTAAATAGTTATGCTGATAAAAAATCTATCTGGAAATACTCAAAAGCTATTATTTTATTAAATGATTAATAGAAATTCATTTTTTCATGTTCATTATATATAGGCAATTTATATATTGTTTTTACTGAATTTTAAATTTTGATAATATCTGTGTTGCATTGGATTTATTTATAAAAGTATACATATATGTATATATATACACACACAAAAATGATGTAAAAAATTTGCAGTCATAGATAATAAAGAATTATTTAAATAATAATACAAATGCTACTACTTAGAGAATTAACATCGAAAAAATATTTACTTTAAAATTTTACAATATGTCTTTTAGTAAAATTATAATTTTAATGAAATATTACGTTTTCTAGACGGAAAATATCAGGGAATTTCAGCAGCTGACTATAGGCAGTGTTTACGTAAAGTAAACAAAATCCGTAACCCCCCCTTTAGTTTATATTTTTCTTTGCTGTGAATAGCCTTATCAAAAAGCTATGCTCGGTAGTAAAATTCGCCTATAAAATATGGGAAAAATATTCTACGATGCCAGCATCTAGGCCATAACTTTTACTCCATGGAGTTTGGAGTTTAAAGTGGAAAGCAAACGCACCATAAAAGTCCAGCTTCACAAACTGATCTTAACCTACGCAAACTGTGTGGGTCCTCACTATTAGTACACCCAAATCTTAAAGACCTGTAGGCGAAAGGGGAAAAAAATGGCTCAGGTGCAAGTGCTTTTCTTGTTTTGTTGTATTTTTATTTTTTTTTTCATTTTGTTTGTTCCGTTTGCACTTTATATTTATTGTATTTTTATTTAAAGATCGTACACATCAGGAGACCATCATTAAAGAGTTCCTGTGTCGAACGACATTTACGAAATAAAGGTTGCTTTTTGTTGATTTCCGTTTATGTTGTTAGGGAGGGAATAAAAAGAAAAATATGAACATTTTACTATAGTATTATTTTGATGTTCTAATTATGCGTAGTAGGGGTAGTCAAACCTATTATTTATTTAAAATCTTTTTCAATGCAATTTGTTTCCTTTTTTATCATTTTGTTTTGAGCACTATAAATATAGAACATTTTTGTGGAACAGGGTTTGTGGAATTGATGTTTTCATGTTTTAAAAAAGTTGTTGAAATGTGAACATTTTGATCGAGTATTAAATTTACTGAAAAAAAATGTCAGATAAAAGAAATAGTAAAAATTTTGAAGTCTAAATTACTTAAAACAGAAAAAAAAGACATTTGGAATATATGTATGTAGAACTATAAAATTTTATCTGATTACACAAAATTTTATCTAACTACACATTTTTATCAGAAACACTGCTACTGCGACTGTCCAGCTACGCATTTGAAAAAGAAAGTGTCGAAATAAAATAAATAAAATATATGGAACTGCAATCAATAATATTTTATATTTTTTCTAATTATGTTCACTCCAAGAAACTACTACTTCTACTTCCAACTCTAATAATTATTGGCTCTCACATTTCAAAACGGAGTAACATATTTATATAAATAGATTCAACTTACTTATTAAAATATTCTTTGATGAAGAGCTTGGAAAGGCTTGAAAGTACAAAGAAATTTTAAATAAAATGCATATTTAAAGTTTTAACATCTTTTATTATTTTAGTCACCTTTTAAGTAAAACAGTTAACTTTTAAAAGTTCATATAGTATATTTTATATTTGAATCAAGGTGAAATATTGCGTTTCACTTCAAGTAATTTAGGTTTTATAATACTCACTGGCACACCCACAAGGGGAGCTAAGGCTAAGAAGGCTGAAGCCCTCCCCCAAACCTCTAGATCTAGACTAACTATTTAAAGTTTTCTAAAATTATGAAAGTTTATTTTAATTGTTTTTAATATGTTCTGCAAAATAGAAATTTTGAACAATACTAATATTTTCACATTTTTTTTTTCTTATTTATAATTTTTTTCTTATTTATAAATTATTTTATGAAATTTGAAATATGAGCATTTTTAATATTCACATTTAAAACAATGCTTTCTTTTTACGTATCAAAGATGTTTAAGCCTTCAGAATTAGCCCATCAACATTTTTCAGAGCCCCTTCCCTCCTATCACTTATCTTCGTTCTGTATCAAGTTAACAGAAAAAAATTATGTCCGGGCTCGATACATCTCGTTCATAAAAAAACAAACATTGAACCGACTTCAAAAACTACTGCAAAGTAAAAAATAATTTTTTCACATAATAGTAATAAGAAATTAAATTAAGAGCATAGTATTTACCATGCGTATTATTACATTTATATTCATTAATTTATTTTTTGGAGTCGGTGCCAGCAAGCCATGTTACATGCAATTTTTCAATAAACACACTCCAAGTATCTACAAGTTTTTTTACGATTTAATATTTAGTTAAAAAATTTAATTTTATACTTTTACGATTTGCATTGGATACTTAATTTTAATTTTGAAATTGGCTTAGCTGGCACCGACTCCAAAAAAATCAAATTAATATACATAAATTAATAATACGCACAATAAATTCTACACTCTTAATTTAATTTCTTATTACTATTATGTAAAAAAATTATTTTTCCCTTTGCAGTAGTTTTTGAAGTCGGTTCAATTTTTGGTAGAAAAGTTTATTTTTCTCTTTTTAGTAAACAATTTTTTGAAGTCGGTTGATAAAAATTATAATACGGAAAAAAAATGTTGTAAATTATACACGCACGTCATGAGGGGGTTCAAACGTACGCTCTCTATAGAGAACCAGAGCTTAGATCTGGCGCCTTAGACCGCTCGGCCATCCTGACTGCGCTCGATTTGGCGAGCTTATTCAAAGTCCATATTACTTTTAATTTGCGAGAAATCACTAATTTTATTAGTTTTTGATAATTACTAAAAAAGTACTGAACCAATTTCAATGAAATGGAAGTGATACCAATTCGAGAGTAGCCTCTTTTATTTAACACAAAAACCAAATTAATCGGTTGGATGGTTTCGGAGTAATTGGTGAACATACTTAGAAAAAAATACATACGTGTTGAATCGCTAATCTCCTTCTCCTCCTTTTTTGAAGTCGGTTAAAAAATCGGACCGAGCTCGTGAGAACTTTCATGTCAGGTCAAGAAAATATAGACCTCTAAAATAAGCTAGAACCTTCCAAAACTTAATCGTGGGTGCACCACTAATACAATATAAAATTCACCACTTTTTTTAGTACTAAAGAAAAGGATGATAATATTGAAATTTAACTTGTACGTAGGTAGTCTTTGAACAGAAAACCCTCTATTTTAACGGTCAAAACATCCGGTATCAATGACCTCTCTGATTGGCAGGTAGAAGCTTAAAAAAAAAAAAAATCATCAAACAAGACAAATGATGTGCGTTTGTACAATAATTAGCTTTATAAATGCGCAGTTTTTGATTCAACTGTTGCACTTTTATGGAAAAAAACATAAATAAATTTTAAAAAATAATACAATTATATATATAAAATTCAATAATACGGAAATATTAAGACTATTTAAAATAGATCATAATCACAATGTCAACCTAGAATCATTATCTATTTTGGGATATCATTGGAAACATTACGTATGATAGGATTTAACAGAATGATTATCATGTCAACATAGAAGCACCACCTATCATGGGATATCATTGAATTAATTACTATTAACAGGATGAAGAAAACTTTTATTAAGATACCCTGGGGTAATAATGCCACGTTAAGGTTCTACCAATTTTCACGGCTCAGTTTTAGTTTGTATTTTTCAAACAAATATATGATTTGATACAGCAACTCATTGACTATCTATATAAAAAAAATAATTTAACAGATATGTATTCATAAAATGTAATAGCGTGATTTCTTGACCAATGCTATTTGGCGTTATTACCCACTTATATGGGTAATAACGCCATGCAAACAAAACTATCAAATAAGACGGAATAATTGCATGTAGATTGCTCAGTTCTAAAAATACAAACTCTGCAAACTTAGAAATTGACAAATTGCTTTCTAAACTATTGAAAATATTCAATTTTTTGTGAAAGTGTAAGAAAAATAAAGGTGTGGTGTGTGTGTGTGTGTGTGTGGAGGGGGGGGGGGGTAGAGGTCTGCACGGGCCGGAATTTCCAGGCCCGGCCCGTAGGAAATTTTTTTCGGCCCGACCCGGCCCGTTGTAAAACTCAAAAGTTCGGCCCGGGCCCGGCCCGTACAGAAATCAGTGAAAACAGGCCCGGCCCGGCCCGTTTTGGCCCGTTACAATTTCTAAGATTTCTAAAAAATTGAGATTTTTTTCATATAATTAAGATTTCTTTAAAGACTACTGCATACATATCTATGGAATGATTTTACAGTATATTTTACAGGAACTACACATTAGCAACATTAGTGAATACTAAGATTCTTAGGCTTTCAACAATCAAATAAAGATTCATCAAAAAATTAATATGGCTTAGAATAAAAGAAAAAAGAAAGAAAGTTAAAAACATCGTAACTTTTGAAGCTGTTTAATAAAAGAAGATTTATAAAAATACTAGCTGACCCGCCCGGCGTTGCCCGGGTCCGTATTAACAATATTAAACGAACTTGAAATTTGTATGATTTTATCATTAACTGGAAGCATGCAGAAATGCATTGTCTGAAATACGTCGCAGCTGACTTAGTGAAAAATCGGTTTTAAAAACACCAACTAATATTAAGCTCTAAAAATATTTAAAATGAGCAATGAGAAACACGGGAGGGAACATGTATCCAACGATTGCGTTAGTTTCGTGTTAAAGTGTTGATATTTACCCGTAAAAATCACTGCTAAATCACGTAACTAATTATTTTTTTCGCATAGAAATCCCAAGTGAGATATTTTGAATTTCAAACTAATTATATCACTCTTAAATCCGACTATACCGTGAATGAAATCGATACGCGATGATAAAAGATTGGTATATAGTATTATAATTTCAGTGCCATTTAACAAAAGTGCATATTTTTAATCAAAGCATGTGTAATGTTGACTCTGTGGACAAATTCCTAACCGTAAACTTTTGTACCGTAACCATAATCTGTCTGTAACCTAACTGCGACTTAACAGTACCCTACCGTAATTTAAATATAACACAAATGTAACCTAGCCATCACTTTGAAATATCAATATAGAAGCATCATTTAAGATTTTGCTTGAAACGTTAATATTCTTTCGTTAATGTCTTAAAATCGTCTGCACTCTGAAATCTAGATTTTAGACTAATATTTGTTATTTAAGTTTTCGCGCATGATTTTAAAAGAATGTTTTCATAAATATATTTTATATATTGACATAGAGTTATTAATATATTGTAAAATCATAAACATTTTTTCATCTACGTTATAAAGTATTAAAAAGATCTAAAAAAAAAAAAAAAAAAGAAAACTTTTAGTAATACAATTTTTAGTTCAAATCAAATGTTTTCAATATTTTATTTAATTTTATTTTGACATTTAATTATTTCGAATTTATCAATTTTAATTATTTTAAAAGCAAACATTTTTTTAAATAAATAATATAATAGAAAAAAGACCATTTTAAAAAATTACTATTTCTTCGTAGAATATGCTTCAGCTGTAATTCATTTCTTTCAATTCGTCTTATTAATACAAAATCCCTTCCACATGCTTTTGTTCGGGACATTAAAATTTGAGCGATAAATGGTTTAATATTGCAACCCTTTTTTCGGTTTACTTCACCACCACCTATCATTTTCCTCCATGGTTTACAACCGCTGTGATAAAAAATCATCATTTAAACTGATAGTTTGCCAGTCTATGAATTTTAAAGGTCTGTTTCAGCTTTTTAAATTATTTATGCGAAAATTTTATGCAACCAACCATAACTAAATGAAGGGGAAAAAAAAGAAGAAAAAAAGCGATTTTTTATGAGAGTGATCTTTGGAATTTAATTAATTACTCAGTTAATAAATATAATTTCGAAATTCTGAAGCTCAGGTGCATCAGGAGAGATTTGGGGCTACTCTCAAAAAAATTTTGAGCCTCGTACATGCTGTAGATTTTGCTAGCCATCGCAGACACACACACACACACACGCAGACAGACAGAGCGTTTTGTTCTTTTATTAATATAGATTTCTATATCATTTTATTAAAGATTTTAAATCCAAATTCATTCATTAACTCAAATATGCGCTTTTCTGATACATTTCTAAATTCATTTTTTTTTTTTTTCAGAAACACACAGCAGGTATCTTTATTCAGAAACTATATAATCAAGTGGCATTATCCGTGTTTTGATACAAGCAATTTAAGAATACTGAAAGGAAATAAATTTTTGTAATAGTTAGCATTTTCAATAGAATTTCCGGAAGCAATAGCATGGGAAGGGAGAAAAACCTGCAATCATTTGAGAAACTATTGTATTTGAACAAATTTATGCAAGTATTTTATTCATCAAAAATGAAAAATGCTATTCAATTCTAAATGCCTTCAATAGTCAGGCTTATCATTTTTATATTTTTACAATTAAAAATTAATCTGAAAATGTGTCAAACTTTCGCGTTATTGAGAAATTAATTTAAAAACCATCAAACTTTCGCGTTATTGAGAAATTAATTTAAAAACCATCAAGAAGTATGTATCCAAAGATTAATCTAACATAAGTTCTTTATAGCTGTTAATAATTTTACAAATAATGTTGTCTGCCCTACAGATCTTAAGAACAATTAAGTCTTGTTTTGGTCCGGCAAGTCTATGTGTAGAAAAATAATGCAAGCTTGATCTCTGCCCGGTATGAGTCAGCTAAAAAATATTAAAACGGGTTACACACAATTTAACTGTCCGATGCCGATCTCACACTGTACAAGTTACATTTTTATATTCATGCTGTCAAACTAGTATGGCTCGTGACGCACATTTATATTTATTCTCGTTAAAGCCATTTGCGTTGAAAATAAATCATATTTTATCGTTTTTGCTTAAATCTTCAGAAATTTTTTTTATCGGCCCGGTCCGGCCCGTATGGCCCGTTCAATTTTTTTGCCGGCCCGTTTACTTTGTTTGTCGCCCGGCCCGGCCCGTTGAGAAAACTATTCTGATTCTGCTGGCCCGGCCCGGTTCGTTAGAAAATTTGAAACGATTCCGCCGGCCCGGCCCGGCCCGGCCCGTGCAGACCTCTAGGGGGGGGGGAGAAGGCAAAAGAATATCAGACCACGAGCTTCTTTTTGCTTAAAAAGGACCGTTTAAATAGAATTATTAGAAACATTGCATAGTTTTAACTGTGTTTATTTGAATCTGTATTTTGGATGTAGCTCGGCCACTGCAGGGAATCAACCGGGGTATTAATGCCAAGGATTGGTGTTACTACCCCGTTATAGTTATTGCACTGTACATTTTAAATTACAAATTATCTCGAGAAGATATCTAAAATCTTCAGCAACATTTTGAAAGTCCATGAAATGTACTACAAATTTATGTAATTAACAAAGTGTTTCCGGATAAAAAAAATAGTCTTCACATCACAAAACGTATCTCTCAAATTTTAGATCAAGCGTTAATTTTAGTTGCTTGTAAAAACAAAAAGACCTAAAAATGAAACAAATTAACTTGAAGCTGTTTTTTGCGATTTATATGACTCAAAATCCTTCTGCGCTGAGCACATGGGTGTCATTTACCAGATTATTTCATAATTATGCAAAATATTAGCACTTGGCGTTATTACACCAGACCACCTTAATATCTTTTTAAGTTTTGATTCGATTTTCATAAAATTAGAAAAGACTTGACAAAATTCTGCGACGATTATATAGCTTAAATTTCAACCCATTTGTTTGGATTACTTTTGCGCTGTTATATGCGGACAGGCAGACAGATGAACCAGAATAGGGCAAAAGGTGCTACGTATTTATATTAATACAATCGCACCAAAAAAAAAAAAAAAAGGCTAAACGTTGTAAGATTAAAACTTTAAAGAATGGTTAAAATAATTTAATCTAATTGCTTACATGTTTCGACTCTATCCGAGCCATTTTCATAACAAATAAATAACAATATTCGAAAATTGCATAGTCAGCATCATTCAATTTTTCACGTACATTTTTCTTACTACACACGTTATATATGTATAATTTTACTTGTATGTTATTTCTATTTTCGTAGCTATTGAGTAACTGAAACCATAATGTTGGTTTAGTTGAAAGGTGCTGCATCGTTACATATTAAATTTTTAATTATTACGATTTCTATGTCTTCTCTTATAATGGATGTATATAGAACAGAGAAGAGCGGAAAATTATTTTCTTTCATTGAAATTTATGTGAACGATTTCTTCTCTATATAATCTTGCCAGGACTGAGGTTTTTCTATTATACTTAATATCAGATACATGCTTCCTTTTTAGGTGTGTTAGTAATTATGCAAATGCGTATATCATAGCATAAACTACCCAACCGAATCCTTTGAAATTTAAAATATATAATTGTTGCATAACTTCTATCGTGTCATTTCAAATTCTATGAAAAATCGGATGTATAGTATAGTGACAGTCAACAGTATTCCGTTACACTACGGCCAATAGGAAAAAATAGTTTCAAGTGCATTTGACTGATATTACACTCTTTCGAACATAATAAAATTGATATTTATCTATAAAGTATGTACTAAAATATACATTCTGTACAATCTGTGGTGAAAAAAATATTTTTATTAATTTACGGGGTCACACAAACGTATTTCATTACATTTAGTATAGGAGGAACATTGTTTGGGACGCGTTTTAATTATATTAAATTGTTTCACATTTTATGAAATAGATATAGTTGCTAAGGTTTGATACAAGTTAATTCCTCTGTAATGGACAACAGATAGTATTTACAGATACATTTGATACGCTTGACACGTTATTTCCGTCTTATTTCTACATTTAAATTCCTTACTTGTCATGTCAATTAATTCTTTAACCAGTCAGATCTAACAAATGGTATTTCACATGCTCTTGAGTAACTCTCAAAATTAATTGGGACAATTTTAATACAAGTGATATCCTTAAATTTCACATGTGGTTTGCCTATATTAAGCAGATATTGAAATATCTAAAACTGAATTTTAACTTTACCAAAAAAGCTTGGAAAATACCGAATAGCATACTTTTTTTTGTAGTTTGTGAATCATATTTATGGTCATGCCTCTTATCATTGGCACTGCCTACGATTAATTTATGAGTATGTTGAACTTTGAAACTATAAATCTGAGCTACGCGGTGAAAATTATCTAATTCATTATCCGAATTATTTTCAGTACATACTAGAAAATCTCATGAAAAATCAGCAGGTTGAAATTTTATACGTAAATGGAGAACATGCATTGTTTGGTATAGTAGCCTGGTTAGCCATGCTTTATCTGAAAACAGATCTGTTGATAAATTGATTTGTCCTTGTTAACATTATATAAAGGAATGAAAGACTTTTATTATGTTCTATTTCAATAGTGAATTTAAATTATTTATAAAATTTACATAAAAAGATGCATTATTTAAGTTACCTATTCATGATTTCTAAATTGATTTTTCAACGCATAATCAAAATTTAATTAATATTTAACTATTAAATGATAAAACAGTTTTTTTTTAATTATTACATGCTTTTTTTTGTATTTTTAAGAGTTTAAAATATTTCGATGTATCAGTTTCAGAGCCAGATTGTTTGAGGAACAATTAACTCCGTGATTGTTAAAACTGGTAAAATATTATATAAAAATTAAAGGAACAAGGGACCTTTAAGCTCATATTTAATTTTTTTTTCTTTTAAAATTGCACAGCAAATATTCGAGGCACAATATATAAATTATGGCATATATTTATCGCCCAAGAAACTAAAAAACTTCTTTCTTTCTTTTCTTTTCTTTTCTTTTCTTTTCTTTTTTCTTTTTTTTTTTTTTTTGAGAACAATAAGAAATTTTTCTGAACATTTTAAGCGCTATGAAAAAAATTTCAAAATGTTCCATGCACATTCTGCATCAAATTTCCATAACCATTGCCATCGAAATACTCAAGGCCAGAAGAGACGAATTGTGAAGTCATGACTAAACGACTGACTTTTCATTAATATATGAATTTACAACGGAAAAATTTCAAAAGCAATTTTGATTTACTTTATTTCTGGAGTACATATCATTTAATACAACAATAATAATTATGTAAGACTTCCCGCCTCACACAGAGAGAACTGAAAGCAACACCGAAGGTGGCACTGTCACTACTAAGTGGCAATCGAAATATATAGCAATTAGCGCATCCCTTTGATACAACGGCGTGTCAAATGTGATGATAGCTCGACCACCCATCGAAATAGATGTATCAATTAGCGCATCCCTTTGGGATAACGGAGTGTCAAATGTAACTATAGGTCGACCACCCGGGGCACAGCTTTCAAGTACCGAAAGAGGTAAGATCTTCCCACGAACGGAGAAAGAGGGGTGCAGTGCGCAAAAGAGAGTGGAATGCACAGGTGCTCTCAAGAGGAGGATAAAAAGAGGGAGAAGGGTGACAGACTGGACTTGTTTTGTTGCCTTGGAGAGAGGAGCGGAGAGCACAGGATTGAGTGGTGCTCGGAGGATGCGAGACTTTGAAAAGTCTGCGGAGAATGCACAGACTGTATGCATCAAGTTAAGCTGGCTGCCACCTCTTGATTAATTCCCTAACTGGACTAATGAACTTTATGTTGTGATTAAAATACTATGATTGAATAATCTGTTTACAGATGTACTTAAAATGTAAATAAATTACAATTAGATTACTAAAGCAGAGTAGTTCATGATCATAAGCCTCGGAAGTAGCCTCACCGCTTTTCGCTACCAAAATCTACTAGAGGCTTCACAACTGGTGGCAGCGCAAGAAACGAACCCAGTGGGAAAAGAGTCAACAGCAGTGAGACAACAGGCGAAGGAAGGACGGTAGAAAATAAGCCGAGGACCGAGCAGCAGAGGACCGGACGGCAGTTCCTTCAAGACAGACCTCGCTGGAGAGTGACAGACCAGCCTGCGGAAACAGAGGAGCAGATCTTTGGACGACAGTTCCCCCAACAAAGGACTCGCCAGAGAGGAATAGACACCCCGCAGAAACTGTTCCGGAAAACACCGGGAGCGAAAGAGCACAGCGTCAGAGGAGAATTCCCCCGACAAGGCTTCAAAGGGAGCAGCTGACAGGCCTAGTGACAGCAGATCACCGTCGAGTTCTACGCGATGAGACACCACAAAAACAAAGGTAAGCTCATTAATTTTTTGAATGGCTCTCAGTAGAAAATTTTATTATTAAACTAAGATCTAAAAATTTAGTGTTCCCGAGTGTTATTCTAAGTAGAAAATAAAGATAAACATAAAGGCATCACGCCGAGTAGGATTAAAAAGGAATTTTTTTTCGGAAGCATAAATTTGTGATCAGATTAAAATCTGGGGTATATTTGAGGAGAATATATGTAAATAAAGCGGAAAAAATTGCTTTAAAAAAAAATTAAGGATAGAAGGCTTGGCAAAGAAAATTGCAGTCTTTGGGTCAAATAGAAAAAAGAATCTTTTCGTTCTTTTCTGTCATATTATAAGGAGGTTAATTCTAAAAGATAAATGTTTTAACCTAAAAGATTGAAATTAACCTAAAGATTAGATAAATAAACATCTATATATCCTCTGAAAGGTTATGGTTTAAGTAATTGCAGCACTGGATAAGGCTTGCGGAAAAAAAAAGGCCCAAAATTGAGACATACAGAAAGGTATGCCGATGTATATGTATAATCGTGAAAAAAATATATTACATATAGTATTGGCTTTGTGTACAGGGACTATACCTGAAATATTTGCATAATTGTATAGCGTTTTTTTTTGTGTTTTTGTTCTTTGTTCTTTTTAAACAAAAAGTTACAGTCAGCAGTTGATGCTGGGCAAAGTGGGTAATACCTGCAAGATATTTGGTATTGAAAAATACTTAGAATCAGTATAAAAGAAAAATTTTTTTTTCTTGAAAAATATCAAAGAGTGCCCAATGTTTGAGGGAGGTTTAAAAATAAAAACATAAGTATAGGTAGTGATGAGGTACTACGTATGAAATTAAATTTTTTCACTGTGCATATATGTGTATAGGGCATTAAAATCGGAGTGAAATTTTTACATAAGAGTGATAATTTTCATAAAGAGTGAAAAAAAAAATAAGAAAGTGTCTATATGTTATTGCTAATTTATGTATTTACCTAAGATTTATTTATTTTACCGGGTGTCCTGAAAAGGACTGAACGATTTTAAAAATCAATAACTTGCAAACTTTTACAGATATTTAAAAAATTCTTGCACGAGAGTCATCTAAAAGGTCAAAAGTTTTTTTCCCGCGATTCTGGATTTTAGTTTGAATTACAAACAATAGATGGCGCTGTAAGCGCTAGGTGCTGTGTTGAGATGGATATTGACGTCACTTGGTACTGAAGCGAAATAAGGAGGTTGAAGCTGTGGAGTGGGTCTCGTTTGACAATGCAATCTTGCTCTTAGGGCCCGATTTTGAACTTTTGTTTATGTGTTTTTATTGAACAACATACATTTCACCTGTGTACTCGACATGAAGCCCGATTTAGGACTCAGTCGGTATGATTTCAATGAAATGTGTTGTTGTCATGGAAATAATAAATCCTTTTATATAATAGCAGCGACTAAAACTGGGCATGAATTTAACGAGCAGCATACGAGTTTTGCAGACGATTTTACATTTAAGAAAACTGTATTTTCTCGAATTAAATTTCTTTTTATCATCTAATTTAAAGAATATTTTGTGCATCATATTTTAAAACGAAGTGAAATATTTAGTAGTTTTTTTTGTTGTTGTTGTTAAAAATTAATCAATTTTGCTATTTTAAAAAAATTGTTATATTCTAAGAAATGCTATTTTTTTAAAGAAGTTCTTTAGTAGAGTTTTATGTATGTTGTAAAAAAATTGCGGAAATGGTTTATTCTTTAGAACAAAGAATATTTATAGTATAAACATTGAAAACTTGGTGTAATAGCTGTTGCACTCTTTTGAAAAAATACCTAAATACAAAATTTATTACAATTATGTATATTAAATTCATGGTAATAGGGAAAAAATACTACCTCCATTTTAAATGAACCATAATCATTATGGCAACCTAGAATCATCACCTATCATTGGATATCATTGAATTAGTCACGCATGATTGGTTTTAATAGAATGAAGAAAACATTTATTAATATCCTTTTAAGCTTTGATTTGCTTTTCATAAAACTTTAAATGAGTAACGAAAATTCTGCAACGAGTATATATATTATAATTCAAAGCATTCTGTTGGGTAGTTTTTGCGCTATTATGTGCAGACAGATAAACGAACATTCCAGATGACGAATATGGGTGCTACGTATATGATTATCCTTTACAGAACATAATGTAATGGAATAGTTTTGAGTGTATGTGTAAATGAATCATGAATTATGCATAGTTTGTTTACAATACCCAACACGCATAATAAATCTTATTAACATATATCACTTGCAGATCAATTCAATTATTTCAACGCAAGTTAGAGTTTGGAAAGACATACAGGCAGACGGCTAACTAAATAGAAATCATAAACACTTTCAACTATGTTGGAAAGCGTTAAAAACACATGTTAAGTTGAAATTTGACATTTAGCAATTTATTTAAATAGACGGAAGCATATTTGAACTCTTTTGTATAGCCCTGTAGTTTTCCTACTATCTTTAAATACACGCCATTATTTAGCTAAAATCTATTAAAAACCGAAACATGCTTTAAACTAATGATATCACACTTCCTGATTACCATCCAGAGCCGGCTATTAATCCAATTTTTGAGTGCCTCTGTATATCATTTCATTTCTATTCTTTAAACATATCGTAATATACTTAAAGCTGTTCAACGTAAAAAATGCATAACTCATTTACAAACCACCTTTAATATATTTACTTACACACTTAGTAAGGAGTGTGAATTCTTTTGTTTAGCCCTGTATATGATTTGCACCAATATACACAGCGTAACATGCAAAAATTTAGTGAAACTTAAAAAAAAAAATCATATCAAAACTAAAAACTTCAAGCAATTATCGTTAGCTTACAGCATTTTTGATGCTGCATAGTTTCCGAAATCTTTTGTGTGTCCCTGTAAATACTTCGTATTTTCTATTACACAGTAAGTAACGCGTAGTAAACCTAAGCAACTTATAACAATTTTCTTATATGTGTAACAAAATTAAAATATGCCGCAAAGTATGTTCCTTTCTATACCGTTATGTTACATAATTATTTTATGTGGCCCTGTAAATGAATAATACTAATTCTTTGTGCAGCATATTCTACATCATTTGTATTTTAATTTAATTCATAAATGCATATTAATTTCATTATGTTCGGACGGGTGTAATATCATCAAAAAGTACTTGAAACTTTTTCCCCCGTCGGCCGTAATATAACGGAATACTTTTGACTGTCCCTGTTTTGGAAATCTGATTAAATAACTGGACAAAATTCTTCAACAAATATATATTTAAAGTTTCAAACGATTTGGTTTGGTAGTTTTTGCTTTGTTATATGCGGGCAGACAGACAGACGAACGGTTCAGAGACGAGCATAGGTGATACGCATTTATAGAATTACCAACGTATCTAAAAAAAGAGTTAATTTAAAAGTGCATGCCGAAATTTAAAACGCATTTCCAGCAATTATTACTTAAAGACAGTACAGTAACCGATTTCTTCTTGTGTGCCCCTGTAAATGAACGTTAAATGCTATAAATACCAAATACCCTATTCTATCATAATCATCTTATACTGAAATTCAGTGATTTATATCAGTTTCAATACATTTGAAATAGTGTATTTCATTAATATACACTGCAAGCGATTTTCCCCCATAGACTATGATGTGATGCAATCTTTTGGGTGTACCTGTAAATGAACTGTTAATCCCGCATACTTAATATACAATACAGGACATGACTAGGTGACATAAAAAAGGTAAGGTTTAAAAGATACCCAGATAAATAAATAGATATATAAGATATCCTGTTCTCAAAAGTACTTACATTCTTTGAATGTAAAAAATAATAAAAGTCGGTAATCCGAAGGTTGTTGTTTCACGGATTTTGATTTCAAAAGAGTCGTACCCATGAAAACAGTATTTTTCTCTATTATTGCGCAGACGCCACCAAAATCAAAATTATATGGATTGCATTCAAAATCAGACGGTAAAAGCGAAAGTTCATTTTCGAATAAGATCCACTCCACAGCGTTAACCTCCTTATTTTGCTTCAGTGCCAAGTGACGTCAACTACCGTCTCAACACAGCACCTAGCGCTCTCAGCGCCATCTATTATTTGTAATTCGAACTAAAATCCAGAATCTCAGGAAAAAAACTTTTGACCTTTTACATGACTCTCGTGCAAGAATTTTTTAAATATCTGTAAAAGTTTGCAAGTTATTGATTTTTAAAATCGTTCAGTCCTTTTCAGGACACCCGGTATATGTAACCTTATTTAATTGGATAGTGTTCCAAAAGTTGCATATTGAAGTACTTTAAAATTAAAATATTTTAGGAAACGAAGTAAAATCTAAAATTAGATATCAGCTGACAAAAAGATTAGTTTTTGTGTATTATTTAAATTATTAGGGGAGGTGTTAAAATAAGTAAATATGGCAAAGGTTACTTCACTGAAGTACTGCAGAAGAATTGATCTGGTACATTTAGCAGACGTGCTAGACGTAAAAATTGCAGAACATGACAAAATAGCGATAATTATCGAGAAAATACAACGTTCGGATAGTTATGATGAGCAATTTGCGCTTACGCAAGTCGGGTTCATAATAAAAGACAGGGAAGATCAACTGGCGCAGGAAAAAGAGCAGCTGGCGCAAGAAAAAGAGAAGGAAAGATTAGAAATGGAAAGAGAAGAAAAACAAAAAGAAAGAGAGTTTCAGTTAGAACAAATTAGGTTAACGCAAAACGCGGACAGAAGAAGCTCCATTTCGAGTAATAGATCAGAAAGAGCGCCTAAAATTTCATTAAAGGGAATTATGCAAAAATTTGATCCAGAAAAGTCCGATATCACTTTATTTCTTAACTTATTTGAAAGACAAGCCGAGAGATCCGGGATAGAAAGCGACGATCTTGTGACACACTTGTTGGCATTACTGCCCATAGAGATCGCAGAATTAATATTACGCGAACAAAAAGAACTTGTGGACAACTTTGAGCATGTAAAATCAGTTTTATTGGCAAGATACAGACTTAGCCCAGAAGCGTATCGTCAAAAACTAAACAAACATGCGAAAAATCCAAACGGCCCTTGGAAAGATCTAATTTTTGAATTAAATAGCTTTCAAAACGGGTGGTTAAATGGGATAGGTATCACAAAATTTGAAGAGCTAAAGGACTTATTAATAACGGAACAGATTAAAAGGCGTGTGCCGGCGGAGATAAGGGAACACTTCATTGATTCGTGGGCGTCGTATAAAAATCCGGAAACTCTAGTGAAAGATCTGGACGGCTACGAAGAAATAAAAAGCGTGCAAAAACGGACATGGAAAGATAGGTATTCGGCGGAAAAAAAGTTCGAAGGGTCGAGAGATGAGGAAAAAGAACCGGAAAAAAATCAGGAAATAAAACCAAACTGGCGAGAAAAAAATGATAAAGAGGACAGGCAGAGAACTTTCGAAAAAACGACGAAAAACACTTGTTTCGTTTGTGGAGATCCGAGCCACTGGAAGCGAAATTGCCCAGAAAATAAGAGAAATATAACAAACATTGCGAATGTTCATCACATTCAGGAAGGGACAAATTTCAAAGATAATTTTAAACCTTATCTAGGTCAGGCGAATATAAATGGAAAAAAATGCACGACGCTACGAGACACAGGAAGCCAGTATGACGTGATTCCCGAAAGATTAATTAAACCAAATCAATTAGATGGTAGGGAAATTTACGTAAAACAACCACTAATAAACGATGTAAGGAGGTTACCTACGGCGGACATTACATTAAATATTGAAGGGTTAGGAAGCTTAAAAACGAAAGCTATAGTGGCGGATAAAAGCACAGACTTGTCATATTATATTTTGGGTAACGACACTCAAAAAGAAATAGATAAAATTAAAAGAAACACCTCCCATAATAGATTCAAAACAAAACCAGAACTAAAATGCTCTTTTGCTGAGAGAACAGGAGAAAAAGAGAATAGCTCCCAGTCAAATATGACAGGAAAGATGTCAGATGTGAATTCGAAGGGAAGGGGTGTAAAAAGGACGCAAGAAAATAAATACGTGAATTTCGGATTAGAAAAATCTTTGTTCCGGAAGGAAAGAAAAGAACAAAAAGCAGAACAGACCAGACAATGGTTTAAAGAACGTTTTAAAAATCATAATTCGGGCTACTCAAACGGTAAAGTCAGGGAAAAGCCGCAAAATAAACAGCAGGAGGCGGAAAACACCGAATACAAAGCCAGTAGACAGGGAAAATTGGGAAAGATGCCAGCAAAAACTGATCAGGTTAAAAGCGACAGAAAAATGGGATTCAACAGATACGTTAACAAAAGGGATGCATCGACGTGGGACAAAGGGTCAGGTTTAAAAGAAGATAAGTCATACGACCAAGCAAGTAGTACGATGCGAAAAAGAGTTAATACTATAAGTACCGTGAAAGATTACTCGGAAAAAGTAGCGGGGAGAGTTGAAAATTCCCACAATCAGAGTAAATATATTGTTAAATCCCCTAAAAAAAGCAAAGAACAACAGCATGGCAGAGCGAATCCATGTATAAATACACTTGTCAAAGTTAAACTGTTGTAAAAATTGAACAAGTTAAACTCTAGAATAAGCTAGGTGTAATATATTAATTCCTATTTTGTTTTTGTGTGTAAATATTAAAGTACTAGATTTAGTATGTGGTTTATTTTTATAAAGTGTAAATTCTTAATGTACCTAGAATGGTAGGTACAAAAGGATATGATAACATAATAAAAATAAAAGGTTTAAAAATAAAAGGTGGTTGAGGTAGGTTGCGAAGATAGACATTAACTGTGCAGCCTTACCAGAATGCTATTACTACTAAACCTGGAAAAGATATCAAGCAGGCAAATGTTAGGTGTAGGGCGAAATAACGCCTTGAAAAAAAAAAGTATTAAAATGTATATTTTTCTTTATTTTCCAAGTAATATGTTTTGTTAGAGGGTAGCGAACTAAATGGATGTCTTATACCAGAATAAAATGTGTATATATACAGATATTGTTGTAAACTAATAAGTGAAAAAAAAAAGGAGTAGAATAGTAAGTAATGATTTTCTTTTTGATTTTTTTTTTCGTGTGTGAGCCATTCATTAGATTTTGAGCTACCTTATTGTCATGAATATTTCGTCTTGCAGCCAAAATATTCACTTGAGGAAGGGGGAAGGGGTAGTTGTAAGACTTCCCGCCTCACACAGAGAGAACTGAAAGCAACACCGAAGGTGGCACTGTCACTACTAAGTGGCAATCGAAATATATAGCAATTAGCGCATCCCTTTGATACAACGGCGTGTCAAATGTGATGATAGCTCGACCACCCATCGAAATAGATGTATCAATTAGCGCATCCCTTTGGGATAACGGAGTGTCAAATGTAACTATAGGTCGACCACCCGGGGCACAGCTTTCAAGTACCGAAAGAGGTAAGATCTTCCCACGAACGGAGAAAGAGGGGTGCAGTGCGCAAAAGAGAGTGGAATGCACAGGTGCTCTCAAGAGGAGGATAAAAAGAGGGAGAAGGGTGACAGACTGGACTTGTTTTGTTGCCTTGGAGAGAGGAGCGGAGAGCACAGGATTGAGTGGTGCTCGGAGGATGCGAGACTTTGAAAAGTCTGCGGAGAATGCACAGACTGTATGCATCAAGTTAAGCTGGCTGCCACCTCTTGATTAATTCCCAAACTGGACTAATGAACTTTATGTTGTGATTAAAATACTATGATTGAATAATCTGTTTACAGATGTACTTAAAATGTAAATAAATTACAATTAGATTACTAAAGCAGAGTAGTTCATGATCATAAGCCTCGGAAGTAGCCTCACCGCTTTTCGCTACCAAAATCTACTAGAGGCTTCACAATTATTTAAACTTACTGGTGAGAATTCAGAACCCCTAAATAAAAATTCAGCCAGATGCGGAATGCCACATTGTTGCCACATCTGTCTGATATTTACTATTGGGGGATTCCGAATTCTCACCAATAAGCTTAAATAATTATTATTGTTTTAAAAGATATGTACTCCACAAATAAAATAAAATAAAATTGCTGTTCAAAATTTACCGTTGTGAATTCCACACGCCCTTTCCGACGCAGTAGTCTGCCCGTCGGGGCAATCTAATTTTAATTCCAAACTTACAAGAATATACAGTTAGTTCTCATTAATTCGAAATCGGATAAATCGAATCTTCGCTTAATTCGAACCAAACATGAGGTCCCGAAATTTTCAATGGCAGAATATCATTAAAAATTTATATTAATTCGAACTCATTTTCTTTTGACCTCGTTTAATTCGAACTAACGAGAATTCCAATTTTTCATTTTTCCTTACTTTCTTACAGACTTTAGATCCTTGAAATAACTTTCTTTATTTCATTTTCGTCAGAATTGATCTGAACTGCAATAACTTATAGTAACATATAATCCCATGCATTTGATATCTGCTTTCTTAGTGACCCGTCTGTCCATCAATGACACCTCCACCTCTTCTTCCATTGTGCTTGTTCGTAATCCGTTAATTAGTTTATGCATTTATATCTTCTAATTTAATATTATGATAATTTAATATTATTCGCACACTCCTTATATTTTGTAAGGACTCTGGCACCACTATTAATGATAAGAAAAATTATATTTAATTTTTAAGAAACAGAATTCGCAAACACCACATCGATTCGCAATTTTAGCAATATTTTTCTTCAGTGAAATACATTTAAAATACTGTAAAAATAAATTTAAGCCGAAATAAATTTAAAATATATAACATTAATTTATTTGTAATAGTATTATCCCTTTAAACACGTTTTTCCTCTAAAATTTCCATAATTCGAACTCTGGATAATTCGAACATTTCTTGTGGTCCCGATTAGTTTGAATTCACGAGAGCCGACTGTATATAAAAAAAGATTTTACAGTGGAAGTTTAAAGTAACAAGTTTTTAATTTCTAAAAGAGTCATTTGTAAATTCCCGTATCAGTCAATTATATTATCATTTTACGAACAGAATTTTTCTTTGCTTGAAAGGATTAATCACGTTTTGAAAACAGGTATAGATAGACATGCCGATAGTCACATTTTTTATTCTTTCTTTTAACATTTGTACTTAAAATGTTTATTTTTACTTTTTTCATTCAGACAGGTGCGCATTTATTCCGTGTTTATTCCATGAAAACTGTGTGACTGCCCATAAGGCATGAAGACGTCACTGCAACGTCGTTGTGAAGACACATTGTGACTTTGTGACCATCGATTGTCGATGTGACGTCACGTGACGTCGATGTGAAGTCACAGTGACTAAAATGTGAAGTCGTTATGGCCGTTTTAGAGCTCTTTTGTGACGTTTCACAAAGTGGTCACAATGTGACAAATTTGTGAAAAATGTATCATTTGTGACTAATTTGACATTAACATTGTGACGAAACTGTGACAGAAGCAACGATATTTAAATTGCCAGAAACATGCTTTCTAAAGTAAATAACATGTTTTGAAGAATATTTGTAATTTTTTAAAATTTTTTAATAAAGTTACATCTTAGTAACAAAGTGTCGTCACTGAGTGGTGGCATTTTGGTCACAGATGTTATGTGACCAAAGTGACTCACAGTGACGTCACAATGACGTCACTGTGACCATGCATGCTATGAGGGTGATTTATTAAATGCTAGAATAATTGTCATGTTTTGCGCTTTCTATGTGCTAAAAACTTTTAAGGAATTTCGGCTTATTTAATAACTTGTAGTGGCTATTAAATAACACAAAACTTACTTTTAAAGTTTAATGGAAAACAAATTGCCTAAAAGTAGCAGCTTTGACACTAGCCAATTTTCTTCCGTGAAGACGAAGCGTCAATATAATAAACAATCAAGAAAATCTATTTCTAATTCTTGCTACATTCGATAACATGGCTTTAAAGTTTTAAAAAAAAGTAGGTAATAAAAACTACAGAATCAAAACAGAGGAAGTGATGGTTGTACATTTAATTGTCTGAGCGAAGCGAAGTCTTTATACTCAGAGATACGTAACGATATTAAAAGTCAAAAAAAATCTTTCGTCAAGCAAATCTCAAAAAGTTCTTGTCGGATTTTGATTCTGTTTGTACCAATAGATACCTATGAAGGTAATCTGGTGAATGCACTACATACGAAAATTTAGTTCCAAATAGTTTAAAAGTTATATTAAAAAAACTGATAAAAAAGCACAATTTATTTGCATACGTCACAGAAACTTGGTGTGCGTCATTTTTCAACGGCTTGATGTTTCCATTAGATTCCCAAATTTAAGCACATGGAGCAAGGAAAACTAGCAAACAATTTTTATTTAAGTACAATAAAACATATTTAAACTTAAACAAATTGGAAAAGAAATGTTTTATTATTATTATTATTATTATTATTATTATTATTATTATTATTATTATTATTATTATTATTATTATTATTATTATTTATTTTATTTAAAAGAAAAAAGCCATAATACTTAATAACTTAATATCTTAGATTTTGCGATAATTTTTATAATAGCATTTTGTAATCGCGATTAGAATCATGTATTTCATGCGTGCAAATTGGAAACAATTCGTTCGTGTTTAAATAAAAGATGAGTTTGACATGCGTACTTTAGATATTACTTTTGATACTACTTAGTTATCCCGTCGACCAAAAAATGATCGCCAAATTATAAGATTAAATGCCAATAATGTATGATCGTGAATGTCACATTTAATTGCATTAAATACGATAGACGCATTTAAAAGTCATCAAATGATTTTTATTTTGCACTTTTTAATTGTATATTTATTAATATTCTACTAAATATTTTTTTTTTTATTTGAAATAAAAAGTATGCCAACATGTATAATTTGGCTATTAGCATAGCGATTTATAAAATTTCGCGAAATTGGTCGACGGGGTAACCAAGAAACACCTTACTTTTAATCATAGATTATATTCTGTTATTTTTTTTTAATTACTTAATGTTATTTCTTACTAAGCAATCTGAGTTAACCGCCGATTTTTGCGTGATTGCACGTATTTTATATCGTTGAATTTTATAAAAACACATAATGACAGACGTCATATACGCTCTAAGTTGGCGCGATTGCAACAGAAACGATTATTAAATTAGGCGAAATTTGGCGATTTTATGTCTCACATGGTAACTTGTTTATTTTGTTTCACCAATTATTTAAAAAAGAAACAATAATTAAGCTATAAATAAACAGTTATAAATAAAAAACATAATAATATACAGAATGAAAAATATAAATATCACAAAATATCATAAATATTAACATTTAGATCAATATTCAAAAACTATCACCAAAACAAAGTTTTCACCAATTTATGGGAAAAAAAATTGCTCTACGTAGTGCTTATTTGACATCCGTACCATGTTTGTATGTAAAAATAAGTATAAACGTTCATAAGATTTGTTTATGTAGCTATTTGCAACAAATCTCAATTTCTGAAGTCCAAACTGGAGATAACTTATAAAAACGCCAAGGTAAAATTGGAAAAGTACCACGAAATTAGGGCAGGTATATCATATACGCATCAGGTTTGGAGCAAATTTGGCGAAAATCATTTTTGAATATTAGTTACATATATATTTTTCAATTATTTTCTATTATTTTAAAAAGGAAATAATAAATAAGAACACGATTAATTAATAAATATCGAAAAAATATTTTTATATAATTTGTAAAAACAAAATTTATTAATAAATAAACAACAGCCGGGTTACCAAGCCATGCAAAATTACGATATTTTGGAGACAATTATGTAGAAGAGTTCCATATTCTTTTCTAGCTTTTTTGGCGAGCTTTTTTATTTATTTACTTAATTTGTTGGCATTAGATGAATCGATGTGATTTTGATCTTCAGCCTTTGGGGTTGCATTTTTAATACTTTCCAAAAAGTTGAAAAGTGTTTATGAATTCGATTTGTCTGTCCTTCTGGCCATCCGTCCGCCTGTCTTCGCTCTAATACCCGTAAATATACGCTTATTTTAATGCAATTGGTAAACCTTATTAAGATCCCCTAGGCATGGTTGGTATTATATATGATGTATGTGGGATTAAAGTTCCTTTGGAAGGGCACCCAAAAGAATCCGATTACATTATGGTCTATGGGGAAAAATGTTTACAGAGTATTTTAATGATATTATGCCATTGCAGATGGATTGAAACTGATGTAAATCACCGAGTTTCACAACGATTACGTTAGATCAGGACATTCATAGCATTTTAAATTCATTTACAGGGACACACAAAAGATATCAGCTACAATACTGTGTTTTAGTATCAATTGTTGAAATGAATTTTCAATTTCAACATACGCTTTTAAATTTAACTATTTTTTAGGTACGCTCGTAATTTTATAAATACGTAGTCCTTACAGTCGTCGTCTAATTCGGAGTTTTTCTCCCTATCCGTCTGTCCCCATCTAACACCACTAAACTACCCAACCAAATCGTTTGAAATTTTAAATATATATTTGGTGCCAAATTTTGGTAAGTCATTTAAAATTTTAGTAAAATTGGATACGTAGTTCAAATACAGGGACAGTCAAAAGTATTGCGTTACATTACGGTCGATGGGTTGAAATAGTTCCAAGTGCTTTTTTAATAACACCGTCGAAACAAAGAAATTGAGAAGCATTATAATATAAATTTTGTAGAATATGCCGCACAAAGAATATTTATTATTCATTTGCAGGGTACTACAAAAGAATTCCGAACCATAATGGTATGTGGGGTAGAGGGGCATTATTTTTTTCAATCACGAGATTTTCTCATTTGTCATTACAAGGTCTTTTAATTAATAACTTATTCAGGTGAAACTGCATAATCGAGTTCACTTTGGCGTATTTGACCTGCATGTTTTGCTGAAAAAAAATGTGCTCAGATTTTTAAATAACTGGTGATGATACTTTGGCAGCTCAAAGCTTGTGCAGGCGAGATATTCGAATCTCGTGTCGTACTTTATACTGCAAGCATTGCCAATTCCTTTTATTCAATGCATACTAAAGCGAAATACTGCTCAACTTCTTGAAAATAAGGTTGAAAAGAAAGCAAAACAGCTTATGTAGTGACCAGTATGCACTACACATTTAAATCTGAATGATCATATCTGGAACACACTCAAACAACGCATCGTATTCCTTTTTTGGTGTTTTCGGGATTTTTATGTATCACCTTTTTAAAGAGAGAATTTCCTAAATTCTTATCAAGAACCTCATCGCATCAATAGAAATCAGATGTAGATATTATACTATTGTATATATTAACTATTTAAGGGGTTCACGCACCTTATAAAAAATTCCCTCTTTTTATTCAACCATCATGGTTTGTGCCATATTTAGGTACTAAAATTGGTGTGGAGTGTTTTTATGTTCTTGATGTAATTTCAGAGTTCAAATTCAGATGCAAGATATTTTAGTGTTTAATTATCTGTATTACTTTTAATGTATTGCGTACTTCCAATTTTATACCCATGCATGGCTGTTTTGCATAGTTTACTTCCCCATTTTTTAACCGTGTAATCGAATTAATATAGAATATTTTGCAATTCTATATTTCCCTTTTGTCCTTTTCGTCTTTTGAACTTGAGGCAGTTACTGGGTAATTAAAGGTAGCATCTTACTTTTTTCTTTACTTTTCGCAAGTTATTACTAAATCTATGTTCTCAGCAATATCGCTCAGACTAATCCCTCTGAGGGAAGTCCTAGTTTTCATTATTTACTATTGATCTGCTGCTTACAATTTTACATATTAATCTGATTGAATAGAAAATCATTTTTAAATTTCAACTGTGAATTCACTTAAACAATTATATAAAATACGAATGAACATTTCGGTTTCGGTCTCGGTTTCAACGCAGACGGTTTCTGCTACAGCTGAATTGACCTCTAATTGCATACAAACTGGTTAATTTTCGGAATTATTTCCCGTTAAATGGAGGCTAGATGGCAATTCCTCAGCTACATTTTCAGTTGAGTGCATATATATTGATGCGTCATCTTCTATATTAGATTCTAATTCCATAAAAATTTTCTTTTCTTCATGATCGTTTTCGGTTTTTAACACGTCAGTGGATTCTGTTTCAATAAGTGAGCGAAGAGCTTCGGTTCTCACCGGTTATGGCAGTTTTTCGAATATAGTGGACAAGTATTCAACATTTGGAAGTTTATGGATTTTGGGATAATCAGTGTTGGACGACCCCTGTTTAAAGCAGCTACATAAAGATCTTCTTTTTAGGTGCGTTCGTAATTATGTAAATACGTAGCACCTATAGTTGTCGTTCAGTCCGTCCGTCTGTCCGTCCGTCTGTCCGTCCGTCTGTCTTTCCGTCTGTCTGTCCGTCCGCATATAACAACGCAAAAACTACGCAATCGAATCTTTTGAAATTTAAAATGTATAATTATTACATAATTTTGTCGAGTCATTTCAAATTTTATGAGAATCGGATGGATAGATCAATTACAGGGACAATCAAAAGTATTCCGTTACATTACGGTCAATGGGGAAAAAAGTTTCAAATGCATTTTAATCGTTTGAAATTTAAAATACATAATTATTACATAATTTTGTCGAGTCATTTGAAATTTTATGAAAATTGGATTCATAGATCAATTACAGGAGCAATTGAAAGTATTCCGTGACATTACGGTCAATGGGGGAAAATGTTTCAAATGCATTTTGATCGTTTGAAATTTAAATTACATACTTATTACATAATTTTGTCAAGTCATTTCAATTTTTTTGAAAATAGGATGCATAGATCAAATACAGGGACAATCAAAAGTATTCCGTTACATTACGGTCAATGGGTAAAAATGTTTCAAATGCATTTAATGGTGTTACACTCATTTGAACATAGTAATATTGATATGCATCATAAAGTACATATTCTAATATAGATTTTGCATAATCTGTTGTGCAAAGAACATTTGTTATTGATTTACAAGGCCAAACTAAAGTATTCCATTACATAATGAGTATAGAGAGAACATTGTTTGGTGCGCATTTTAATTGTAATTAACTATTTACAATTTTATGAGATTGATATATGAGAGTGATATTTTTAAAACTTCGTTATCGCACGAACGCACCTCATTTGCTACGCTTCACGTGCAATTTCCAACTTGTTTTTTCTCGTTCTTCTTCAGCATAATTGTTTGGATAACTTGATTTAAACGGGGATCGTGTTTATTACAGGATTTGGTTTGAGGTTTCTATTTCGATCGCGAATGATAGTAATTTTGAGACGTTTTTCGATTTTTTTCTTATACGCTGCAGTTGATTTGGAAACAGTATTTAATCTATTGTGAGTTAACTCGTTCTTGCACAATTCTCCTGATCCAGTTTTGATGACAGTTGCTGGACTCATACTACTTTGAAAAGTATCATTATATATTTGATGAAACTCGGCAAAGAAAAATCGCCTGAGAAACTTATAAAAAAAGTAACTCAAGAAAATTATACCCAAGAACAGAAAATCCGCCATTCTCAGATAGGGGTCAGTAATTATACTGATAAAATACTTCAAAAATGAAACATAATATATTTTTGGTTAATAAGACTATTGTTAATTAAGTGCACCATGTAAATTGTTGATTATGCGGTTATGTGCATTATTAACAAATGAATTGTAATAATTTCCTTCTGATTTACTTTAAAAATTATATGATGTCTTAAATTTTTTTTTTAAATCATCTGAAATAAAATTAGTTATTTTTTAAAATAATAAAATAATCATAATATTTAAATTTTTTAATAGTATCTAATATAGATACTTCATTTATCTACTTTATGACACCGCAGAATTCTTAAACAATAACAGTTTGAAAATTTCTGAACAATTAGTAGCCCAACAAAGCGCTTCATCATATATTCAACAATGTCCACAATACACTCAATATCAATTTTCTTGTTCACCAACAATACATACTTTGTTACAACAATGAAATAACATTAATTTTTAATGTATTTCTTCAGTCTAATTTCTGACCTTAATCTGAGAATGGCGATTTTTCTGTTCTTGGGTTTAATTTTCTTGAGTTACTTTTTTTACAAGTTTCTCAGGCGATTTTTTTTTGGTGAATTTCATCAAACAAATGATGAGAATTTTCAAAGTAGTTTGAGTCCAGCAATTGTCATCAAAGTTGGGCCAGGACATTTGCGTAAGAACGAGTCAATTTACAATAGACTTAATACTGTTTCCAAATTACCTATGCCATCTAAGAACATTTTTGAAGAAAGTCACAAAACTACTAGCACTCGCAAACGAAATAGAAACCTCAAACCAGATCCTGTAAGAAATCAATTCCAGATTAAATCAAGTTATCCAAAAAATTATGTTGAAGAAGAACAAGACTTGAAGAAAAAAGAAGATCTTTATGTAGCTGCTTTAAACAGAGGTCGCCCAAGTGGTTATCCCAAAATCCATAAACTTCCAAATGTTGGATACTTACCTACCATTTTCGAAAAACTGCCATATCCAGTGACAACTGAAGTTCTTCGCACACTTGTTGATGCAGAATCCATTGATATGATAAAAACCGAAAATGAACTTTTTACTGAATTAGAATCCAGTAAAGAGAAAGGCGCATCAGTTTATATCCATTCAAATGAAAATATAGCTGAGGAAGTTCCATCTAACCTCCATTTAAAGGCAAATGATTCCAAAAATGAGTCCGTCTGTATGTATCTGGAGGAGAGTTCAGTTGAAACAGAACCAATTTGTGCGAAGTTGCAGAGCAATTCAGCCAGATCAGAACCATTGAATATGATGTTAGATGAAAATATAACAGAAGAAGGATCAACTTTTATAACATCTAAAATTCCTAAAAAGAAGAAAAAGAGGTTCAGGAAGGTACGAAAGTTCTTCAGTCGGTTTTCTTGTATCCCTAGGGTAAAAGACTGATGAAGAATAGAAGCGGAGAGTTTTTTCATATGACAATACCTGCTTAATAAATAAAAAATAACTCATAAGATCCATAAAACACAAGTTCAAAAACAGTTACATTTCTATAGTCATCCCTTTTTAATGTGTTATGTAAATTCACAAATAGAAGTTAAAAATGATTTTTATTTCAATCAGATAGAGATATAGAATTGTAAACAGCAGATCAATAGTAAATAATAAAAATAAAATCCACAACCATCACTTCTTATGTCTTCTTTCAATTGTTTTAATACATTTTATAACTTTAACCTTTTGCAATCCACGTTAAAATCTTAATTGCCTTCCCTCAAATCCACTCTTGTTTATTTTCTTTATGTTCATTTGTTGTTAGCTGTATGAGTGTCACTGGATTTGTAATTATACTTAGTATGTCACCGTTATAGTAGAAATTTGTACGGGCCGTAATTTACAGGCCGAGGCCCGGCCCATCCTATTTATATTTTTACAAATCTAGGCCCAGTCCGTACAGAAATCAGTGAAAATAGGGACACAATTTTTACTATTTCTAAAAAAAAAAATAAAAAAAAAATTGATTTTTATCATATAATTAGCATTTTTTTAAAGAATACTGCATAGATATCTATGGAATGATTTTACATTATATTTTACAGGAAATACACATTAGCAACATTAATGATTTACTTAGATTCTTAGTCTTTCAACATTCAAATAAAGATTCATTAAAAAAAAAAAAATAGTATGGCTTAGAATGAAAGAAAAAAAAAAAAAAAGAAAAAGAAAAATATCGTAACTTTTGAAGCGGTATAATAAAAGTAGATTTATAAAAATATTTCTACATCATTTTATTAAATATTTCATATCCAAATTCCTTTTCAAATCCAAAGGAGCTACTTTCTTATACATTTCTGAAATATATATATTTTTTTCTTTAACGAAAAAAAATAGCAGGTGTTTTTATTCCGAAAATTTGTAACCGAATGACGTTATCCATATTTTGATACAAGCAATTTAAGAAAATACTCTCAAAGTTAGCGTTTTGCATAGAATTTCTTGAAGCAAGAGCATGGGAAAGGATAAAAATCTGCAACCATTTGACAAGAATCTCTCATATCTCAACAACGTTATACAAGTATTGTATTTACCAAAAATGAAAAACACTATTCGATTCCAAATCCCTTCAATAGTCAGCTAGTCAATTTTGTACTTTTACAGTTAAAAATTAGTCAGAAAATATTTCAAACTTTCACGTTGTTGAGAAATGAATTTAAGAACCACCAAGAAGCTTATATCCAAAGATTACGCTAATATAAGTTCTTTATCGCTATTTATATTTTTTTAAATCATGTTGTCAGCCCTATACATCTTGAAAACAATTAAGTTTAGTTCCGACCCGGCTCATCCGTATGTAGAAAAACAATGCACGCTTGATCTCTGCCCAGCACGAGTCTACTAAAAAAATATTATGTTCGGGTTACATACAATGTAACTGTCCGATGCCGATCTCTAAACTGTATAAGTTACATTTTTGCATTGATGTTGTCAAACTAGTATCGGCTCATGCCGCACATTTATATTTATTCTCGTTCAAGTCATAGTCACTAAAAATAGTGTGACTTTTACAATAATTCATTATTGGCATGTAATCTTATAGTTAGGTGATAGTTTTTTGGTCGATGGGATAACCAAGTAGTACCGAAATAAGGTATTATAATTAATGAAATAAATAAAACTGTACGACGAAACGCAATTTTCACCTTGAAGTAAACACAAAATACATGACATGAACATTTAAAAGTTTTAACTGTTTTACTTAAAATGCGATTAAAACAACCAAAGAGATGTTACAAGCTAAAAATAGGCATTTTATTTAAATCTTTATTGCACCGTCTGCCACATGCGGCACATACCTAAAGGCATTGTAATTCTCAGTAGCGCCAATTTTTCAAAAATATTGGGTGGGCTCAAAATTTTTTTTAGCAAAATGACACATTTTTCCACCTTATGACTAAAGATGATAATTCAAAATTAGATTATGTTTTTTCTCTAAGCAAGCTTTTAAATTATTAAAATTTTATAAATAAATTTACTAAATTATACTGTCGCAAGTTTTTTATATGTTATAAATGTATTAATATTTATTGTAACTAATATAAAAACTGCTGATTATTGAAAGTGTAAAAAACTAAATTTCAAGAAAAGAAAATAATACATTTTATCACCTGAGTGCGTTTATCAATTCAAGACGATAAGAAAGGGAGCAAAAAAATAGTTTTCGTAACAAATTTTTATTTTACTTTTGCTAAAGAGGTTTTCAGTGCTCCTGTAATTCTAACCGATGTCCTTACTATTTTCCATTGAAAATTTTGTGGGCATTAAAAAAACAAATTTCATTTCGCGATTAAATAAATAAAAAAAACAAATTACGTATTAAACAAATTGAAATTGGGTGGGCTCACGCCCCATGGGCCTATATAAGCTGGCGCCAAGGATAATTCTCATTATATACCTAGAATTTGACCAAGAGGATCACTGTAACTGATCAAGAACAGGCCAAAGAATAAAATTACACTTATTTGTTCCATGTCAGATGGCTGCATATCACAGAAAAATTAGAATTTGTTCTTCGAAAAAAAAAAAAAAAAAAAAAAAAAAAAGAATCAAACAACAACAACAAAAATCGATCGAGGTATTAAGGCAAAGTTTACTTTTATTATTTTTGCTAATTACTTAAAAATATTAATAAAAAAATATTGCAGAGTGTTAAACAGATATAATTCATTTAAGCCCATTTAATTGCAAAATATAGCAATACATTATTTAAAAACTCAAGTTGTGTATATAGACTATACGCCATAAAATATGAAATTTTAGTTCAAATTTTGAAATTTATTTATTTATTTTTTTACTATTTTCCCCCTTATTAGACCAATATATATATTTCAAATATTTTTTTTCCATAAAAATAGAAAAAATCGTACAGTGAAGGATTAAAACATCTTAGTACTTTCAAGCCTATCCTAGATCTTCATCAGAGAACATTTTAATAATTAATTGTTGTTTATTTATACAAATACGTCACTTCTTCCTGAAAATAAGAGAACCTTAGTTTTAGCTTGTAACATCTCTTTCATTATTTTAATCTTCTTTTAAGTAATTACAGATTTTTTGTAAGATATTATATTTAAAATATTCTGCTAAATTACGTTTTACCGGTTATATTCTGAAAGGAATTTGCACATGGGCTGAAAATGCACAGAACGCAGCTTATACATGAAACAAGGCGTCTAAAATAAGATTTCGGGATGCAAGTTATATTCAGCTATTTTTTACATGATTCAAAACTTAAAATTGAGAGCGGTTAACCTCTATTTCCCCTTCATGAATGCACACAAACCGTACTGACGCAGGTAACCACTTAATCGTGGTTGTCTATCACCGGAAGTGCACCTACGCTGTCCAATTACTTAAGAATTCGTGCATTTCTTTAAAAATTGTGAGGGTATATACTTTTTAATGAAATTTTCTTCCGATATTCTGTTTATTCTCAAGTTAAAAAAAAAAAAAAAAATCTACAATTTTGGCAGATTTTTAAAGATTTCGAGTGAATCATTTTCCAGTCAATCAAATAATTGAAAATTATGAACATTTTTATAACCTCCAGTATATATAAGGCCAAAATACTATTTTTATTTTCACTGATTCGGAATAACCATCTTAAAAAATATAAATATAATAAGTACAGTGAAATATTTCATAAAAATATCTAGTTCTACATTCAGCAAATTTCCGAACAGAAGACAGAATTAAGACTAAAAAAGTTATTTACTAAATTTAACCCCTTCGGGTTTGTTGTACTATTAATAGTATATGTCTTTTAAGACGGCCGGTCATTCAGCGGTTGAATTCCTCACGGTAATGTTAAGTCTATGAGCTTTTGATGCATTATTATATTCAAAATATCTCCTCAGGTAATTAATATTTTTACTTATTTTTTTTTAAATGTTCTCTTTTTAAAGGATGTCAAGTTTTTTCTTAGTTGTCAAAATATTTTTAAAATTTATGCTCAATTTAATATTTTATGTTTTAAAAACTGACGAGCTGGAAGTAA
Source organism: Maratus speculifer (assembly GCA_964019185.1). NCBI lineage: Eukaryota > Metazoa > Arthropoda > Arachnida > Araneae > Salticidae > Maratus > Maratus speculifer. Next base: position 159,734,247 of record OZ025302.1, on the reverse strand, counting down.
AATTTCAACACTTTATATAAAATTATGCACTAGGTTTTAGAAATATTTTGACAACTAAGAAAAAACTTGACATCCTTTAAAACTAGAACCTCGGAACCGGGTCAGTTTGACCCAGAACAAATGAATAGATGTCGATTCGAACCAGAAAATTCTTGATAAAAAAATTTATATACATGATGCAGAAAAATAATTTAAATAAATAAGTGATTTAGTTTAAAATAAAAATTCTGGTGTGAATTATTTTTAGAAATCTCCAGAAAAAAATTCCGCGGATCTATTGTTAAGAAGAGAATACTGCAAAAAAGAAGTTAAAATTATTAATTTCCCGACGACATATTTTGAATATAATAATGCATCAAACGCCCATAGACTTAACATTATGGAGGCGAATTCGGCCGTTAAGTGACCAACCGCCTTAAGTGAATAGTATTTAGTTTTAACAAATACTTCTGTTACTGTTTATATGTAGTAATGTTAGTATTCGTCTGTGCATTTACTACATGACTTCATTAGTGTTTAGGCATTAAGTAATAATAATAATAATAATAAATATTTGCTTGATTCTCTTTGCAGCGTTTGCGATTCTTTTATTTTAAACATATATTTCGCTCTTTAAATTTAAAATAAAGGTTACTTTACACAAAAAATCATGTGTAAAAAAAGCGAAAAATGTATTAGAAAGATATAATATCAGTTAAATCTTCTTATATTATAATATTTTTTTAACGTCTCCAGAAACTTTACCTTAGGCTATTGTCTCATGAATATGAATTGCGTAGTACGCAAAACAACAACATATGTTATATTTCAAACGATGAAATATTCTTTAAGCTCTAATTAATTTATTTGGATGGCTAATGTTAATGTTGTTAACGTAAAAGGATTTTTTTTTTCTAAAAGTTGAAAAAAGTTGGACCCGAAAGGGTTAGGTTATCTTGTACATTAGATATTTTCAGTGATTATAATATCATGGAAGCATTGTAATTTTCTAATCATCTTCGTAATGACAGATGATTTTCTTTTCATGTTTTACCCTCAGAAATCTTAATTTTATGAAATAACGTGAAATACACCTTTCAATAGTAAATAATGAAAATGGCACAAAAACCTCTATTTCAACGCTCCTTTTTCTCTGGAGTATTTCCAAATTCAAAGACGATTTGCTGGCTAAAATCAAAAACATACGCAAAGAATCTGGTTCAATTCTATGCATAACTTCATACACTTTTCGACGGTTTAATAATGAAAATGACACAAAAATCTTTTTTACATCGCACCATTCCAGTTGAATATTTCCAAATTCGAGGAAGACCCGCTGACCAAGACTAAAACCATGCACAAAAGTTTTGTTAAGTTCTATACACAACTTGATACACTTTTCTATGGTACAATTATGAAAATGACACAAAAATCAGTATTACAGCACCCCCTTCCAATGGAATATTTCCTAATTCGAGGAACACTTTCTAGCCAAGACTAAAAACATACATAAAAATTTTGGTTAAATTCTATACATGACAATTGTATAGAATTGAATTCTATACATACATCTTCATACACTTTTTGATGGTACAATAAAGAAAATGGCACACAAATCGCTACTTTAGAGCTCCATTCTTGTGGCATATTTCCAGATTGAAATAAGACATGCTGGCTAAAACCAAAAATATGCAAAAACAAATCCGAATCAGCTCTGTGCATAACTTTACACACTTTTCGATGGTAAAATAATAAAAAATCACAAAAATATCTATTGCGTCTCTTTCTTCCAATGGAATATCTCCAACTTCGAAGAAAACTTCCTGGTCAAGATTAAAAACATACACAAAAAAAAATCTGGTTAAATTCTATACATAACTTCATGCACTTTTCGAAGATACAATGATGAAAATGACACAATATCTTTATTACAACACTCCCTTCCAGTGGAATGTTTTCAAATTCAAGGAAGACCTGCTGTCTAAAACCAAAAGCATGCAAAAAAAATCTGGTTCAGTTCTAAGCATAACTTCATATACTTTTCGATGGTACAATAGTGAAAATGGCACAAAAATCGTTATTGTAGCATCCCCTTCCTGTGGAATATTTCCAAATTCAAGGTAGACGTACAAAACCAAAAATAAAAAAAAGGTTTCGTAGGTGCACGAAAAATGATCTGTAGGGTCAAATAAGTTTACCAAGGAGTGACTTACGATACTTGTTATAAATCACTACACTGTTAAAAATTTTAAACTTTTGCTGCATCGTCATTCCACCGCTTTTATAGAAAAAAATTACTTCACTGTATTCTGGATCATTCTCATTGGTCAAAATAGAGATATTCTACAAAAGAAATGGAGTGACGATGTAGCAAAAGTTTCAAAATTTTAACTGTGTATCTGAAGTTGAAAATGTTTGTGAAAAGACATATAAATTCTTCAGATATATTTTTGCGATATATTTATTATTTATTTAACTCAAATTTGGAAAATATCTGAAATAATAGCATTTTGTAAAATTTTTTGTATCCAATCACTATTCTAAAACGCATCTACATAAAATTGACTTCTTAAAATTTTCTGCTTTAACTTTTTGTAAAGTTTTTGAACAGTTTTGTTTTCATCTGGCTACACGAGCAATGAAATTTTAGTAAACGTCAAAATACGTTGGCGTGAAGCGACAACTTAATGGCACAGTGTAGCATGATTAATGACTACATGAGGCAGTATGAAGGTAGAGTTTTTATGAAAACACGGAAAAATGTGTTAACTGATATTCTAATTAATTTAAGAGATTCTTATGAAATATCCTCACGTATAACTTGTGAAATATCGTACGAAGTAAATGCTAAAAATTGGATAAATAATTAGGATGAGTTCTCTATCCATCATTCGTCCCTTGACCTCATCCTCTTCGATAAATATGTAATAAAGGTGTAAAAATAAATATACTATGGATTCAAATATTTAGTATATAATAAAAGAAAAAACAGTTAAAAAATACACCCTTTTATAAGTAGTCAATTTTTCCCTTAATAATCACTTCTAATTTCAATTCTGCAATTTATATAGTTCGAAATTATTTAAATGCAATACTTGAATCTGACATGAGCCCCGACTATGAAAAATTCCCCTTGTGACATCGTGCTTTAGGAAAAAAAAAAAAAAAAAAAAAAAAAAAAAAAGACCAGGGGGAAATCAATAAATATTTCTGAGCAGTACAACACCTTTTTTTTTTTTAACAGTAACTCATGGACTGGATTAAGAACTTTATTTTTCATCTTGAGAATTACCAAGGGCTTATGTACGGGCAAATTTATACAACTTGCAGAAATAAAAATGATGAGGTTTGGATGTAAACAAAGATGATGTCATGCTTAACCAATAGGAGAGAAGCACTTCAGGTCAACGGCTAAAGGGAAGACAAAAAAGAAAACAGACATTCAGTGATTTTTAGCAAGGAAAATTGGACAGTTAGGCAGATCACACACTGAGCAGACAAGCGACAAAAAAGCGAAAGTAAAGAGACATTTCATCCTTTAAAGAAAAAAAAAAAAGTTTGAACACAAGAATTTGTTTTCTGTATTACGCTTTTGTCGCCTTGTTTGTTCAATATGTGATAAGCCTTAGGCACGGATTTTGGAGAGGGATGCATATAACTTCGTAATGGGGAATATGGAGTGTGATAGCCGTAGCATACACTCATGTAGGTAGAGCATATTTCTCTAAGAATTTGTTCAGCAAAGTGAGAGTATGATATACTTTATTGTAATTTTATATTGTCATAAGTTAATTGTTCTAATAAATAACTCATGAAGATATCCTGCATTATATTTGATTTTTTTTTTTTATGTATGAGCTGAGAAGGGTAAAAGCCATGGAGGAATGAGATAGGTGGAGGTGAAGTAAGCCTCAAAAAAGGTTTGCAATATGAAGCCATTTATCGCTCAAATTTTAATGTTCCAAACAAAAAGGCATGGAAGGGATTTTGTAAGACGAATTTATAAGGCGAATTGAAAGAAATGATTTACAACCAAAGCATATTTTAAGAAGAAAATAGCAAATTTTTAAAATGGTCTTTATTCTTTTATTATTTATTAAAATAAATGTTCGCTTTTAAAACAAAAGAAATTGGAAAATTAGCAGTAATTAAATGTCAAATTGAAATTAAATAAGATATTGAAAACATTCGATACGAACTAAAAATTGTATTACTAAAAGTTTCCTAATTTAATGTAATTTTAAATACTTTATAACGTAGATGAAAAATGTTTATGACTTAATAATTGCATGTAAATAAATATTTAAAATATAATGATGAAAGCATTCTTTTAAAATCATGTATGAAAACTTAAGTAATAAATATCAATCTAAAATATAGATTTCTGACTGCAAACGATTTTAAAATACTAACAAAATAATGTTATATTTTCAAGCAAAACGTTGAAAGAATTTTCTATATTGGTATTTAAAACACATATGATAAAATAATTGATAAATTCTTACCGGTAAAGCGATAAATTAGTTCTTTTTTAAAAAACAAGAGAAAAAAGATAAGGGTTTAAACCTGTTTCAATTGAAAGGCGTATCAAAGCACGTGGTTTTGTTGGTACTCAATTGTACTTAATGTAGGGCTACTTTTTTTAGCATCACCTCCAAACACACAAAACTTCCACTCCACCTATCTCATTCCTCCATGAATAAAAGCATTGGTCACTTCACCATAACTGCTTTAGAAAGCTGGAACTACAAAGGTGTGAAAATTATTACAAGAATTTTAATTTTTTTCAGTTTTTCTTGATTAATATTGCATATACTTGCAATGTTTCGTGAAAAGTAATTTGTTTTGTTGATCCGATAAATTTTTCACTTCTTTAGAATAGTTTTGCGATATAGTTTTGTTAAATGTTGTCATTTTTTAAAAAGAAAAATATTTGATCTTAAGTAAACAAATTGTTTGCATTGCATAAAAAATTTGTTTGATTAAAAAAACGAATTTAAAATAAATTTTTAAAATCGTCTGCTTGCTGTTCTAATATTTTCTTTCTTTTCTTGAGTTGGCATCAGCATTATTTTATTCTTAAAACAAATCTTTTCGCTGTTTTGAGTAGTTTGTACTAATTCGTAGCTTTTTTTCGTTTTTCAAAGGATTATTGCGCAATTATGGGTAAATAAAGTAATCTTTCTCCAAAAAAACTGGCATGGTAAAGTGTCTCATTTAAGAAAATAATTATTCACAGCACGGAATTGCTAAAAAAGCAAAAATATCGCCAGCATTTGTGTGTTGAATAAAAGGTTTTTTAAACTCCAAATGTGAATATAAAAATTTTAGAGTAAGGAAATGGGGAAGAAAAGTAAATTTACTGCTTGAATAGAAAGGAAATTAATTCAAATTACTAAAGCTAAAAGCAACTCGTCATGAACTAAAAATCTCTTTGCTAGCGTATAGAATAAATGTATGTGATGCTTCTATCCCCAGAAAGGTTATCTCAGCTGGACTCAAAGCTCTTTGTCCTCGGGAAAAAAAAAAAGGCTAAAATCATATGTGTTATGGCAAAGGAGAGACCTTCTTGGACAAACGTATGCAAGAACAATTTGGAAATGACTGGAGCAAGGTAATAAATGTTAATTTTTTCTTAATTAATCAGTTGAGCTTAAGTTGTTTATTTCTTTTCTTGAAATAATATTTTTTGCATACTGACTAATGATACAGAACTGTTTATAAATTTGATTAAAAATTTCTTTATAAGAATACTTCTCAACAAATTACGTACCTTAAGGATTTTTTTTAATCTTTTACGTATGTTTTTCTGATGAATCGATGTTTACAATATCAAAAGAAAGCAATCAAATTACTAAGAATTACTAGAGAAGAATTTTCTCCAATTTGCATAGCACTAATGGTTAAATATTCTACTAAATTAATCGTTTGTAGCGTGATGTTTTCTCAGGGTACTGCATATTTTTACATTATAGAAGGCATGATGTATCAGTGTAGAAAAGTGTTTGAACAAAGACTAATTCCTCAATTAAAAGACTGGTTTCCAAATGGAGACTTCATATTCATAAATGATGGATAAACCTTCATCTATGACAAAATTTATGGATAAAAAAAAACATATAAATACTTCCATAGCCTGAAAACAGTCCAAATATCAGTCCCATAGAGAATTTTTGGGTATTTTTGAAAAAAAAAATTAAAGAAATGCAGCATCACAAATAAGAGTGATTTGATAATAAGACACATCCGAATTTGAATCGAATCATAACAACGAAATGCAACTTAATTACCAAAAACGCATATAAAGTATGCCAAAACGTATCTAATCATTAATAAAAAAACAAGGGAATGCACACTAAATGTTAATTTATCAATATTTTTAAAATATCATATTATTTCTTTAATGTAACAAGATTTTATTTTAAATTTCACAATTATTCTAATAATTTTCACACCTATGTAGTGTATTTATTTAAAATCTTATCACTATTTCTCTATTTTTTCTAAGACATAACAACAGGGAAGTGGAAAATAATTATTTAACCTATATATTCACTATAGTTAGAAAACATTTCGTTACAATACATGAATTTGTTGTAATCTCGATTATTGAAAATTCAACGCTTTATAAGACGTGAATTAGCGAATTTATCAAAATAAATAAATAAAAAAAAATAAAATACATGCATAATTTTTGCTCTATTTTTTTTTAAGATATAGCAACAGGAAATGAAACAAGTAAGATAAATCATGCGTTAAGCATAGATCATGAAACAACTTTCCAACACTTCATGAAATTTTCAACAAAATTTCGTTATCTAGGGAAATAAGGTTACTGTATATAGCCAAATATGTATTCCAGTACTTTTCAACAGCCCTGTATTTGATCTGTCAGTTGATATATATACTATATAACGGGAAAATTTAGTTTACTAAGAAACTGCCGAGCCAGTTGAAATTTTTCTTTCAGCAATTTATACTAATAGATGGAAACATACTTGAATACTTTTGTTCTCCCCTGTAGTTTACCGTGTACCTTTATTATATGTCAATATTCAGCTAAAATTGATTTTAAACTAAAACACTCTTAAAACCACTGAAATCACATTCTCAGAAATTATCATTTATAGGCGTCTATGTGTCCAGTTCTTTGCGTGGTCCTGTATATCATTTTATTTGTCTTCCACAAACACTTCTTTGTAAACTGAATGCAATTTAGCGTAAAAATGCATAGCTTATTTAAAAACTACATTTAAGTAATTTACGCTCATATTCAGTAAATTTTGTGAGCTCTTTTGGGTAACCCTGTATATCAACTATATCATTTATACGCACCATATAATGTGCATAGATTTAGTGAAACTTAAACGGATGCATTTCATTCATTCTTCAGTCATCATCGGATATATATATGGAGATTCTTCTTATAAAAGTTCTTTCGAACACATAAGTAAATAAACTCGGAGGTAAATTAAATTCTGACACCGTTTTTAAACTTTTAAATGACTTATATTAAACGTTAATATTTACAAAAAAGATATTTACATATTAATATTTACAATTCGAACATTCAAAAGGAAACTTTAATTAAAACATCTTAATCGCGTCATCTTAATCAACATTCTTCTAAAGTCAACACCAACTCTCCCAACATTCCATCCAACGATCTCTTCCGTTCATTTCTTTTTTCTTCGGCTTTTCGTCTGAATGGAGTTTTTTCAGAAAATCGTCTGCTTTCTAAAGACCTTTTCTATCAGAGTTGCGATATGAAGAACCTTACAAGACATGATACTTGGCTGTTGGAGAAAGAATCGCTCCCACAACGGCCGTCCTGACTAGGCTTTCGTCCTCGAATGCTCGTCCCTTTGGAAGCAGCAGCAGTTGGATCATCTGGAAAGATAAAGAAAAAAAACAGCAGCATCCAAAGTCTTAATTGAAAAAAAGAAGTCATTATTCAAATTGTTTATCAAAGCTTAGATTATTTCTTGAAAAAATTCATATATTTTTTTTCGCGTCTTTTCGTCTTCTCTTTCTTACGTCCTTTCATCTTCTTTTATCTTACGTCTTTTCGTCTTCTTCTTTCATACGTCTTTTCATCTTCTATTACCTTACGTCTTTTCGTCTTTTCTTTCTTACGTCTTCCGTCTTCTTTTATCTTACGTCTTTTCGTCTTCTTTCATACGCCTTTTCATCTTCTTTTACCTTACGTCTTTTCGTCTTTTCGAGAATAAAGTTAAAATTCTATTAGTTGTCAGTCCAGAGGTTTGTCATAGTTGGTATAGTGTCACAATCGGTGAAATTCTTTTTTTTTTCAAGCTTCGTCCGTCCACGGCTTCATGTACTCTGCACATGTACTGGTGACCATGGGTCCTTCGTTGAATCCAAGTTTCTTTACATCGTAGGTGTCATTATTTTTTACTTTTATGACTTTGTACGGACCTAAATATTTTGGTTTTAACTTCAAACCTGGACCTTGTTGTGTGCGTTTTATAGCAACCACATCATTAATCTTAAATTTGTTAGCTTTCTTTCGTCTGAGGTTGTAAGTTTTACGGTTCTCTTCTTGGACTTTTAAAATCTGTTTTTTAGCATTTTTTCTCATATCTTCGCGATTATTTGTAAAATCAGATTGTATTTCAGCATTCAGAAGACTAGTAATTTCAATGTTATTTTTTAGTTTCATTTTAGTACCAAACATCAATTCAAAAGGAGTTGTGCTTATACTTCTCTGAAAAGTCGAATTTATCACCTGTTGGACGTTGCTTACATGTGTATACCATTTTTTAGGATTATCGACAGACAATTTAGACAGAACAGATATTATGACAGAATTTAGACGCTCAACTTGGCCGTTAGACCTGGGTAATCCAGTGGTAATCGGGATATGTTTAATATTTTCATTGATGCAATAATCTTCAAAAGCTTTAGAGGTAAATGCAGGACCTTTATCTGATATAATTCGAACTGGATTTCCAAAGATAGATTTTTGGATTTCTAATTTAGAAATTACTTCGGCAGCATCGGTAGATTTTGTGGGATACAACCAAACAAATTTTGTGAATGCGTCAATGACCGAAAGGATATGTTTGTAATTTTTATTAGTGCTTTCTAATGGACCTAAGTGATCAACATGGTACGTATGTAATGGAGTTTCTTCTTTTTCTATTGGGTGAAGTAAACCTTCTTGTTTACCACATTTTCTATTAATTAAAATACAGGGAACACAATTTGCTATATATTTCTCATTTTTTTGTTTAACTTTGGGGATGTAAAAATCATTTTCTAAATTTTTCTCTGTTCTTGCAACTGCGTAATGACCTTTTTCGTGAACGGCCTTGATTATACTCATTTGCATGTCTTCCGGTACAACTAATAAATCATTACCATTAACACATTTATAAAGAACATCATTTTTAACTAGATAATCATCATAAGATTTCACCTTTAGGATTTCTTTTATTGTTTTAATATGGTCATCGGTTTCTTGAGCTTGGATAAAGTTAAGCTATCTTGGATTACCATACAAATAGGATACCTACTTAATGCATCGACATGTCTCATACTGCTACCCTGTCTATGTTCAATAACATAATCAAAATCGGATAACATTATTGCCCATCTAGCTATTTTTGTACTCATTTCTTTTTTATCCATAGTCATTTTAAATGCATTACAATCGGTTACAATTTTAAATAGGATACCTAGCACATATACTCTAAACTTTTTCAGGGCTTCAATTACAGCTAAAACTTCTAATTCGTAACTAGTGTACTTCCGTTCAGCTTCGGTGGTTTTTTTACTTGCGAAATAAACTGGATGAAATTGATTATCTACTGGAGATTGTTGCATTAAAACAGCTCCATAGCCATCAATACTGCCATCACAAAGGATTTCGGTCGCACTTTTGGGATTGTAAATTAAAAGTACTGGTTCTGACGACAAAATACGTTTGAGTTCATTAAAAGCTCTTTGTTCTTCTATATCGAATTTAAATTTTGAATCTTTTCTTAGCAGGTCACTTAACGGTTTAGCTATAACCGAATAATTTCTTATAAATTTTCGAAAGTATCCTGTCAATCCTAAATAACTTTGAACATCTTTGGTACACTTTGGTTCGGGAAAATTTATTACTGCTTTAGTCTTCAGTGGAGAGGGATACAATTTACCATTTATGATTCTATACCCCAAGAAATCAATTTCATGCTTCAAAAAATTGCATTTTTTAAGATTTAATTCTAATCCATATTCCGATGCAGTTTCGAGTGCAAGTTTTAATTTTTCTAGACCTTCAGCTTCGTTTTTAGCAGGTATTATTAAATCATCCATATAAATGACAACAATGTGATCTTTTAATAGGTTTCGAAATACATTATAAATATACTTTTGAAAAACACTAGGGCTATTGGTCAACCCGAATGGACATTTCAAAAATTCGTATTGTCCTTCATGAGTAACAAACGAGGTGTATTTCCGCGAGTCTTCTTCAACATCTACATGAAAGAAACCGTTTTACAAATCTATGGTGGTAAATACTTCGGCAGAATGTAATTGGTCTATTACATCATCAATAACTGGCAAGGGGAAATGCTCACGTACTGTCTTTTTGTTAAGACATCTGTAATCAACACAAAGTCTCATTGTGTTATCTTTTTTCTTGACTAACACAACCGGCGAAGAAAAATTAGAAGAACTTTCTCGAATTATTCCCTGAGCTAGCCACTCCTCAATTTGGTTTTCGACTATTTTTTTCTCGCATGGCGGTAATCTTCGAGGAGAAGAACAAACTGGGATTTCGTCAGTTAAATTAATTTTCATTTTAACATCTACTGTTTTAGTTTTAATTGGTACATAATTTTCAATTAAAGAGTATAACTCTGAACGTAATTTTTTGTCAGCAATGTGAGTTAAATCAATTTTAGGCTCATCCAAAACATTTACAATATTAACTAAAAAGTCATTAGACTGAACTTCAGCTTTAAACAGTTTCACTTTATTCTCAGAAATAGTTAATGTACCTTGATGAATAACATCAGGGCCAATAATTAAATCGAAATTAATGCAACTGTCCTTAACGACAAAAATAGTAACCTTAAATTTTGAACCATCTACTTCGATTTCTGAATTGAAACAACCTTCTGGTTTAATTGAGGCTTTTCCTAGACCGGTCAAAGAGATACTCGTAGGTTTTAATTCTACAAAGTTCTTCAAATTATCATAAATACTTTTCTTTAACAAAGTCTTTTGGCTACCAGTATCTATTAAAGAGATTAAACGCAAAGAATAAAGCTTTATCTCTTTCAGAATTAAATCTTGGGATGTAATAATGTTTACTTGTGACTGAGCATTTTTAACACTTGTATCTTTAGATTTATTACATTGAAATGATTTATGACCATAAGCGTTACAAGCAAAACAAAGCGGCCCTTTATCTTTATTTACACAGTTAATACTCTTATGATTATTCCCGCCACAATTAAAACAACGCATATTTGGCTTTACAGGCTTAAATTTGTTCTTAACTTCAACTTCGGATTTAATTTTAGGCTTAGCTCCTTCATATTTATGAAATTTTGCATTTTCATACCCCGATCTTATTTTTTCATAAATCTTTAATTTTTGTTTAAATTCAGCAATATTGGGAAAACCATACAAAAAAGATTTTTTAGAAATGGGGTCATTAATTCCATTTATTACATACTGAATAAGGGCAGAATCTTCAATATTGCCTTTTGAGCATAATTGTTTCATATTTAAAAAATATTCATCTAACGATTCATGTGGTCTAATTTTTCTTTTGGACAGCAATTCGTGTAATTCAGCTGAATTGCACGTTTGACCAAATTCAGATATGAGTAGGGCTTTTAATTTAGACCACGAATTAATATTTGTTTCACTTTCAAGAAATAATTTTGCTTTGCCTGTCATACGGCGTTTAGCCAAAATCAATTTGTGCAAATCACTAACGTTAAATAATGAAACAATATCTTCAAAATCGGCAATCCATTTATTAATATTTTGTACTTGAGTACCTTCAAACATTGTAATCATACTTTCAATATCATTAATAGAAATGCTTGGTTTAATAACATAATCAGGAATTAGAATTTTCTGATTTTCATTACTTTCACAATTAGAACTACCAGAATCATTTCTCATATTATTCTCAAAAACAGTTGAAATATTTTTAGTTTTATCTTGTAAATCATCATTAAATTCATCAACACTTTCGTCATCACTAACAAGGAAGGTCTCCAGTGGGGGCATACTCAGAATTTTTTGAAAAAAAAATACGAATTAAACTACTCATGTAGGTAGTAAAGGATCAGTGAAAATTAGCGGCGGAATTACATTATTAGATATGTAAAAAAATAAAATAGTTTGGAATAATTGGCGTGAAAAGCTGAAAGCGACGCGGGATTTGGCGAGCAGTGCATTTCCTCGCCAAAAGCACACGATTTTAACGAATCTGAATATTGATTTTAATTGACTTCACTGTTAAAAATCTGCAGCATTTACTGCAACGTCACTCCACTACTTTTATAGAATATCTCTCTTCTGACCAATGAGAGCACGGTGAATTGACCGTGTCATACACTGTTAAAAATCTGCTGCATTTTGTTGCAACGCACTCCAGCGCTTGTATATAATATCTCTATTCCAACCAATAAGAAAGTTCAATTTCACGGCCAAGTAACCGTTTTCTATACAAGCAAGGGAGTGCGTTGCAACAAAATGCAGCAGATATTTAACAGTGTATTTTTCAATTTGGAACAATTTTAATCAATTTAAATTGTGTTTTAAATAATAAAATATATTAATTTCATTTTGTTATAAGTACGTATAAACGCATATGACAAAATTACACTTAAAGTAAAGTAAAAATGCAAAACTAAAATTACTTAAACTAAACTTATTTAAATAAATTGAACATAGAAAGTTTTTCTTTAAAAAGTAATCGAAGCGTAAAAGCGTATTTTTCAAAATTTCGTTTTTTCGCCAACCGGAGATAAATCGCCAAATAAACGAAATTTTTATTATTTTTTAACGGACGTTATAAGGAGGTTCCGCCGAAATTTTTTTTATAAACATATATAACTATATGAGAAGAACATTCTGTAATTTTTTCAGATTTTTCTGAGTATGCCCGTATGGAGACCTTCCTTGTAAGAGTACCTACATCGGCTATCATATTAATTTTTAAAATATTAAAATCACATAAACTAGAAATTATTCTGGCAGCAATTTCATCAAAAGTTCCCGAATTATTTATACACAAAACATTGCAAATGGTAATTAAGTCGTTAACAGAAAAATTATCTTTAATTTCTTTGAATTTAGTTTGATATTCATCGGAATCTACTTCAAACGTAAACCCAGTAAAATTCCGAATTCTACGTCGATTATTTCTGTCACCGATTTCTCCAAAAATTAATTTGTGCAATATTTTAATACTAGCTGATTTTTCAGTTTTCAAAGAAAACTCTAATTCCTTTAAATCAACTAATTTTTCCATTATTGAAAAGAAAAATGAAATAATAAACTCACTTCATAATCAGATGCTCAGCTTCACACATTTAAACAGCATTGTTGTCGCAGTATCCAACAGCTTCATATCATTAAACATATATTCAAAAAAGATTTCCTCATAATAATTTCCAGCAAGGATTCCATCACAATTCTAAATAATAACGGCTTCCAGATTATTTAAAGTATATATATATTTCTTCTCTGTGGGCGTTCGTTTGTCTCGGTTCTGACACCAAAATTTATGGAGATTCTTCTTATAAAAGTTCTTTCGAACACATAAGTAAATAAACTCGGAGGTAAATTAAATTCTGACACCATTTTTAAACTTTTAAATGACTTATATTAAACGTTAATATTTACAAAAAAGATATTTACATATTAATATTTACAATTCGAACATTCAAAAGGAAACTTTAATTAAAACATCTTAATCGCGTCATCTTAATCAACATTCTTCTAAAGTCAACACCAACTCTCCCAACATTCCATCCAACGATCTCTTCCGTTTATTTCTTTTTTCTTCGGCTTTTCGTCTGAATGGAGTTTTTTCAGAAAATCGTCTGCTTTCTAAAGACCTTTTCTATCAGAGTTGCGATATGAAGAACCTTACAAGACATGATACTTGGCTGTTGGAGAAAGAATCGCTCCCACATATATACAGTCCTTAGGAAAGAACATACTGTTTGAAATCGTTTGTGTTTCTCTGTAAATGCTGTATCATATTATGCATGACTGTTTCGTATAATTTATATTAAGCATCAGCGACAAGTATCAGTTTTATTATGCATGAAATAGTTTACTTTAATTAAAATATGCCGCACACAATCCCTTCCTTTGACATTAGCTACTGCACTGTAAAAAAAAATTCAAGAGGTTACTAAAAATTTTTTAGTAAATTTGTATTCCACAGAATTTTTTAGTAACGATTACAAACTTTTTTTTTGCAAGCGAAACAAGCATTTCTTTTGTTAACTGAACAAAAGAATTTTTTGTATAACTAACTTAAAATTTTTAGTATGAGCCACCAAGCAAATTTTAGTAATAGCTCCAAAATTATTTTAATTATTTTTAATAACCATTACGTGGGCTCGAAGGGCAGAGCTTCCTTCGAGCTGCATCCAGACTTCTGAAGCGGAAGATTTTCGGCAAAACCACAACAGATGGCAGCACCAAACATTGCTACCTGCTCCGACAGGATATTCATAATCCCTTCGTTATCGAGTACTTACACTACATACATTCGAGGCGTATTTGGCAGTGGCCAGTATCGAACCCGGGACCTTTAAGCCTGGAGTCCGTTACTATAACCACTATGCTATCAAGGCCACACCAAGTGAGTTTTAGTAATAGCTATTAAAAATATAAAATTATTAACTCTATTCGTTGCTAACTTTTTTCTAGTAATTCTTACAGATTTTCTTGTAACCGACGAAGATTACTAAAAATTTTTTAGTAATTACAAGGATCACTAAAGTTTTCTTAGTAGATCGACACTTTACAGTGTGGACTTCTTTTATGTAGCCCTGTAAATGAATAGTCGCTATTTTTTTACCGCATACTTTACAGAATGCGTCTTTTAATGCACCTCGTAAATGCACATAAATTTTAGTATGTTTGACAGGGTGTAACATCTTTAAAATTCATTTGAAACGATTTTTTCCCATAGGCCGTAATGTAACGGTAAACTTTTGACAGTCCCTGTAAATAAACTAATCATGGTAGAAACTCCAATTTTAATAGGGTTCGTGCTAGGGTAAACATCAATAACGTCCAAAAATTTCAAGGCAATCCGAGTGTATTTACAGGAGTTAGAGACGGACAGACAAACCGAATGCATAAACATTTTTCAACTTTTTTGGAAAGTGTTAAAAAAAGCATTATTTCATTTATGTATTCAAAATTCCTAAATGTTTTTTTCAACCTATAATCACAATTTAATTAATATTACACTATTAAATGATAAAAAGCGCTTAAAAATTATTACGATTTGATTTTCAATTATTAATATTGTGTATGTTTTAGTGTATAAAATAGTTAAGTATTGTAATTTTGCTGGCAGTTGATATGTTATAGCGAGAATGATTCGGAATACAATGAACCTCATACGTTTCGTAACTTGAAAGCAGTTTAGCGTTTAACAATGCACTAGCAGGGGACACCGAGCTTAGCTCGGTCAAAATTAACTTTGTGTTCAACTCGATATAGTATTTTCACTGTATCATTAACTCTGTATTATTACTGTAAAACATGTTTATTATAGTAGTATTTTTTACAAAAACAATCAATAAGAAAACTATGTTTTTATGCGCATATTTATAAATTTTACTTTCTTTTAAAATTTACAACGAAAGGACATCGATCTAAATCACTTTTTTAGATCGACTCTGATTGGTTTAACTACGCATCTCGAATCCTCATAAGAATGTATAAAAAAATTCTTCACATTTCTTAAAGACAATATTTTTTGCTAGATATAGCCAAATTTTGAGGCATTCTTTCATTTGGCTCCAAATACGTGTTTTGGTTTTCGTAATTTTTATAGTAGATTTTTTGGCCATATGTCGCCAATATTTTGTCAGACATCACCAAGTTATTGGCTGTTGCCATAGACTCGTGACCCTGACCCGTATTACCCAAAATGAGCCACTAATCAAATTTGATCAAGCATGTGACATAGCTCAATCGTCTTCAGGTAATCAAAAACAGTAGAATATAAAATTGAATCAAAATGGTTTAAGCCATTTTTTAGGTAAAATTAGCTTGGCAGCATTCAGCAATGAAGCGAAATGACCCACTAATATAATTTTGTTTAACATGCAACTCAGCCCAATAGCCTTCTCGTGACAAAAAACGTTTTGTTTCAAAATTTAGGTAAAATTGATTGAGTCATTGTTATATATAATTAGAATGACCCTAGCTCATTAAGACCCAAAATGACCCACTAATCAAATTTTCGCGAGCATGTGTCCAAGCCAAATAGTTCTCTCTTGCTTAAAAACGATATAATACAAAGTATAGTCAAAATGGTGAGTACCATTTTCTATATAAAATTAGCATGACCCATCATGACCAACAAATGACCCTTATAATCGAAATCTCTCGAACGTGTGGCCTAGCTCATTAGTTTTAGCATGCCGAAAAACATTCGATACAAAATTTAGATAAAATCGATTGAGCCGTTTTTTAGATATAGTTAGTTTGACCCTGACCCATTATGATCCAAAATCACCCCTTGATCGAATTTTCTCAAAAATCTGTCATAACCCAATGATT